>CM031240.1:946740117-947340117 GCA_018340775.1 Taxus wallichiana var. yunnanensis
TATTTGTGTGTGTTTTAAGTGGGCGTTGCACTTTCCCTTTCCTTGTACAACTTGTGCAATGTCAATAAAGGAATAAAGTTTCTACTTTCTAAGATGTATGAATGAGTGCAGATTTATATGCATGGTTTCCTCTCATCGTTGGCTTAATAAACATAGTTGTTATAAACACCTCATTTTCTTCCACTTAACCCTTTTATGCACTTTGTAAGTATAGTTATGTAAGACCTTTGTACCTTCGATAGAAGAATATGAGAACTTGGTGTCTCAGGTTATCCATCTCACTACATAGATTCATTATGCTTCTCTCTATACTAAACATTGAACTACTTTGTTTACTGGGTGTGAGCTCTTTAATCTACTCATGGCAGTAATTTTCCTTGCCTAATTTCCCTCATTTCCCCTCATCGGAGTAATTTTCTCCCTTGTACGTTGTACAAGCACTTTGCAATATGCTCAGTGGATTTTTCCTCTATGATCCACCAAAAATTTGGCCACCCACAATATTTAGATACGATTAGGTTTAGTTACATTAAATAATGGGAGTTGTACCATTCAATGCATAGGGGTGTATCCCCATGACATACACACAACAAAGATCAAGTTATTGCAAAGACCTAACGACCAACTCAGACTCAGGTTTCGAGGTTTTTTGAGACCACGGTGCCCATACTATAGACCATCATGGCCACAAGTTCCCTAATCCTACCCCAAGTACCCCAATCTGGCCATATTTACCCCTACTGCAAAGTTTGGAGGTGTGTTGTGATACTCTGTTCCACCTGTCCATCATCCAGTTCAGTTCCAGATCACTATGATATAAGTTATTTTATATTTAGTACCTTTTCCCTTCTATTTCAATTATTTCATTTCATATAAAATATCAAATAAATCATTTGATCTTTATAATTCAATTTATATCGTTATTTCATTATTGTACTGTTTAGATTAACATATAAAATTTACATTTTAGTAAATTTTTTGACATTTTTTGTCTATTTTTCATTTCTTTATGAGCTTCATTGTAATATCTTTCTTCTAACGGCCCTTGGAGCATTTTCCAACCACTACTAATCAAAAATATAGATAATGTTTCATGTTTCTTCTTTGTAGGAATGGTATGTTATGGGACAGGTTCTTATGGTCTGAACTATGTACTAAAGTTTCATTCTTATATTGAACATAACTACTTGACATATTGCGGATGAATAACATTAAATATTGGAAAAAATTAACACTACTAGAGATATTATTAAAATGAGCATCATTTCTATAGTTGATAAACTATTTTTATACAAAATTTGAGAAAAATGTGTGTGTAAATATTTTTGAAATCATGGTTGGATGTCTAAAAACAACCATTTTCAAATTAAACTGTATAAGTAAAAAATTGAAAATGGGTAGAAATTTAATTGTAGGTACATTGAGACCACTTGTAAAGGAAATATTCATATATGATATACTTTAGATGTTTACAATGTGTGATGAAAATGGGTGATTGATCCCAAGTTTCGTGACATGTGGGTTTGTGGATATGTTTTGATGAAAATACAACAATGGAAGTGGACTTCTTAGGGTAAACAATGGCCTTGCATATTATGATAAAAATCAATTTCAACACATACGAAGTGGAGTCAAATTTTTAATGAGTTGAGGAGCTTGGTAGTTATCTATTGTAGGTTGAGGTTTTTATCCCTAACTCAAGGTTCATACCAGTTGAAAGGAGTCTCAACATGTAGTTTATTTTCATTCTAGATTGCAAATATTTTTTTTTAGAAATTAATGTTCAAGTATGGACTTTTAAATTTGCCTAATCAACTCATGATAATTGGATTGTAGCTAAGGCCATAGAATGTTATCCCAGAAAACTTTGGATAACATCAAGCACTCACAATCTACTTTTTTGATTAATAAAGAACATAGGGGAACACATGACATAATTAAGAAAATGTGATTTCTAATGAGGGAATGGAGATTTTTATTGCAACCACTCCATAGTTGTGAGAGAAAAAGGATTTGATGATTTTATTCATATGATTTAGTTAAGGGTTTGCATCTTCAATAGGCTTAATTTTATCAATGTATTATTAAGTCATCAGGAGGAAAAAGAATTATTTTGATGCCCAAAGCATCCTTAAAAATTGCACATGCGTTATGATTTGAGATCCATGAGGTTGATATTTTTCTTCAAATTGTGTCTTCTATATTCATAATGAGTATTCATTATATAGATATTACTTAAATGGAGATAATCCTAAGCCATGTGGGATTCAAATCAATTCACATTGTGAGTTGTAACACCCACTATTTCAGACACACAAGACAACATATCAAAGTACAGAAATAATTTTTTTAACTTGTTTAAAGTACAGAGTGACACAACAGGTGATCACAATGGCTACAACTAACTCTTTCAAACATCTTGACACAATGATGACCACATAGACAACATTAGAAACCCCTAACACCCATCAAGGATAGTTCACTTTTCTCTTTGACAAGGCACCACGAAACAACTCAACCACAATACACAGTCACAGTTGATTACACTCCATGGTGTACAATTCTTTAAGATTATGCATTTACCAAAAATATATTTCAAGACCTCGACTTTACAATCTAAAATATTCATGTTTGATTCGAGAAATATTCTCACAAAGGTGAACTTATTACTTTGGTAATATTGACTAATTAGCCTGAGCACAAGTTTTCTAAATGAGGTTCAACTAAAGACTGAAAAAACTAGCTAAATTCATTAACCAAAAGGGACACCTTCCATCCCTCACAAGGTTGCATAAACATGCCCGAGCTATAAAAATGTGATCTGGAACTCCATTGCACAGGTGATGAGCATAAGCTCTAACTGAAGTGGAGTGTCATTAAGGTTCGAAACTACAACCTCCTTGAGAAATGATCAATGATAACCACATTTAAGAGAAGATTATGAAGTACTAAGGTGAAGGTTAGAGTGATAAGGTCAATTTATTTCATCATCATGATCTCTTTAGTTATTAACCGGTCTTTTAAAGAGACTTGAGAGTTTAATTGGATTAGGGTAATAGCTTCATTTTAGCAACTCTTGATTAAGTTTGATAAAGGATACACATGGGGTTCCCAAATTAGAAGCACAAGACTTAACGTGTTCTAAATCAAACTCCCCTACTAACAAGATCTAACTATATCCCCAAAATCCAACAATGAAATTACTTTTAGAAATAATTAACGTTTCACAACAAAGAGGATAAGGTTTAATTCATAGCTTAGGGTTAGTGAGGGTGGATTCTTTTACACTGGTATAAAACTTCTTTCTAATTAAAAACTCTTAATTTTATCTACAAAACACAACTTAATTATTATATTATTTATTTACTCATCTAAGTATTCATTTTATTTTATTTTTGATTGACTTCAAAAAAGGGATTGCCAACCCACTAAAATATACATAGAATTGCACTAGTGCCAAGACCATGGGGGGTTATCAAACATGAAATTTTTATTACTCGAAATAAGAAACTACCATAGCTAATCGAGAGAACTAAACACGGTTATAACATTTCTAATCAACATGGCACACAAACCAAAGGTGTCAAAAGATTCAAAAGAAATTTGGTTGAGAACAAGAATGTAACAAAAATTTCAAGCCATGCTACAAAATTTTCATGACTAATAAATAATATTACCAAAAAAATACTCATAACAAGGTGATGATCGAGTTTTATTCCTCACAAAGATAATTACAAGTTTTGCTACCAAAAAGTATAAGACACTTTTATTTCACAAATACCAAAATCCAAGGCAAGAGGCCTTCCAAACTCCATTACAAGCACCATAGCATGATTTATAACACAATAGACATTCTTACAAGGGGATTCATAAACAACCCGATGAAACCTTTATCAATCTTTCCATTTATCTACTCGCAAAATCCATCTGCACAAGTATTAACTTGAGTCAGTTCGGGAGAACTAAGCATGGTAAGTCTACACATTACAACAGTAAGCTAGCATTTTACAATAAAATTAAAGGAAAGTTCTATTTCAAGAATGGTTCAAGGCACAAACCGTAAATCACAAATTCTTCACACGAGATAAGATTTTTTTAAAACCAACAAGAAGGAATTCAAGTATTCTAGTTAAGAACAAAGGTCAAGAGTATTGGGATTTCAATCATGTAATCCTATATATTACATGATTGAAATCTAATACTTAGTCCATCCATCACTAAAATCTTTGGGAAGCCCAAAACATAATCGATACAATCATAGATGCGAAACAAAAAATTAAATCAGTCCTTGCAAGAGGAAAATTTCATTGGCCTAAAACCTAGAGCAACCAAGCGAGTGTAAGAAGGGTGATTCATAACGTGATCAAAGGAGTTGAAAACTGAAGTTCAACCCCAAACTAATTTCTCTCATCGAAAAGAGACTCCACAAGGTAATGATAACAACAAAAAGATGGCTGAAAAAACCCAAGATGGGCATTACTCGACAACCAAGTTACTCGAAAAACAAAGTACGGGGAAGGAAAAGGCCTCCTATTTTCAAGTCCATTTAAGACGAGACTTAGCATTTAAACATCCTTTCAGGTTTCTTAACATTATGGGATTGTAATCCTCCATAAAACAATATATTTTTTCCATCTAAACAAGGAGTTTACCAACTCCTCCTTACTTGATCTTTTAAAACTAAAACTAGTAAACATAATCATCACCACTCTTCAAATGCATTTAAGTAAGACACAAAAATCCATTATTCTACCAACAAACCTCATTATAATCACCAACTTATCTAAATAATATAAAGGAAAGGTAACCCCAAATGTCATTAATAATTTTTGTAACAATTTTCTAACATAGGCCAACAATGTAGTTATATAATAAATTCCATTCAAAAACTCATGACTGTCCTCATGACCTATCAACAAAATTCATGAGTTAACAAGAGTATTATTTCAATAATGACTACAATAATTTCAAACATATTTTGAAATATAAAACCAACACAGAGGTTTGGTCATAAACTTATGATCATTAATAATACTTTCACTAACGCTTCACAAATTAAAAATAGCCTCTCAGCAAGGAAAAATTAGACCAAGGTAAGATAGAGTAAACATAACAGGGTCAGGGTTATGAAGCTTCCCTTCAAAAGACATCACTTTACTCTAACCAAGGAGACCACTCAAAATAGAGAAAACCCAAGTAAAATGACACCCTAATTCCAGAGTAAAAAAAAGCATCAACAATTCTATAACTGTTTGTAGGGATTAAGGTAAATATCCTTTACCCTATAGTAAAATGTAAAACCGGTAATTATTTGTAATTATCGTAACTACAAAAAACACTTCATATGATTCCAAGGGATTAAGCACATCATAGACCAAATACAAGCTTAAAGTTCATCTCTCTATTGGAGCCATTACAATAATTGTTATTGTTTATCACAAAACATGACCGACCTGACAAAATATTAGTTCATTTCTGAATATTAAGGTAATTGATATTTACCTCATCCATAATGAAACCTTATGCCCTAAAAGCTATCATACTAAAACATAAAATACAAAAGTGAGATCTAAATCCACTCAAAACCGTAAGATGATCCTTTTTTCTTTTTTCCTTTTCTTCTTTTAACAGAACCATGTTCCTAGTTTTCAACTTCCATAAACACTAAAACCCAGTGGAATACCCAAAACCGAACCTAACCATTTTCATATTTTAATACCCATTAAAACCCAATACAATTTGTTTTAAAATTGAGGCTAAAGAATAAATCTATTTGTCTTTTAAAAGCTACAACACATACCAATAATTGTTATTCCCTAATAATATCAATAACTTAGGCTTCAGGTAACAATAGAATATTCTTCATATCATGAAGTTTTATTTTATTTTATTTTATTTATCAAAATCCACATTCAGATCACACAAAGTCAAAATAATAGAAATATTTTCCATAACCCATGAAGTGCAACATTCCAACACTATATGCATCTTCGCTAAATAAGTAATACCCAAAACAGAAGCACCTAGTTCATAACAGAGAAAATGTTGCAGAGATTATTTTTGCAATTATCAAATAGGAGAAGCTATTAGGAGAGAGAGAGAGAGAGAGAGAGAGAGAAGAGAACCAGTCATGTAAAACTAGTGATTCAGAAGGAGATAAAGAGGGACAACTAGTACACTTAAGGCAATATAAAAAAAACCACAAGATCCCATTTCTAAATGCCATTTCAGGAAGAGAACAATTCATTTCATGGGTTTGTTAAAATTATTAAAATATTGCAATGGTTAGGATTACCATGCCTGGTTTAGACACCTCCAACCTACAACCATGTCGACCTGAACCCAGGAACAACCACTCAGACAACATCCCTTGTTTTGGCTTGTTGAATGACCATACTCACCTAGCGGCCACGTTTGGCACATGCAGGGAGTTTTGCGGCAAGGCAAGGAGGTTAAAACCTGTGAAAAGCATTTTATTGGAAGTTTTAATGTTTATTTATTTTTATTTTCCATATAACCCTATCTGTAATCCCCCCAACAAGGCAGTCGTGTGGCTAGTCATTATAGATTTTGGCATTTTCAGCTACTAACCAGAAGGTAGGGCAAGATTTTGATAAAACAACCAAAAGGGAAGAGGCATTTCCTAGCCACAACACATGGGAAAAAACAAGCATTAATGAAATAATAAAGGAAGCGGTGGCTAACATCCCCACGCACCCACTTTACCAAAAACAAAAAATTTCAACAAGGAATCCAAAGCTGGAGGGAAAAAGCACAAGTGTGCCCAACAAGAACATAATGGTTGGTGGTTGGGGAATAATTAAATCCACCACTAACTTGTTTAAAATTTGGGCATATGTGGAGACCAACTTGCTGACAAGGGGGAGAAAGTGGTGGTTGAAGAAATTAATTCAAACATCTACCAAGAAAAATCAACCTCCCAAACAATAGCACCACCAAACAAAACCCTCCCTTAATCAAATCAAGAATACGTTAGTCCTAGAATGAGGATGCTCAAAAAAAAAATACTACAGGGCACCCTCAACAATGAGCAAGAAAAATGATGGCACTAAGAGGTACGATAAAGGAAAGGACTCTAAACTAACTTCAAAACAAGGTCACAATTCCTTAAGGATCAAAAGGGAACTCAAACAAATGTTCAATGCTTAGTAACATGGTCAATGGAGCAAGACTAGAGTAAACATCACATGGGGAATTACATTATCCTCCCCTTAAGAAAGCATCATCCTCGATGTGACACAACATTGAAGGAATGAAAGGCGTTAAGAATCAAGGAACACATAGAGGTGAAAGTTCACCTTATGGATAAAATTTTTAGTTGTTAAAGCACAACCATGGGGTAGCCTTAGAACATTTTGGCAGAATTTTAACTTTCAAATTTTTGTGAAGATTGGTAGTTTTATCTTACTTCATTATTTAATTAGACTCTTTCCATTTACATTATTCTTAGCTTAGGTTCTTTTTAAAATCTCATTTTTGTAGAATTTTTTTGTTTGTTCATTCTTGTGGGTGCCCAACATGAATTGCAATCACAACACCCTTCCAGGGTCATACAAAACACTACAGATTCACAAGATTACTAGTACATACTTCATGATGGTACCATACCACAAGAGATTATTCAAATTATGGAAGGGAACATGCATGGTCCACATAACATAGTACTTGTCACACATCTATGATGAATGTATAGAATACTCGAACAAAAGTGTACTATGACAACAAGACATTTCCTCAATTCCACAGATGAATAGTTCACATAACTCAAAAAATAACTACATGTACATAGGGTCGACAAGGGTATCAATGCCATACCCACAAAATCACAAAACAAATCCAACTAACGTGAGTAACACATACATTATAACACCACAACCAAAACATCATAACAACTTTGTATACCTCCTAAAGCATCAATCACACACACACACACACACACACACACACACACACACACACACACACACACACACACACACACACACACATCTTATGCCTCCCTCAAGTATTTTATGCCTCCCTCAATTCTCTTATGCCTCCCTCAAGTCTCTTATGTCTCCCTCAAGTCTCTTATGTCTCCCTCAAATCTCTTATGTCTCCCTCAAGTCTCTTATGCCTCCCTCAAATCTCTTATGTCTCCCTCAAGGAGGTCGGTTTCCCTATGGCCCTAGGCATATAGAGTCCGGACACCCCTAACCCAAGTGACATAATAACTCATGGTTCAACAACCCGCTAATTATCTGTAACTCCTTGGGGTACCCTCATACAACAAAGTGATTCCATAGGTCAAACCATTCCATGGTGCATCCCATGACCTTATTCCACACATTCTGACAATAGAACCAAAATAGCAATTCGATCCAAATGCCAAGTGGAAAAGTAAAAGCCTTGGGAAAGGTGGTAAAATCTTAAAATTTAAAATAAGATTCAAATTCAAGAAAAACAAATAGCCAAATAGCCATAGTTAGTGTAAAAAAAATCTGCATGTTAGTACCACAAATCAAGGAAATGCCCTGTTGGTATCCAAATTTGTTCTCCTTTTCAAGCCAAGCAGCAACAAAGATTCAACATGGATCTTAGAGGTAGATAGATCATAAATATATGTCATTTTGTAGCTGGGGAGGAGATCTAACTATCCCTTTGTTACTTGGATTTGTGGAGAGATGGATAGCACCTTAAAAGGATGTGATCTTATCCTAACTATTTTAGGTTGTTCCTTTCAACCAAGGTAAGAGAACCTATTTTGTAACCTCTTTTATTTGAAGGAGATACAAATACCTTTCTTTTACACAAATTTTATAAAGAAGACCTTGGGGAAAATATGATCAACACACCAAATCTAACTCTCACGAGTTGTCACTTCAGATTATGGAGATATTTTCACAGCAAGGCAAAGGTTACTAAAGACATTTGGGATCCTCATCTGTTTTGCATACTTTAGCAAATGGGTTTTTGTCTTGTATGGGTATATAGAGAAAGAACAAGGGTAGTATGGGTTGGATTAGTTGTTTTTAAATAGATTTTTGGTGGGAGGGGAGATAGGATGAACTTGACTCACCAGATCCTTGAGAGCTTATGCAAAATGGAAAGATTCAACCAACAAAATGCCACAAAAGTTAAAAATGTTTCTTCAACTAGAATATGTGCTTCAATGGAGGCCCATATTAGCACTCTTTCATACAACCTATGGGATTCTATCATGAAGGATCGAGTCAAAGAACCCAATAAAGCACCAAGATTCAAACCAAATCATGCCTGAGGTACACCCAGAGGCTTACAGATAATCTCTGTCAACAAAATGAAAGAAAAGTTATTTTAAACCATTTATCTCACTCCTAGATGAAGGCTCTTTTGAGAAATGAAATTGCAAATGCCACTAAACTATAATGAGGATTGAGACCCATGTGATTGGACCAAATTTTTGTACAAGATTGCAACAGAAACAAGAAAACTACTCACATGAATTCAGAGATGAAATAAATACACTTTACTCAAGCTTAACACAACATAACTCAAAGTTTGATCAAATTTATCAGTGAGGGAAAGTTTCCAGAACAATCTCAAAGCTTTTCAATGGTTGTAAACTTGCAACCACCTTGACATGATTAAATTTGACACAAAGAGAGATATACAGGCTTCTCAGATGGCTTCTCAAAAGGGATGGTCTCTGTCAAGTTTTTTCTACTAGAAAAATCACTCCTGACCTCTCCAAAATCTCCCAACCATTTGCATGATGAATTCATGCCATTTATAGCATTTACAATAGACACCCTTTTCCCCCAAAAATATAGACATTGAGTGTACCAATGCTCGCCATGATCAAGATCACGATTCTCTGAATCGGATCTGCAAAATGTCATCAGGTGCTCGAGGGAAAATCTCATCGAACAACTCCCACATTCAACTCCTCCTCTGGTAGATTACTCTTTCTTCAATTCACCAACCACTTTCACCCCTAACCTATCAATTTTTTTCCTTGCATGCTTGGGAGAAGAAAAATGGAAAATCGATCGAGCTCAATAGTCAAGACCATTTTAATGGTGAAAGATGTCTCCATATCTCTCCCACCAAACTCTAGATATCAAAATTAACTCGCCTCTTTGTTTGGCATGTAGAAAATAACAAGAAATCATGAAGACTCACACTTCTAGGAGCTTTACATTAAAAATGGGGGAAAATCAGATTTAGACTCTCAGTTTTCGTTGATCTTTTCTTTGAATTTGGGCCGTCCATGTGGAAGATTCAAAAACGGCCTGGGGGCTTCCTTTTGACTTTTAACGACCCTGTGTCCCAAAGGAAAAAAATGGACCCTCTTTTGGAAAAAAAAATTTTCACATTTTTCTCCACACCTCCACTTCTGAAAAATGGGCCTGACATGTGTCCTAAGGTGGGTCCCAAAGGAAACGTGGAAAAATTATGTCATTTGACCCTCTTTTTGAAAAAGGAAAATTTTCCAATTTTTCCCCGCAGCTCTGCCCTTCCACTTCAAGTTTATAATGTGGGTCCTAGCGGGACCCCGGGTCCTTCTATGCCCTTAACTCCTTTTCCCTCAAAGGGAAAATTTCTCAATTTTTCCTTATGAATGCCCACACCTCTGCTTTGAATTGTGTGAGCAAGCTTTGACCTTTTCCATTGAGAGAGTGGAGGCTTGGCCGTGGTTTATTTTTATAATTTTAGTCATTTGTATGCAAGCGGAAAATTTTCCAAGTTCCCTGATGGTAAGGGATTATTCCTTTATCCCTTTGACCAGAAACAAACTTTGACTTTTTCTTTTATCGGGCTTGTGGGCCATTTTTAATATTTTAACCCTTTTGAGACAAAGAGGAAAAAAATTTAAGTTGCCCTCGATGGTCCACTTTTCTGCCTCTTATGACTTTTCAAATTGCCACGTGTCATAATGGCGCACCTTGAGACTGTCCCTAAAATTTGAAACCTTGAATGAGCAGGGATCGCCACGTGTCCTGCCCTGGAAAAATTTGTTTGAAGGCTTGAAGCTTAGTGGAAGGTGCCATGTATCAAGATCCGAGGTAGTCTCCTTTGGCCGTTGAAAAGTCCAAGAAAAATGCAAAGTGAGCAGAGGCCTCCAAGTGTCCTCCTGGCGCTTCTTCTAAATGGAACCTAACAGTCAGTCCCCAAATAGGCATGGTTCCTCCACGTGTCCCAGACCTCCCAATTTTTTTGAAAAAGACTAATTATTGGAAAACCCATGCAGAAGCCTCCATGTGTCTCTATCCCACCAATCCTCCACATGTCCTCTCGTGCTATTCCAGAGCCAAACCAAAAAGTAAATCTTCAAATGAGCATCATTCTTCCACGCGTACATATTTTAAAGTTGAGGCTTTTCATAGAAATTTTGAAGTATTCATCTGAGCCACGTCCAACAAAAGGATGCCACCTTTCCCTTTTAATGCAAGGATGTAATTTTGATTGGGAGAAATGCCCGTCAAATTGTAAAATACAGAAAAATGACCATTTGAGCCTGAAAATGAAATTTTCTCGAAGGATAGAGAGTTTAGAAATGTTACAAGGCTCAAACACGATCTGAGGGACACATCAATTCATTTTTCTTTGAGTATCTAGGAAAAAATGGCAAGGAAAGTAGATATTGACTGTGGAAAATGGAGAAAATGGGAAAACGTGAGTTCTGAAAGAACAGAGAATGGGAGACTCAAAACACATACTCTTTCCAAAGGAACATCGAAATGAGGAGAAAAATATAAACCCATACATGATCTTGACCCAGGAGCATATTAGAAATGGAAAACAAGGGCTGACCAAGCACAACTCATGGAAATAGAAAATGACAGAGGCCATAAATCAATAAAATTTCAAAGGCACAAATGGGGCGAGATTATTTTGAGTACCAACATTGGCTCGAATCGGGTATGGGCACTCCTGTGAGTGCCACAAGGAAAAAAGTAGACCAAGTGCCAAAATATCCATTGTGTAACAGAGTCAGCTTGCAAAGCAAAGGAACAAAGCCATCTCCAAAAATGATAGAGAATCTAGCAAAAACAAGTCACCAAGGACCAGAATGAGCAAAAACACAAAAACATGATGCAAACAACAAACTATACACTGTATAAGAGGTGTTTACCTTGATTCTAGGGAATCAATCCAAGAAATGCTTCAAATGCCTGCCATTAACAAGTAGTTCGAGCAATTCACCATCCAAATCCTTCAAGAAGAAGGTGTGTTCACCAATTCTAATGTCAATGGAGTAAGGGCCCATCCATAATGAGTCAAATTTTCCATGCTTTCCCTTATCTTCATGCCTGCTATCCTATAGTAGCACAAGATCTTCAATATTGAAGGCTCTGGGAGTGACCTTCTTGTCAAATAGTTTCTTCAGTTTTTCTCTGAACTTTATATGCCTCTGGTGGGATGCCCTTCTCTCCTCATCAAGCTCAACAATTTGGTTAATACGAGCATCATAAGGACTTACCTCTTGATCTTCTAGTTGTTGAATAAACTGATATGAGGATAATTACATATGCAGGGGCAGCAGGGCCTGAGTTCCATATACCAACTCAAATGGACTCTTTCCAGTGGCTCTTTTAATAGTGATCCTATCAGCCTAGACAAAAAACTTTGGCTATTCACCCCATTTTCTCTTGTTCAGTTCCAAGGTTCTTCTAATAATATTTAGCAAGTTCTAATTACTAAACTCAGCTTGTCCATTTCTTGGGATTATAATTAGAGGCATATGTCAAATTGATCCCATATTCTTTGCACATTGCCACAGAGGTGTAGCTCTAAAACTCATGGAATTATCACTATGATTTTGATTGGTACTCCAAACCTGCAAAGAATATTGTTTAGCACAAAGTCCATGACAATTTGGTGTGTAGCCTTCTTGGTGGGGATTACTTCCATCCATATGGTAAAGTAGTCAGTGGCTACAAGAATCCACTTATGGCCAACACTTGAAGGGTCTGAAATCTCACCAATGAAGTCCATTCCCCATTGCTTAAATGGGGCTTCAATTGATACAGGATGCAAGGTAGGGAGCTGAGGCTTTCAGTCTTCAGAGAAATGTTGGCAACTCTCACAACTTTTGACCAACATGGTTGCATCCTTGAAAATATTTGGCCACCAATAACCAACCCTTAGAATCTTATGTGATGTGACTCTTGCAATAAAGTGCCCCCACAAACTCCTCCATGGAGACCAACAATTATTTTGGGGGCTTCATCTTCAGTGATGCATCTTAAGAGGACTCCCTCTGGGTTCTTCCATGCCAATTCAAAATCAGTAATGACATATTTCTGGGAAGTTGACTTAAGATCTCTTTTTTTGGTTCATACTTAAATGCTCAGGGTAGTTTAAATGTCTGAGATAGAACATCACATCCTTGTACCATTCAAAATTCATCAATTTTTCAAAACACCTACCCTTTCTTCCTCAACCTCATTTACCTCAATGGTCTAAAAGTTCCTCTTAGCCATAAGCTTAGCCAAGCCCAAACCTCTCACCAAATTCATGGTTTGGATGTCCATATCATACTCTTGCAACTTGTTCACCCATCTACATCTTTTACTTGAGACTTCCATCTCTAACAAGATGTCCTTTACCATGGTATGTGGAACATAAGAAAAAATTTTGAACTTAGAATATAAGGCCTGAAAACCTTTGTTTCTTTGACCAAGGAAAATGCGTGCTTTTCCATAATGGTGTATTTTAATTCTGCCCCTTGCAATGCCTTACTAAAGAAAGCAATTGGCCTTTCAGCCCCTTCATCATCCTTTTGCAGCATGATAGAAGAAATAGTGTTTTTTATGAAGCAAAGGAAAATAGTTGGAAAGGATTTTTGTAGTCTGGGGCTGCTAAAACATGGTCATGCTTTAGTTCCTCTTTGATTCCATTAAAATCTTGGATGACAACCTCCTCCCATTTGATGACTGGTCCTTCTTTAGCATCGAAGTGATTGGGATGGTCAACTCAATAAAGTTTGATATAAATCTTCTAATGAAGTTTATCTGCCCAAAGAAGGACTTAATTCCTTTCTTGGTTCTTGGAATTGGGACTTTGTTGATGGCCTCCACTCTTTCTGGATCAATCATCACTCCTTCTTGTGACACAATGTGACCAAGAAATTTTTCCTTCTGCACTCCAAAATGGCATTTCTTTGGATTGAGTGAGATGCCATATTCCCTACATTTGATCAACATCTTCTCTAAGTGTAGCAAATGGTCACCTCTCTTTCTTGAAAACATTGTTACATCATCTTGGTAAAAAGCAATAAACTCATTGATGTAACCAGCAAAAGCAACATCCATTGCTCTTTGAAAATTGGCTCTAGCATTCATCAGACCAAAGGGCATCCTGACATACTCATATGTTCCCCATGGAGTAGTGAAGGCTATCTTGATCCTTTCTGATTCTTTTACCATGACCTAGTTATAACTAGAGAAGCCATCTAAGGTAGAGAGAAACTCAGTAACCATTCACTAACTGCAACATGTGTTCCATGTTTGGTAAAGGATAATTGTCCTTCATTGAAGCTTTGTTTAGATTCCTGAAGTCTACACACATAGACTTGATGTCACCATTCTTCTTTCTTACTAGTACTAGGTTTTCAACCCAAGAAGAATACCTCGTGGGCTCGATAATCCCTCCATCTCTTAGTTTCTTTAGTTCTTCTTGCATCTTGAGAGATAAGAGTGCATTAATTGGCCTCTGTTTCTTCTGAATGGTTTTGCATTGGTCTCCAAGGGAATCTCATGTTGAAACAGGTCTTCTCTGTATGCTTTGAGCTCAGAATAGGTCCAAGCCATGCAATCTTGGTATTTCTTCAACAATTGAATGTATGATGGCATTTCCTCCTTGCTGAGATTTCTGCCTAACCAAATTTTCCTTGGCTTCCCTTTTGTACCAAGGTCATGCTCCTCAATATCCCTTGAGGCTGCCATGCATCTGTTAATAATGCGATCAACATTATCAAAATTGGACTCAAGAGTAACCATCCCTCTAGGAATGGTATTGGTCTTTAGGTGGATGATGCCCTTGCCAAACAAGGTTTCCTTTCCCTCTGTTATACATACCATTGGCTCCAAATCAATGCACTAATAAGAAAACTCCCCTTGTTTTGCAAGAATCTTCTGATCTGAGTATCATCATCAAAAACCTACCAATGTTTAATATTATCAGGGACAAAGGGTATTGTCAATACCTCAACATCATATTCACAATATGGGGACATTGTACAATTTTCAAACCGAGACCCCAACACTGCAAGCTTTTTGTCAAGTCATTGAATTTCCTATCATGATGCACTATGTTGAATGAATCAAACATGTCAATGAAGTCCCAAACTGCATGCTTGTACTGTCTCATTCATTGATTTTTTGTGGCATATAATTTTCTGACTTGCTTGACAACTAACTATGCATCTCCTTTGACAATAATGTCTCTGACACCATACTTCCAAGCAATTCTTAAACCTAACAACAATGCCTCATACTTAGCAATGTTATTAGTACACTCAAAGTTAAGCTTAAAGGAAAAAACAAACCTTTCCTGGCTTGGAGAAATCAAGACAACACCAACACCATTTCCAAATTTGGAGCAAGCTCCATCAAACAATAGGGTCAAGGAAGCTTCCTACTCAAGAAACTTACACTCCTCAATCTTGTGCTCCTTTCCCTTAGAAAATCCCACAAAGTTGTCAAGCATCAACATTTGTGTACAATACTTCATAGGACACATTGTTGGGATCCTCAATAAGGTGTAACATTTTCTTCTCCCCATACAACCTGACAAGGCTTCCCTCAACTAGGATGGTGGCATAAGACATGTCCATTTGGACACTCCCACCAACACTTGCAGCCCATTTTCTTGACAAAGCAACATACCCCACTTGGTTGGGCAATCAACTATGACAACATCAAGTTTTAAATTTTTACCTAGATAGGCTATGAGCTGCACAACCAAAACCTTCACACATCCCACTATTGGCACCTCCTGGAGTCCATGGAAGTGAACTTTCCATATTCTATTGTTACCTTAATATTTAGCTCATTCATGACTTCCAAGGCATGATATTGCATGATTCCCCGAGTCAAACATACAGTTATGGAGCAGCCTATCCTTGATGATCAGAGTGGTGAAGAATGGATCCACATTCAGCTGAGAGTCTACCAAGGATGTCCCAAATAAACCTCAGGTGGTTCAGCTAGCTCTTTTGATGTTGGTGGTGTCTCAGATTCTTCAATGACTAGAGGATTCTCCACAATGTTCACATTTCTTCCTAGGAAATTTTCTTCATTCAACCCCAAGTATTCAAATGCTCTCCTTTTATGCTCAGGAATCCTAAGAAACTCAACAATTGGAACAAAGAATTTGATTTGACTTAAAACTTGGGAAATGTCATATGGGACATTCTTGGGAAAGGCAACATTGGAAGAAAGGCTAATACACTCATTAGGTGGCACAAGATTTTTGATAGCTTGAGCATGAGGAGGGGTATGATTTTTGCTTGGAACTATAGGGCCTTTGGTAGGTGCATCTTTCTTAGGAGCCTCTTTAGGAATGTTTGAAAGTAAGGGAGCTTTTGGCTTGGCTTGAGGCCCTGTACCTTTGACAACCCTACTTCTTGTGTTATGCTCCTTTTCTTGAGCAACAACAAAATTCATCAACAACTACCTATCTTCCTCAGATGGGATTCCTCCATCATACTTTTTTATCATTAAAGCCCTTAGATATTCAAATTCATTATTGGGAAATTCAAAATCTTGTACAAGTATCTACTTCTAAAGCATGAGAGAGAGAGGAAGAATATGTACCCTATGAATGTAGTCCCAAAAAGTGGCAGCAATTCTAGCACTTATCACCTCAGTTGAGGTTGCCCCTTGTTGTGAGCTAGTGGAGCAACCCATCATGCAAACACATCATCATCATTTTATCATCATCTTGTTCTTCTTCTTCTTGATCTTCTTCACAAGGAGCATGGGGTATGAAACATCTGTCACACTAATCACTAACCTCTGTTTCTTCCACAACAACTCTAGCAACCAAAGGATCAGGCACCATTCTATTCTCCCTGCCCTGGGGTTTCCTATTTCCAAATCCAACAGGTCCTTTTCCTCTATGTCATTAGATCTATGATGATTTGTAAATCTATCTTGGACTTGTTTCTTGTGTTGTCCTTGTGAAATCTTCCCAAATCCTTTCTCATCTTGGGCTAGTTTATAGGAGATCTCCTTGACAACCCCTACCAAAGTTTTCACAACCTCTTCCAAATCAGTAGCCTTACTAGCTTGAGGTTTCTCTTGGTTAATCAGCTTCACACCATCCCTCTTTGGAGGTTTTCCAATTGCCTTGATGTTGTTCTCTATTTTGAAGAGCCATGGTGAAGGCATGCCTCAAATTTGTAGGGTTCTTGTCTCTTAAGTAATATGCAACATTTTTATCAAATGCATCAGTATATTTGATCAAACATGACTCATCACATGGCCTTATCCTAACAGGAAATCTTCTCAAGGTCTTATTGAACCTTGTGTTGAAATCATGTACTAACTCATTGGGATTCTTCTTGATGTTTTCAAACTTTGATAGAAGAAACCTAGGGTCAGTCCTATCACCATATTGTAATCTGAATGCATTTCTCATTTCAGCCCAAGAATCAATAGAGTTATCTGGAAATGCTTTATACCAATCCCTTGCATCCTCTTCTAAAGTGTGAACAAACAATTTGATGTACACATCTTCATGTTCAATCTCAAAGTCTTCCATCATATTGAGAAAAAGCTTTAGATGCTGATCACCAGTTATAGCATTGTTTCCCTGGAACTTTTGTAATATGTTCCTTACATCTTGAGGTACTGCATTTGGATAACTAGCCATCATTCCCACAAAATTTATAGGTCCAAAGGTGTTTACAACAAATGGAGGTTTGGGTGGGGGCTGAGCCATATTGATTCGAGGAGGTGATCTTGGAGAGGTGACAAATTGATAAGGGGCAGAGGGTCCTTGGAACATAGGAGTATAATTTTGAAAATGGAGATCCCCCAAAGACCTTGTCCCTTGGAAATCCCTATCGATCTCATAAAAGATAGGTGCAAAATGTGAAGCAAATTTTTCAAAATCAAATGAGGGCTCCTCTCAGCTGGAGAATTCAATTCCACAAAGAGGCTACCTGATTCAGAGTGACTTGAATGGCAGTCTTCAATGATAGGCCGATCACTTTCATCAATGGAGATCCCCCTTCTTGTCTGCTAATCACCCACAACTCTCCAAGATTTTCTTCCTTCTGATCTTGCATTTCCTAGCTCTGGAAATAGTGTCCTAGTAAGATCCCTAGCAAAGAAAGATCTTCTTCCTTCAAGCTTTGCAAATATTAGTAACAAATCTAACTTTGACAGAGTTTTAAGACATTGGTACTCATTAAAAATCAGATCAACAGGAGTCTCCACTAAGGATTTCCACCATAGTTGTGTAAATGCACTAAATATGATCGTCACATGTCTTATCAATGCTAGAAACTAGAAATAGAAAGATTTTATCTTTTCTTTACTAGGATTTATCAAATGAAAGCTATTGCACTAGGTGTGAACACTGAAAGAATTACACATAGCAGTTAGAGCATACAAGAAGGGTTTTACCTGGGCTTGAATGTAAACTGTATTCCCTGGCAATGACACCACTGATGTTGGTGTTGTTTATGGGTCAAATAGATATGAACTAGAAGTGGATCAGAAAATTAGTCTCAACGATGCAAATTAGTTCCCAAAAATTCAAAATAGTCCCAACAATGGTGCCACTGATGTTGGTATCCAATTTTTTCTCCTTTTCAAGCCAAGTAGCAACACATATTCAACAGGGAGTTTAGAGTTAGATAGATCATAAATATATGTCGTTTTGTAGCTGGGAGGAGATCTAACTTTCCCTTTGTTACTTGGATTTGTGGAGAGATGGATAACACCTTAAAAGGATGTGATCTTATCCTAACTATTTTAGGTTGTGCCTTTCAACCAAGGTAAGAGAAGCTATTTTGTAACCTATGTTATTTGAAGGAGATACAGATACCTTTCTTTCATGTAAATTCAATAGAGAAGACCTTGGGAAAATATGATCAACACACAAAATCTGAATCTCACGAGTTGTCACTTCTAGATTATGGAGATATTTTCACATCAAGGCAAAGGTTACTAAAGACATTTGGGATCCTGATCTATTCTGCATACTTTAGCAAATGGGTTTTGGTCTTATATAGGTATACAGAACAAGAACATGGGTAGTATGGGTTGGATTAGTTGTTTTTAAATAGATTTTTTGTGGGAGGGGAGACAGGATGAACTTGACTCACTAGATCCTTGAGAGCTTATGCAAAATGGAAAGATTCAACCAACAAAATGCCACAAAAGTTAAAAATGTTTCTTCAACTAGAATATGTGCTTCAATGGAGGCCTAGATTAGCACTCTTTCATACAACCTATGGGATTATATCACAAAGGCTCGAGTCTAGAGAACCCAATAAAGCACCAAGATTCAAACCAAATCATGCCTGAGGTACACCCAGAGGCTTACAAATAATCTCTATCAAAAAAATGAAAGAAAAGTGATTTTAAACCATTTATCTCACTCCCAGATGAAGGCTCTTCTGAGAAATGAAATTGTAAATGACACTAAACTATCACGAGGATTGAGACCCATGTGATTGGACCAAATTTTGGTACAAGATTGCAACATAAATAATAAAAACTACTCATATGCATGTAGAGATGAAATAAATACACTTTACTCAAGATTAACACAAAATAACTCAAAGTTTGATCAAATTTATCAGTGAGGGAAAGTTTCTAGAACAATCTCAAAGATTTTCAATGGTTGTACACTTGCAACCACCTTGACATGATTAAATTTGACACAAAGAGAGATATACAGGCTTCTCAGATGGCTTCTCAAAAAGGGATGGGCTATGTCAAGCTTTTTCTGCTAGAAAAATCAGTCCTGACCTCTCCAAAATCTACCAACCATTTACACGATGAATTCATGCCATTTATAGCATTTACAATAGACCCCCTTTTCCCCCAAAAATCTAGACATTGAGTGTACCAATGCTCGACATGATCATGATCATGAATCCCCGAATCGGATCTATAAAAATTCATCAGGTGCTCGAGGGAAAATCTCATCGAACATCTCCCGCATTCAACTCCTCCTCTAGTAGATTACTCTTTCTTCAATTCACTAACCACTTTCACCCCTAATCTATCAAATCTGGTTCCTTGTGTGCTTGGGAGAAGAAAAATGGAAAATCGATCAAGCTCGATAGTCAGACAATTTTAATGGCAAAAGACGTCTCCAAATCTCTCCCACCAAACTCTAGATATCAAAATTAACTCACCTCTCTGTTTGGCATGTAGAAAATAACAAGAAATCATGTAGACTCACACTTCTAGGAGATTTAGAGTAAAAATGGGGGAAAATCAAATTTAGAGCTACCATTGATCTTTACTTTAAATTTGGGTCGTCCACGTGGAAGATTCAAAATCGGGCTCGGGGCTACCTTTTGACTTTTACGACCCTGTGAAAAAATGGGAAATATTTCACATTTTCTCCACACTCTGCTTCTGAAAAATTGGCCTGACACGTGTCATAAGGTGGGTCCTAAAGAAAATGAGGAAAAATTCTGTCATTTGACCCTCTTTTGGAAAAAGGAAAATTTTCCAATTTTTCCCCGCAGCTCGCCCTTCCGCTTCAAGTTTCTAATGTGGGTCCCAGTGGGACCCTGGGTCCTTTTTATGCCTTTAACTCCTTTTCCCTCAAAGGGAAAATTTCTCACTTTTCCTCCGAAAGCCCGCACCTCCACCATTGACTGGAGCAAGCTTTGACCTTTTCCATCAGGCCCGTGGGTTATTTTTATAATTTTAGTCATTTGTATGCAAGAGGCAAAATTTCCAAGTTTCCCCGATGGTTCCGCCTTCCCGCCCCTTTGACCAGAAACAAACTTTGACTTTTTCTTTTGTTGGGCTTGCGGGCCATTTTTAATATTTTAACCCTTTTGAGACAAAGAGGCAAAAATTTTAAGTTTCCCCCGATGGTCCGCTTCCCCGCCCCTTATGACTTTTCAAATTGCCACGTGTCACAATGGTGCACCTTGAGATGGTCCCTAAAATTTGAAACCTTCAATGAGCGGGCTCGCCACGTGTCCTGCCCTGGAAAAATTGTTTGAAGGCTTGAAGCTTAGTGGAAGGCGCTATGTGTCAAGATCGAGGTAGTCTCCTTTGGCCGTTGAAAATTCCAAGAAAATGCAAAGTGAGCGGAGGCCTCCAAGTGTCATCCTGGAGCTTCTTCTAAATGGAACCTAAGGGCTAGTCCCCAAATGGGCGCGGTTCCCACAAGTGTCCCAGACCTCCCAAAAAATTTTTTGAAAAAATACTAATTATTGGATTACCCAATGGAAGCGTCCACGTGTCTCTATGTCCCACCAATCCTCCAAATGTCCTCCCGGCACTATTCCAGAGCCAAACCAAAAAGTAAATCTTCAAAAAGAGCGTCGTTCCTCCATGCATACATATTTTAAAGTTGAGCCTTTTCATAGAAATTTTTAAGTATTTAGCCGAGCCACATCCAACCAAAGGATGCCACATTTCCCTTGTGATGCAAGGATGTAAATTTGACCAAGAGAAATGCCCATCAAACCATAAAATACAGAAAAATGACCATTTGAGCCTGAAAATGAAATTTTCTCGAAGGATAGAGAGTTTAGAAATGTTGCAAGGCTCAAACATGATCCTCAGGGACACATCCATTCATTTTTCTTTGAGTATCTAGGAAAAAATGGAAAGGATAACAGATCTTGATTATGGAAAATGGAGAAAATGGGAAAACGTGAGTTCTGAAAGAATAGAGAACATGAGACTCAAAATACAGACCCTTTCCAAAGGAACAAAGAAATGAGGAGACAAATATAAACCCATACATGATCTTGACCCAGGAGCATATTAGAAATGGCAACAAGGACTGACCAAGCACAACTCGAGGAAATATAAAATGATAGAGGTTATAAATCAATAAAATTTCAAAGGCACAAATGGAGTGAGATTATTTCAAGTACCAACATGCCCAAAATATAAAACATGGCAATCAAGAAAACTGCTGGTCCTTGTAAAAAAAAATTCAATTTACGAATAAAATACACATATAAGAATAGCACATTACGATGACTATGTGACCTTATTTGGCCACCAAGGGGGTACTCAACGAGTCACTGGAACTCGGAACATCGAGCCTCAGATCGTAAAAAAATGACATAGCAATAGTACAACTGCCATCATCTCTATGTGAATCATCCCACCCTCACTTCGATAAGGCTAAACATAGTCATAGCTACACTTAGGTTGCATCCACACAACAACCACGAGGAGAGAGGGAATAAGGAGCACATAGGTCATCATCTACTGAGCCTAAGGTCATCATGTGTTACTGGCCCATGGTACACATTCCCTCACTCCAAACATACACCTTCATCGATTTCCCTTAGGGTCGGTTAGCGTAAGGTTCAGAACATAGCATGCAACTATATCACTAATACAATGGTGGTTTACACACATTAACCATAACATCTCATGTATGACACCAATACAAGGTATATCACATACATTACATTCATGGCTTACCACACACCACATCACCACATGTTGCACCCCAAGTGCAATCACTGTATGATAGGGATCATATACCCACCATATGTCCCTAAATCATGACATGAATCATTACATATCACATGAATTACAATTATGATGAGCACAATTACAACATACAATCAACAACCATATAACATGGGAATACACACATTTCTACACAAATGATAATGACATCATTAAGAATTCTAAGTTCACTACAACCAACTGGTCATCCAACATATCAACACACCCACACATCAAAAATGCCAAAAGAATCCAACACTCTGAAATCAACAATCACATATCTTCCACACACACAATAAGACAATGTTTCACACTCAAATTCTCATTGAATTTTGGAAAAGGATAAGGAATAATCTCATCTCCACACATCAACATGCCAACAATTATGCACTAAGTGATATACACAACATGTGCGCTAGCAATATCATAATTACAACATAGTTCACATCACACATAAATCACATTACTCTTCCAATATCAACCACCACCATGCAACACCATCAGAGGTTTGAGTGCATGAACCTCCGCTCTAATACCAAGTGTAACACCCACTATTTTAGACACACAAGAAAACAACATAAGCAAAGTACAAGAAATATTTTTTTAACTTGTTTGAAGTACAGAGCGACACAACAGGTGATCACAATGGATAAAACTAACTCTTCAAACATCTTGACACAATGATGACCACAAAGACAACATGGAAACCCCAACACCCATCAAGGATAGTTCACTTTTCTCTTTGAAAAGGCACCACAAAACAACTCAACCAGAATACACAGTCACAATCGAATACACTCCATGGTTTACAATTCTTGAAGAATATGCATTTACCAAAAATATCTTTGAAGACCTGACTTTACAATCTAAAAGATTCATGTTTGATTCGAGCATTCTTCTCACAAAGGTGAACTTATTACTTTGGTAATATTGACTAATTAGCTTGAGCACAAGTTTTATGAATGAGGTTCAACTAAAGACTTGACAAAACTAGCTAAATTTGTTGACCAAAAGGGACACCTTCCATCTCTCACAAGGTTCCATAAACATGCCCGAGCTATAAAAACTTGATCGGAACTCCATTTCATAGGTGATGAGCATAAGCTCTAACTGAAGTGGAGTGCCATTAAGGTTCGGAACTACAACCTCCTTGAGCAAGGATCAACGATAACCACGTTTAAGAGAAGATTATGAAGTACTAAGGTGAAGGTTAGAGTGAGAAGGTCAATTTACTTCATCATCATGATCTCTTTAGTTATTAACCGGTCTTTTAATGAGACTTGAGAATTTAATAGGATTAGGGTAAAAGCTTCATTTTAGTAACTCTTGATTAAGTTTGACAAAGGATACACATGGGGTTCCCAAATTAGAAGCACAAGACTTAAAGTGTTCTTAATGAAACTCCCCCTACAAACAAGATCTAACTATATCCCCAAAAAAATCCAACAATGAAATTACTATTAGAAATAATTAATGCATTTCACAACAAAGAGGATAAGGTTTAATTCGTAGCTTAGGGTTAGTTAGGGTGGATTCTTTTACACTAGTATAAAACTCCTTTCTAATTAAAGACTCTTAATTTTTTCTACAAAACACAACTTCATTATTATCTTATTTATTTACTCATCTAAGTATTCATTTTATTTTATTTTTGATTAACTTTAGAAAAAGGGATTACCAACCCACTAAAATATACATAGAATTGCACTAGTGCCAAGACCATGGGGGGTTATCAAACATGAAATTTTTATGACTCGAAAGAAGAAACTACCATAGCTAATCGAGAGAATTAAACATGGTTATAACATTTCTAATCAACATGGCACACAAACCAAAGGTGTAGAAATATTCAAAAGAACTTTGGCTGAGAACAAGAATGTAACAAAATTGGTCAAGTCATGCTACAAAATTTTCATGACTAATAAATAATAGTACCAAAAGAATACTCATAACAAGGTGATGATTGGTTTTATTCCTCAAAAGATAATTACAAGTTTTTCTACCAAAAAGGATAAGACAAATTTATTTCACAAATACCGAAAATCCAAGGCAAGAGGCCTTCCAAACTCCATTACAAGCACCATAGCATGATTTACAACACAATAGACATTCTTACAAGGGGCTTCATAAACAACCCGATGAAACCTTTATCAATCTTTCCTTTTATCTACTCACAAAAATCCATCTGCACAAGTATTAACTTGAGTGAGTTCGAGAACTGAGCATAGTAAGGCTACACATTACAATAGTAACCTAGCATTTTACAATAACATGAAAGAAAAGTTATATTTCAAGAATGGTTCAAGGCACAAACCCCAAATCACAAATTCTTCACACGAGATAAGAATTTTTTTAACCAACCAACAAGAAGGAATTCAAGTATTCCAATTAAGAACAAAGGTCAAGAGTATTGGGATTTCAATCATGTAATCCTATAGATTATGTGATTGAAATATAATACTCGGTCCATCCATCACTATAATCTTTGGGAAGCCTAAAACATAATAGATACAATAATAGATGTGAAACAGAAAAGTAAATCAATCCTTCCAGGAGGAAAGTTTCACTGGCCTAAAAACTAGAGCAACCAAGCGAGTGTAAGAAGGGTGAAACATCACGTGATCAAAGGAGTTGAAAACTAAAGTTCAACCCCAAAATAATTTCTCTCATCGAAAAGAGACTCCATAAGGTAATAATAAGAACAAAAGGAAAGCTAAAAAAACCCAAGATGGGCATTACTCGTCAACCAAGTTACTTGAAAAACAAAGTATGGGGAAACAAAAGGCCCTGTATTTTCAAGTCCATTTAAGACGAGACTTTGCATTTAAACATCCTTCTATGTTTCATAACATTATGGGTTCGTAATCCTCCTTAAAACAATATATAGTTTTAGTCTAAACAAGGAGTTTACAACTCCTCCTTACCCAATCTTTTATAAGTAAAACTAGTTAACATAATCAAAACCACTCTTCAAATGCATTTAAGTGAGACACAAAAATCCATTATTCTACCAACAAACCTCATCATAATCATCAAATTATATAAATAATATAAAGGAAAAGTAACCCCAAATGTCATTAATAATTTTTTAACAGTTTTCCGACATAGGCCAACAATGTATTTATATAATAAATTCCATTCGAAAACTCATGACTATCCTCATGACGTATCAACAAAAGTCATGAGTTAACAAGAGTCCTATTTCAATAATGAATATAGTCATCCCAAACACATTTCAAAATCTAAAACCAACACAGAGGTTTGGTCATAAACTTATGACCATTAATAATATGTTCACTAATGATTCACAAATTAACAATAGCCTCTCAACAAGGAAACATTTGACCAAGTTAAGATAGAGTAATCATAATAGGGTTAGGGTTACGAAGCTTCCCTTCCTAAGACATCACTCCACTCTAACCGAGGAGACCACTCAAAGAAGAGAAAACCCAAGTAAAATGAAACCCTTATTCTAGAGTAAAAAAAAGCATCAACAATTCTATAACCATTCATAGGGATTAAGGTAAATATCCTTTACCCTATAATAAAAGGTAAAACCGTTAATTATCTGTAATTATCGTAACTACAATAGACACTTCATATGATGCCCGAGGTAGTAAGCACATTATAGACCGAACACAAGCTTGAAGTTCATCTCTCTATTGGAGCCATTACAATAATTGTTATTGTGTAACACAAAACGTGACCGACCTGACAAAATATTAGTTCATTTAAGAATATTAAGGTAATTGATATTTACCTCATCCATAATGAAACCCTATGCCCCAGCAGCCATCATACTAAAACATAAAATACAAAAGAGAAATCCAAATCCACTCGAAACCGTAACATGATCCTTTATTTCTTTTTCTTTTTTTGTTCTTTTAACAGAACCATGTTCATAGTTTTCAACTTCCAGAAACACTAAAACCTAGTGGAATACCCAAAACCGAACCAAACCATTTTCTTATTTTAATATCCATTAAAACCCAATACAATTTGTTTTAAAATTGAGGCCAAAGAATAAATCCATTTGCTTTTTAAAAGCTACATCGTATACCAATAACTAGTATTCCCTAATAATATAGATAACTCAAGCTTCGGGTAATAATAGAATATTCTTCATATCATGAAGTATTATTTTATTTTATTTATCAAAATCCACATTCAGATCACACAAAGTCAAAATAATAGAAATATTTTCAATAACCCATGAAGTGCACATTCGACACTATATGCATCTTCGCTAAACAAGAAATACCCAAAATAGAAGCACATAGTTCATAACAGAGAAAATATTGCAGAGATTATTTATGCAATTATCAAATAGGAGAAGCTATTTATAAGAGAGAGAGAGAGAGAGAGAGAGAGAGAGAGAGAGAACCACTCATGCAAAACTAGCGATTCAGAAGGAGATATAGAGGGACAACTAGTACACTCAAGGAAATATAAAAACAACGACAAGATCCCATTTCTAGATGTTGTTTCAGGAAGAGAACAATTCATTTCATGGGTTTGTTAAAATTAGCAAAATATTGCAATGGTTAGGATTATCATTCCTGGTTTAGACACCTCCAACCTGCAACCACGTCGACCCAAACCTAGGAACAACCACTCAGACAACATCCCTTGTTTTGGCTTACTGAACGACCATACTCAGCTAGCGGCCACGTTTTTGGCACAGGAAGGGAGTTTTTGGCAAGGAAAGGAGGTTAAAACCTACAAAAAGCATTTTTTAGAAGTTTCAATGTTTATTTATTTTTATTTTCCATAGACCCCTATCTACAATTCCCCCACCAAGGTAGTCGTGTGGCTAGGCATTCTAGATTTTGGCGTTTGCAGCTACTAACCAGAAGGTAGGTCAAGATTTTGATAAAACAACAAAAATTAATGTATGCGCCCAACAACCAAAAGGGAAGAGGAGTTTCCTACCCACAACACGTGGGACAAAGCAAGCATTAATGAAATAATAAAGGAAGTAGGTGGCTAGCATCCCCATGCACCCACTTTTCCAAAAAAACAAATTTCAACAAGGAATCCAAAGCTGGAGGGAAAAAGCACAAGTGCGCCCAACAAGAACATAATGGTTGGTGGTTGGGGAATAATTAAATCCACCACTAACTTGTTTAAAATTTGGGCATACGTGGAGACCAAGTTTCTGACAAGGGGAAGAAAGTGGCGGTTGAAGAAATTAATTCAAACATTTACCAAGAAAAATCAACCTCCCAAACAATAGCACCACCAAACAAAACCCTCCCTTACTCAAATTGAGAATACGTTAATCCTAGAATGAGGATGCTCAAAAAAAAAATGCTACAGGGCACCCTCGACAATGAGCAAGCACAAAGATGGCACTAGGAGGTACGACAGAAGGAAAGGACTCTAAACTAACTTCACAACAAGGTCGCAACTCATTAACGATCAAAAGGGAACTCAAACAAATGTTCAATGCTTAGTAACAAGGTCAACAGAGCAAGACTGGAGTAAACGTCACATGGGGCATTACACGAGTCCTCGCGAACATTGTTCCAGAATATTACATCTCGATAACTATAGATGTGCAAACATGATGTCATGTGGTTTATGGAATTCTCCATGTTGTGAATTTGAAAAAAATATGTTTCTTGGTTCAATCAATAAACAAATTGGATTTTATGTTGTAAAATTGACGTTTAATAATTCTTTTTTAATTACATTCAAGGTATCAAATATAATATGATTATAGTCTAAGAGAATGGTGTCAGAAAAAAGAGACACGAGGAAAAATAATCCTCTAGTATACTAGAAGACATTCTAGTTTATAAAAATATATCTGTCAAGCCACTTCACCACTCATTCAACACCTTGGACAAGGTTAGACGAAGTGAACAAAAACTATATGGTAGAGAGGCAATGGCGATTATTTAGATTAGAAAACCCTAATTTACTACTCAAAATCATGCAACTGTTTGATTAGAAAATGACTACATTCGAAAGATGCCCTCTTTATCATCCCTATTTTAAATCATGTTGAATTTACTAAATTCTTGATCAAGTTCGTATGTGGAACTGAGTGAGCAGGACACTAGTGAAAGTATATGCTTTAATAGCTTTGTTCATGACAAATATTATGATTATCCCAAGTGAGTGACAATTGAAATACAATAGGGTCCACACAAATCGATGAGCGGAGTCAGAACACCTTTTTGTAGGCAAAATTAAACTCCAGAAAAAGATAATAAAAATCAGAGTTATTTATTTTGAAATGAGAGTACTTGTTTACCATAATCTCTAGTATGTTTTATCACACTATATATATACATACAACATACATACATCCATACATACATGCATAAACATACATACATATATGAAACAATTTTTTTACCTACCATAGGTTTTATTCAATAAAATTATTGTAGAATTAAACTTATCTTGTGTCTTTATGAATTTAAATATAAAAAATATTGGTATTATTCGTTAGTGTAACATGTAGCACAACCAATTTTGGAACCTTTAGCCCTTTTTTATTGCACAACTAAAAATGTATTAACGTCTTTACTATAGTTAGTAATGTTACATTTGAAATGTGTAGTAGAAAATAATACTAGAACAATGAATCCATTGATAAGGGAAATGCCATAGAAATATATGTTCTCGTATTGGCTAACGACATAATCTATGCGTATGATGGGTTTGTTCTAGATGCTTCACATCTCGGGTAAGCCATCAGAGTCATAAGTATGGCATCAACCTCAAACATTTTGAATGGAGGACAATTTAGTTCAATCATATAATCATCCATGTCTCTTCTTTGTAGGGGTGGTACATTACCGGATGCGTTTTTATGGTCTAAACTATGTATTAAAATTTTGTTCTTATATTAAACATAACCACTTGGCATCTTACAAATGAATCTTAGAATTAAAATTAGAAATGCCATTAACACTACTAGAAAAAATCCAAGAGATATATTATTAAAATGAGCATCATTTCAATCTTTCCAGAGTTGATAAACTATTTTGATACAAAAAAATGACTTGAGCTGTGTAGATGTAGAAAAATTCAACAATGTTCATCGTGTTTTTGTATGTAAAATATCAATAATTTCGCTACAGTAGTTGTGATTCCTTCATTAAAATGGGTACGTTGAACGCATAGAAAGATGAAGATGGGGAGAAGTGGAAAGTCACAAGAAATGACTCCATGGTATATTATTCCATTGCAGAATATATGTATACAGGCTATACAGCTATGTGTATAGGTTATTGCAGGATGATTATTCGGAGCATATTATTCTTTGTAAAAGTATATGTATGTGTTTAAGGACAGAATACAATTTTGTAGTCAGTGGTACCAGAGGAGCAGGTGAAAGTGCTGGAGGCATCGTCCTTTGCATAACTATACGCCTGGGGACACTGGTTCTTGAAGAACATGGAGTAATTGGTGGGAGCGCAGTTGTCGGTATTTGCACCTGTGCAGCAATACTGGTCAGTGTGAAAGGCAGCACAGGCACTGTTGCAACCTCCAGACACCTTCAATTCTGCAGGGCAAACTGCATTAATGTCACTTTTGCAGCTAGTGGTGGTGCACTGCCCGTTGGTAGGAGCGAGAGAAATTGGAACGTTGAAGCCGTCGACGAGGGAAATGTCATAGAAATCCTTGTTCTGATCTTGGTTGAGGGAATACTCTGCAAGCGAGGCAGGGACTGCTCCAGAGGCTTGGCAGCTGAGTAAGCCACCACAGTCGCCAGTTTGGCAGCTCCCTCTCCCATTTCCATCGAAAGAGCAGCCTGTTCGGCCCCAGAATCTCCCCGCTGCTGTCCCCGCTGCAACGTCTACGCTCCAGGTCTCGCCGGTCTGGAGTTGCTGCCCTCCGCCAGGGGTTCCTGCGGCCCAAACGGTGTACGAGCACTGGTTTGTTATCTCGAACTTTGCTGCTCCAGCCTCTGCAAACAACACTTGTATCACATGATATGAAGCTCACGGGGGATTAAACAAGATTAAGCAAACTGATTTAAGCTATGTAAATTACTATTACCTTGCACATATACAGATACGGCGATTCCAAGCAGAAGGACAAGATGCCCAAGACCTGATACTGATATTGTTGCCATTATATTTGGGTGTTTGAATAACCAAGAGATTGAATGAAGATGAATAGATATACATATTTCAGTAGGAGGATGATCCCTTTAAATAGGGGAGAGAACACCGCATGTTACGGAGGCATACCCCCGAGTTTTCAAACCCACGAGTGGAGTCTTGCAAAGCCTTATTTTCTTCGTATGTACAATTAGGCGGCCGCCTCTCTTAACGTTATGGAACCGTCCGAGTCTTCCCATCACATTCCCTAGTAAATGTTATCAATTCCACTTCATCATTCTATCTTGCGTGGGAAATTGGAATGGGGAAGCTCCACCCTCCAACAACCACATGAAATTTGTCTTAATCATTTGAAGTTGAAAAGGTGGGTTGTGTAAGACGTCAATTCAACTATTTTTGGAGATATCTCTAAACATAAGGAGGGGTCGAACAACATTGAAAAAGCGAAAATAATTTGTTTCCAATTTCAATTCTTTCATTTATTGGGTAGTTAGAAGAAGCGTAAATGTAAGGAGAATTGGAGTGAACGTTGTATGGGATGCATAATAGAGACATGAAGATGTCGATTGAACATAGCATCAAAAGGTTGCGATTGCACACATATTTTGGATTACATTGTTTCTCTAACTATGAAGACAACAAAAAGGTTATTCGTTAGCAACATGCATGTTGGTGTCGTCCGTAGTCATAAATCCCCTTCTTATTGTTTGGTCTTGTCTTTTACATGTCACTTTCTGTGATAGGATTGGTTTGACTGCAGTGTGATAATTGGTTCATGTTGTGCACTCCTAGTGTGGTAAGGAGGACAACGTTGCACTGCATATGTAGATGAATGATACATTGTCCTCTTATGACAATAGCATACTTGTACTTTTGTATTTTCTCTCATGTTGTGTTATATGGTTAAAATTCATTACTATGAGTATATTGTTAACAAAAGATTAATTAAGGGTTGATTTTAAAAGGGTTTATGATTATATCCCTAATAATATTGTTTAAGGTATTTTGATTAACTAACTCTTTGTATTTTTTATGGCCAAGTTGCATTACATGGACGAGTTCCACCGTGTGTCGAAGTTCCATGCATTGTAGCACCAAAAAACATTACAATCAATGATATAACAACTACAACAAAAATATTACAACAAACCTAAATACAACTACATTTTTTGTTTTCAACCAGGGAAGAAATGGTGCTCACATCCTTTGTGAATTCCGAAATGGAAGGGGAGAATGAATAAAGTAGGGAGGAGAGAAGGAAAGTAAGCAATGTGTTGTGAAAACTCAACTAGGGGTTTCGTTAGTGTAGACACAAAATCTATGCACTTGGGTACATTTGTAGGTCCTAAAGCATACTAATGTATACATGCAAATTCCTAAGAAAGAAAACTAGTGGTTGACAACTCCTTTTTTGCCTCTTACTTTATCTCTTGCAATTTTATCTACCTTACATGCCTTAAAGATTTGTGGGAACCTCGCTGATTTTCTTTTATGGCCTCAGACACTAGCACCTAGTTTTGATAGAAGCGCTCAGGTGCTACTCTCCCTCCTGGGTGCTTGTGGCCCTCTCTTTCTTCTTACTCTATCGGGTCTCATTTACTTCTTGGTCACCTTTTAGTACTTTCGGTCATCTTTTTAGTTGTCAATTATGAAATTAAAACAAGGGAGTCATATATATACTTAGTTACTTTTTCTAAGTCAAGGGCCAAGCACTATAAGAATTATCTATAACCACCTAAGCTTGGAAAAAGGAACAAGAGTGTTACAAGGATTTCATCTCACACACTCATACAAGGGACATGGGTTGCATTCATCTGTATACATAGCATATGATGGGAAGTTCATTTTATTCCATCACACACATATGGCATACTTGGAGCAATCTAGATCTATCCCATGATCATAGTGTAACTTTCACAAGGGAAACCTATGGAATCATTACACACATATACAAAAATAACTCTATAGAGTCTGAGATATAGTGTAATGCTCAGTCACAAGTTCACTCTTAGTGTAACCGCCTAGTTCAGTCTGACTCCACATTATGCATATTTTTCATTAGATATGATATGGTTTGTGGACATGTGCAAGTAGACATTTGTTTTACATTTTTTTCACTCTTTCATTTTCTTAGGATTTCATATCTTTGAGTGCTTATTACTTGTGTCTTACTATACTTACTTACCTGAATGTCATATATTACAATAGTTACTCTGAAATAAGGTTTAATCCATTTTATATTAAATCATTTGGTAAAACCGATCAATCAAACCCTGCCTTCTAAACATGGATTGGATCCTCTCTCCTTCTAAATTTATGGACCAATGCTCTTACCCATCCTATACGCCTAGCAGGGTTTTTAGCACAGTTTTAATCTTTGTTGATTTCATGTAAGTCTATACCCAACATCTTCCCCGCTTTAATCCTTCAATGGTTTACCCAACTATTAATGTCATCACCACTTGATGGAATAGGCAGAACCATGACTCCACCCATCTCTATTCCACTACCTATTACCTCTACTGTCCCTACCAGGACCTCGAAATGTTATGATATCATTGAGAAACTAAAGAATACACTAGCCAAAATCTCTCTTTATGATCTTTATGTAATGCACCATATTGTTGTCATACATTAGAGGTTTCCCCACGTTTCATGATACATATTGCAAATGATAATTCCTTTGTTTCCTTCACCCTTCTTATTTAATCCCTCAAAAACCGCCCACATGTCATATCCTTCAGAATTGAGGATATTCCTCCAACTGCAACTGGTGATCCTTTCTCCCCTTGTTTTATCACAACTAGTATTGGTTGTCATTATATAAAGTCCATAGTAATTGACAATGGATCTGTGATAAATCTATGTCCCCTCTAATTACTTATGTGAATTATTGATAGTCAGATCACACAATCCTCTACCCTTTTTTGTGGCTATTATTCTATTACTTGAACATGCACCACCAATGTCACCTTACCTTCACAGGTTTCGAAAAAACCATTCCCACTTTGTTCTATATCATTGATAAATCATTTAAGTTCAATTTCTTACTTGGAAGACCCTGGATCCATGTCATGCATGTTGTTCCTTGTAGTTCATCAATGTGTTAAATTCTTACATGATGGATATGAGCATACTATTTCTGCTAACCCTGACCCATTCATATTCAGTTGCATAGACCCAATCACTAGCATACCCATAAATTAATGCATCATATTCCATACCATAATATAAATTCATACGATGACGTTCACTATAATGCTTCCACTAATTCTTCTACCTCCACATGCACCCCTTCCATCCCTAAACATACCACTGATCTTATATCACCTACCGTATCTCCCTTTATCACTACCACTATCCAACCTTTCATTGCTCATTTCAATTGTACATCCACCTCCACTTCTATAAATATCCTTGATACTGTTATCCAACAAGATAATGTCAACATGATGATCTAAAAATGATAAAGTAAACATCATGATGTCATTGAGCTTATGATGAAAATTTTCACAACCTCAATTTTACTCCTCTTGAGATAGATGAATCCTAATTCTAAGGCACTGTTATTATTATTAGCCTAGGTGAGTAACAATTTAAGTAACTTCCTCCCTCTACTACAACCATGATTCCTTTCAACTAGTTGTACATACATAGGACATCATGCCACCTCCTTCATCTCCCCAACTCATTTGTGCTCTGCAACTCGAACCATTTAGTTGCACTATATTCATAAATGAATCTTATTGGCCTCATATTCCATTTGACCCCACTTGTCCTAAAACTTTTTACACACATAAAGTTATAGAACAAATTAGGATTCACACTTTTTGATCTTCTCCAGCTCACTCTCCCCACCTTTATCACAGATATGTACTCATTATTGTTTCCCATCACCTCCAGGTCTTCAATTTATCAATCTTCCTTACATGTACACCGTTCCTCTCAACACACCATGGGACAATCTTTGATCAACTATATTGGTAGATCCCTTGACCCCAACCATACTACTATCACCTTTCCTATGCCTTTTGGCCACATATCTATTTACAATGATTCATATTTAGCTATAGTGTGAATTCCTTAGCTTCCAAAACCTAGCTCACTTCTAAGTATGCCATTATCCTAAACCCTTTTACCGATGAAGAATATGATTTGGGCATGTATACTTTACATTGTATAGGCTATTTATATGATCAACCTCAAATTATCACATACTATGTATCCTAGCAAAATCCTATCCATTATGACCCTCACACTAATGACCTCCTTGATGAGTTTACTTGACTCCTCACCTCACACACAATTCAGGGGAACCATACTTCCACCCTCACTTGTTGTATCTTGGTGAGTCTTTCTCTGTATCTATCATTCTATGTACCTTAATGAGCACTCTCACATATTTGGTACACACACTGTACCATCATTACCCAATGATGCACTCTCATTCCATGGTTCATACTTGACTGTCGAGGGCACACTTCATAAATGAACATCACTTGTTACATCTTGGCTACAATCTCTCACACTCTTTTCTTCATGCCTATCTTTCTGATCATCACCACACCTCTAGTACACATACTTTATTCTGCATTAGCCAATGACACACTCTTTTTCTATGGTTCATACTTCAATGTTGACAGACAATTCCGAAATGAACCTCATCTCACACACATATCCATGGGGGGAAACATGTATCTCCTCATCTTCAAATATTTCACATTGGATTACACCATCACATTCACACTATTTACATTTGATCTTGTTATCTTATACTATTTACATGCTACACATTCTTTCCTATGCTACTTGGATTCTTAGTATGTCATTAGCTTTTTCTATATAGACATGTGCATTCACTTGGTATCTTGAGGTGAATGCATGACCTCTACAAATTCTTACACTATGCATGATGTTTGACACTTCTCTTTACCATCTGTTGAGGCTCCTAGGGGATTTTACCTTTACTACTCTCATACTCTACACATCACAGGTCCTATTTACTACTTTTTATTGCAATCACTTTACTCTTCACTACTATATACAAGATTTGACATACTATTTATCTTTCCAACATGCTAATATGTGATTCATGTGCAACATTTTCCTTACAACATCAATATAACCATGGCCATATTTCATTTCCTTATTACTATTTCTTGCTATTGTTTATGGGTTATGTTCTATGTCTTGTTTGATCATTGTTTGTTTATGGCCACTTCGGCCCTAGTTTTACCTTGTGATCACATGTTAGTTTTATTATGAAATTGTGAGTAATAATGTCCCATGTATGTAACCAATTTTTGGTATTTTTTATTTTTGATTGATACAATTTACTCTCTTACATGTTATCTCTTTACCAATAACAATAATTTCTAATCTACATTGTCTGCATGTGTTTTGGGTTATATCATCCGCATCCCCTACCCCTAAAGCTATCCACTCTCATATATGCATATTAGTATCAGGTCCTCTCCTTTGGGCTACATTATCCTAAATTTTTCACAGGTACCCCAAACAAGGGGGAGTTTATTGTGTGAATAAATCAACCTTATAGCAACTCAAAGATCCCGAGTAAATAAAAACAACATAGAAATTACAAAGGAACATAGTTAAATATTGGTCCAGAATAATAGTTGGAACCAAAAAATAGGGCAGAAACTATTTCCCAATATCAAATAATCTCAAAAAGCACTTATATCCCCACCTGGGCACTTGTTTTTGGTGAAAAAAAAAAAAAAATTCTCAGTTCAACACAGTTTCTAGCATTTTCACTACAGATATCCAGTATCAGACACTTACGCTCAGTTACAAAATGCATTCACTCCACTAAAATTGAATTACAATTCAGTTGTAAATAGTTATAAAAGGTTATAATAAGTTATAAATCATGGACGTGGCATCTGTAATGGAACTTATCTAAGACGCATCATGGAATGAGAGAAAACTAGACCTCTCTCCAAAAACCTCCTCTCTTTGTGAGATCTACCTAAAAAATCACTCTTGGCATGAGATCACCCAAAAAACTTTCTCTTAGCGTGATATTTCCAAACAACATGCTCTCGGCATGAGATTTCCCAAAAAATCACTCTTCGCATGAGACTTTCCAAAAACCTCATCCTTAGCGGTAGGACACTCAAATACTTAGTATCTCAAAAGAAAAATGACAACTTTCTATCCTTTACTCTGTTATACACCAGGTGCACATTTTCCTTTTACACACATTTTTACCTACTTATGCATACATTACTCTTATTTTTCATATATGGTACTTTGACTATTTCCTTTCTCTTATTTTTTTGGTTTGTCATTATATGCAACAAGAATCCTCTCACTTCAGCAATCAAAAGCTCCAGCATCACACTATTACGTATATGCTTCACCCTTAGAGATACCACATTTTCCTAGTTTCTACACTTCACATTATGATCACTTCACCCTTAACTTGTCCACTTGGCATGCCATCAGCTACACTCTTCTATACAAGATTATAAGGTACACATATTCTAACTAATTTATGTTATAGATTATTCACTCAACAACATAATGTGGGGGTAAATGTAAACAAAAAATCTATGCACTTGGGTACATTTCTAATTCCTAAAGCATAATAATGTATACATGATTACTAAGAAAGAAAACTAGTGGTTGAAAACTCCTTTTGGTCCCTTTTCTTTATCTCTTAAAATTTTATTGACTATACATTCCTTACAGCTGTGTCAGAATTTGACTGATTTATCTTTTATCACCTCGGAAACTAGCGCCTAGTTAGGATAGAAGTGCCTTGGTGCTCTTGTCCCTCATGGGAGCTCCTGACCCTATCTTTCTTATTCTTACTCTTTTTTTCTCTTTTACTTCTTAGTCACCTTTTAGTACTTTTGGTAGACCCTTCAGTTGTCAATTACAAAATTTAAAAGAAATCAATCATATATATACTTAGTTACTTCTTCTAAATCAAGCGCTAGACATTATAAGCATTATATATCACCATATTATCTTGTAAAAAGGAACAAGAGCATTACAAGACATTCATCTATCATACTCATAATAAGGACAAGGGTTGCATTGATCTCCATACACAACATAGGAGGCGAAGTTCATTTTATTCCATTACACACATCTTGCATACTTGGAACAATCTAGATCCAGCCCGCTATCATAGTGAAACTTACACAAGGGAAACCTATGACATCATTACACAAAACATATATAAATAACTACATGGAGGTTGAGATGAGGTACAATGCTTGGTCCTAATTTCAATCTTCAGGTGACCACTGTTGCTAGTCCTACTCCACATTCTACATATTTTTATTAGATTTGATATTGTTTGTGGACATGTGTAGGTAGAAATATATATTTTTAATTTATAGGTACGAATGGTGACATTGTATGAAACTAGAGTGAAAAAAGGAGATCAATAACAATGATCTCCAGCCCAAAAAATACCAGAACCTAAACATCTAAGTGGAAATTGGCACCAATTTAGTCACTAACACCCAGGTGCTTATGTCCTCCTATGGGAACTTCTGTCATGTACATTTCTGAGTTCCAGAACCATGGGTGAGCCTTGATATTATTGTTTCTAGTCTATACCACCACTTTCCCACTCCAGATCACATCCAAGTTGCATGAAATAAACTAAGTCACCTTCCCTCTCTAATTTCCTTAGGGCTTCATATCTTTGAATGCTTATTGCTTAATTCTTACTATACTTATTTACATGAATATCATATATCACATTAGTTATTCTAACATAGGGTTTAATCCAATTTATATTAAATCAGTCATGAACAACTGTGATGGTGTTATCATTCAATGATGACAGAAAAAAGGGGTATGCTCTTTATATATATTTTTTTAAGGTGTGAGGATTTTGTTTTTATGGTTGAAATTATGTACTACCAAGCCCCATATCTATTCCATGGAAAATATTATTTCTCCCAAATAAATATTTGGTATATGTGCTCATCTTTATAGTTATGATACTACTCAAACTATTCACGTGAACTTAAGTAGGCTAAAAACTGGGGGAATTCTAAAAGGTCTTAGGTTCAAAACCCAAACACAATTCTCACTTCATGTAGCAATTTATAGCCCCCCTTTTTAGTTGTTGATTTAATAAATAAGACACAAACATGAATGGAATGTTGGAAATTAAAAGGGTTGATTTAAATACTATCATGTCCCACACCTATTCAATGAAATTATTTTTCTACCCAAATAATATTTTCTATCTATGCTCCACTTAAGAATTTCAATCTCACAAAGAGGAAAAAAATAAAAAATGGGGAAACTTGAAAGGTTTAAGGTTCAAAATCCATCAAAAATGCTTACGTCTTGTAGAAATTTGTAGCCTTTCTTTTGAGTTGTAATAAAGTAACTGTAGGAAAATAGGTGGTGTGCAAAAAACATCAATAATTGAGGCCCTAAAGACATTGGGAATATTAGATAAATGTATATTCTATTTGTTAATCATGAATGTGCACAACTTTGTATGCATGGTTTCCTTTCATCATTTCCATAATAAGCATAGTTGTTATGAGCACCTTATTTTTCTTCCACATCCCTCTTTTTTGCACTTTACAAGTATAGTGATGCAAGAGTATTGTACCTTTGATAGATGAATCTAATATCTTTGTGTCTCAATTTTTCCATCTCAATAGATAGCTTCATTGTGCTTTCCTCTATATTTAATGCTACACTACTTCGGTTATTGGATGTAAGCTTTGAAATCTACTCATGGAAGTAATCTTCCTTGCCTAATTTCCCACATTTCCCTTCATTGCAATAATTTCCTCCTTTCTACCCCATAAAAGAACTTTTCAACAGGTTTAGTGGAGTGTTTCTATGTGATCCCCAACCGATTTGGCCACACACAACATTTAGATAGGATTAGGTTTAGTTACATTAAATAATGGGAGTTATACCATTCAATGTAGAGAGGCGTAGTCCCTTAAACATTGGTGGAGACTCCTAATTTTCCATATCAACAAATTTTCTCACCAATATTTTCTATTCACTCCAATGGGGAGATATTTTCCCAAGTGCACCCAAAAAAATCTCTTCCAAAAAATAAAAAAATGTAAAAAATATTAATAAATAAAAATTAAAGAAAAAAGTACTTGAGTGATCAAAAGCCTCTTTGAAATCTTAATTGAGAAATCTACACATTCCAAGAGTAGAAGAAGAAGAAGCTAAAAAAAAAATCATGGTGGATAAAGGAGAAAGATTCCAACCCATAATTCCATGGGGTAGGAATACCAACCCACATGCATTGCCACAACCACTTCATGAGCTCCCAAAACAATCGAGAAAGGATTTGAAATTTTTTTGTGGAGATGGCAAGTGAGGTCCTAATGATCATATTGTGGATTTTATCACATCATGTGGAATCCTTGGAGTACAACATGAAGATGGTGTTGTGCGGTTGTTCTGAGAAACATTACAGGATGTGGTGGTAAATTGGTTTCACTACTTTCCATCATGCTGGATCTCTAATTGGGGTGATATTAAGAAGAAGTTCAAAGATAGATTCAATACCATTGAAGATGATCATGTTATTCTTACTCAACTCATTCAAATAAAGAAAGAACCACTAGATTCCAAGATGGAATTGTGGCCAAATTTAACAACATGGTCAACAAAATACCTGCCATTGATCTTCCCACTACAAATAACCTGAAGATGTTCTTCATGAATAATCAAATAAATAAGTTAGTTCAAACAAAATATTTATACCATGTTCAATAAATTGCTATCGAGGTTGAAGATGACCTCATCCTGTCAAGTAAGATACATAATCCCTCAATGAGAGATAAAACTGAAATTCTGAGGGTGGGAGAACCGATCCAATGGTGTAGAAGTTGGAAAATGAAATGATCTTGATGAAAATATAAATCAATTAACTAACACATCTTTGAAATAAAGAAAAAACTAGATCGCAGGAGCACCCTTAATGCTCGCTTTGGAAGCTCCATTGGTCAATGTAATGTGTGAGAGATACCAAGATGAGTAAGAAGAAAGTTTTTAATATGAAGAGGAAACAAAAAGTGAATATGTTGGGATATGGTTTTGTGAATGCATTCTTGATGATGAATAACCCAATGAGAGTTATTCATATGTAGTATTCACCCAATCCCAAAAGGAGAAAGAAGGCTTTTCCAAAGTTAAGAAATTGAATCCTCAAATGGTGAATCTAGGGAAAAACAAAAAAGGAGGATCAACAATGCCTACTTCAACAAGGTTCAGTTGAGAAAAAGAATGAGACCACCTCAAAAAGAATACTTTTCTCTTCAAGTCATTCCTCTTTTGCATCTCTTGGAAAATCAGTTCTTACAAACACCTATGTTAATGCTGGCATAACCCATGATTCTCCAGCCACCTCTTCATCCTTAGACATCATTGATTATTTCAAAAGGTCCAAGATCCAAATTTTTGCATTTGAATACTAAAGAAGTCATCCCAAAATAATTTGAGAGACTCATTCAATGTGTCAAAGGAAGTATCCCTATTCTAAAGATGCCTCCAAAAAGAACCACTGTGCATCTCAATCCACTCCATCTCTAAATTTCCTCACTTCCACATCCTCTACATCTAAGAAGGTTGATCCTTTCTACATTTCCTTGTTAGTAAATGGATACATGCTAAATAATTGCATCATTGACTTTGGTGCCTCAGAACATGTCATGCCCACAAAAGTTGCTAAATATATTGGCCTCTCCCTTTCCCCTACCTCTGATAAATGTCTCTCCATGGAGAAGAAACGAGTGTCTCTCATCCGACAAGTCAAATATTCTGAGGTAGAGCTGACATATTTCCCTTAAAAGAAAATAATAATGAGAATATTTATAGCAAACAAGCCCACCTCGTATGACATGGTGTTGGGAAAAAGCTTCTTACCGAAATGTTGGAGGATATATGTAATTCAATTTGTCACATGCCACCATCTCGGTCAATGGTAAAACAAAGAAACTACTCCCCATCATAAAAATGAAGTATATTATTCAACGTCTAAGTGACCTAATGACAAAAATCCCATGAAAAAATTCCAAATTGGGAAACTTCTTCATGACCTTCGAGGGGGATATTGAGCTTCCCTAATTTTTCAAGGAATGTCCAAGCATCAAAAATCCAATTTAAAAACATAATGAAGAGTTTATAAAAGTTTTGTCTGAAAGGTTGTACTTTTTGTGGATGAAGGTATAAATGAAATTTCTCAAGTGGATGCTGAGGTTAGTGATAAGGACCTTGACTTGGAAAAATGCAATGTCAAAGAGATGAGAGATGGAGATCAAGAATAAGGAATGATTTTGAACACCTTCTTAAAGGATAAATTCAATGTTTTCAATCATTCTTGAGTATCAATATGAGTCTTTATGTGATGAGTGTGTTATCACCGAATCACAGCACCCTCTGATTTTCACAAGTGTGTGTGCTTGAACTCATGGTGTGATTGGGAAACATGGGTACTATCTCCAAGTTTTGTGACTTGCTACTTGAGATAGACCTCCAGAGAAAGTTGGTTCTTACTCCTAAAACACCAATAAAAATCTACTCTAATACAAGAAAAACTATCTTATCTTAATCTAACTTTCAAGGTTCTAGGGAGAGAGAGTGCATGAAAAAAAATCCTACACTAAAGTGGTGAGACACAAGAAAAGGAGGGAATGAGAATAGCTCCCAAATATGTGAAAAATGGAAGAAAAATGCATGATAGAGAGGGTGATAAAAATTTCACATCTAACAAATGCATTCACAACAATATATCATACACACACATGATAATGAATCCCTCCAAGAACATAAAATAGACACAATATATTATAAATGAGGTTGAAAGGGAAAGAAGAATGTGTTGGTATCCAAATTTGTTCTCCTTTTCAAGCCAAGCAACAACATAGATTCAATAAGGAGCTTAGAGGTAGATAGATCATAAATATATGTCATTTTGTAGTGGGAAGAAATCTAACTGTCCCTTTGTTACTTGGATTTGTGGAGAGATGGATAACACCTTAAAAGGATGTGATCTTGTCCTAACTATTTTAGGTTGTGACTTTTCAACCAAGGTAAGAGAACCTATTTTGTAACCTCTATTATTTCGAAAGAAGATACAGGTACCTTACAATTGCATAAATTTTATAGAGGAAACCTTGGAGAAAATATGATCAACACACCAAATCTGACTCTCATGAGTTGTCACTTCCAGATTATGGAGATATCTTCAACACAAGGCTAAGGTTACTAAATACATTTGGAAACCTGATCATTTTTGCATACTTTAGCAAATGAATTTGTGTCTTATGTGGGTATACAGAGCAAAAACAGGGGTAGTATGGGTAGGATTGAATGTTGTTAAATAAATTTTTTTGGTGGGAGGGGAGACAGGATGAACTTGACTCACCAGATCCTTGATAGCTTATGCAAAATGGAAAGATTCAATCAACAAAATGCCAAAACGAGTTAAATTGTTTCCTCAACTAGAATATGTGCTTCAATGGAGGCCCAGATTAGCACTCTTTCACAAAATTTGTGGGATTATATCATGAAGGCTCAAGTTAGACAACCCAACAAAGCACCAAGATTTAAACCAAGTCACACTTGTGTACACCCAGAGGATTACAAAGAATCTCTATGAACAAGATGAGAGAAAAGAGATTTTAAATCATTTATCCCACTCCCGAGATGAAGGATATTGTGAGAAATTAAATTGTAGATGCCACTAAAATATCACAAGGGTGAGACCTATGTGATTCGACCAAACTTTGGCACAAGATTGCAGCGAAACAAGAAAAACTACTTACATGCATTCAGATATGAGATAAAGACATTTTACTCAATATTAACATGGAATAACTCAAGTTTGATCCAATTTATCAGTAAGGGAAAGTTTCCAGAACAATCTCAAATATTTTCAATGGTTGCACGCTTGCAACCACCTTGTGACAGGATTAAATTTGACACAAAAAGAGAAATATAGGCTTCTCGGATGACTTCTCAAAATGAATGGGCTTTGTCAAGTATTTTCTGCTAGAGAGAATCTATCTTGACCTTTCCAAAACTCCCAACCATTTGCGCGATGAATTCCTTCCATTATTAACCTTTACAACAGATCCCCTACCTCCCAAAAGATGAAAACTTTAAATACACCAGTGCTTGCCATGATTCTTTCGTGATTCCCAGAATCAGATATGCAAAGGTCTCCGGGTGCTCGAGGGGCATATCTCTTCGATTTCTTCCCATATTCACCTCCTTTCTTAGGCCAAACATGCCTCCTTCAATTTTCCAACCACTTCCACCCCTAATCTGTCAAATCCAGATCTTTGCGTGCTCAGGGGGAAGAAAAATAAAAAACCAGATTAGGCTCGAGAGTCAGACCATTTTAATGGCGAAATACGTCCTCCAGATCTTCCCACCAAACTTCATATATCAACATTAACTTGCCCCTCTGTTTGGCGTGTAGAAAATAGCAAGAAATGATGAAGACTCGCACTTCAGGAGCTTTACAAAAAAAATGGGGGAAAATCAAATTCAAATACTCAATAGCCGTTGATCTTTGATTTGAATGTGGGCCATCCACGTGGAAGATGCAAAAATAGGCTCGGGGGCTTCCTTTTGACTTTTCCTTTGACCCTTTGAAAAAATGAAAAATTTTACATTTTTCTCCGCACCTCCGCTTCTAAAAATGGGCCTGACATGTGTCTTGAGGTGGGTCCCAAAGGAACCGCAGAAAAATTCTATCATTTGACTCTCTTTTGGAAAAAGGAAAATTTTCCAAGTTTCCCCTGCAACTCCACCCTTCCGCTTCAAGTCTCTAATGTGGGTCCCAGAGGTCCCCGGGTCTTTTTATGCCTTTAACTCCTTTTCCCTCAAAGGAAAATTTATCACTTTTCTTCTGAAAGCCCGCATCTCCACCATTGACCAGGGAAAAGAATTGACTATTTCCATGGAGCTCAAGGGTAATTTTGATACTTTGAGTCATTTGAATACAAGAGGCAAAAAGTTTAAGTTGCCTCCGATGGTCCGCTTCCCCACCCCTTATGACTTTTCAAATTTCCACGTGTCATAATGGTGCACCTTGAGGAGGTCCCTAAATTTTGATACCTTGAACGAGCGCGGGCTCGTCATGTGTCCTGCTTCGGCAAAAAAAAATTGAACACATGAAGCTCAACGGAAGGCACCATGTGTCATGCTCTGAGGCACTCTCCTTTTGGCCGTTGAAAATTCTAATTAAAATGTAAATCAAACGGAGTCCTCCACGTGTCCTCATGGTGCTTCTTCAAAATGGTGCCCAAGTTTAAGACTCTAAACCAGCATGAGCTCACCACGTGTCCCTATTCTGCCAAACTATGTCCAGCTGTATACAAACTTGTCTAAGTACAAGAAAGCAATGGAAGCTTCCACGTGTCCTCCCGGTGCTACTCCAAGGCTAAACCCAAAAGCAGATCTTCAAATGAGCACTGCTCCTCCACGTGTCCCAGAATTCCCAAAAACTTTTTGAAAAAATACTAAGTATGGGAAACTCATCAAAAACCTCCATGTGTCTCCATCTCGGCAAGCCTCCACGTGTCCTCTTGGCGCTACTTCAAAGCCAGACCAAAAATTAGAGTCTGAAATGAGCGTCATTCCTCCATGTGGACACATTTTAAAGTTGAGGCCTTTTCATAGAATTTTGAAGTGTCCGGCCGAGCCACATCCAACCAAAGGATGCCACGTTTCCCTATTGATGCAAGGATGCAAATTTGACCAAGAGAAATGCTCATTAAACCATAAAATACAGAAAAATGTCCATTCGATCCAGAAAATTAAACTTTCTTCAAGGACAAAGATTTTAGAAATGTTGCAAGGCTCAAACACGATCCTTAGGGACACATCAATTCATTTTTCTTTGAGTATTTAGGGAAACATTGTAAGGAAAGCAGATCTTTACTGTGGAAAATGGAGAAAACGGGAAAATGCAAGTTTTGAAGGAACAGAGCACGGAAGACTCAAAATACAAATCTTTTTAGAGGAACAAAGGAATAAGGAGACAAATATGGATGCATACATGATCCTCAACCAACGAAGCGATTAAAAATGGAAAAAGACCAACCAAGCACAACATGTGGAAGGATAAAATAATAGAGTCAGTAAATCAATAAAATTTGAAAGGCACAAATGGGGTGAGACTATATTGAGCACCAACATTGGCTCTGACTCAGGGATGGGGACTCCCTTCGAGTGCCACAAGAACAAAAGTAGACCAAGTGCCAAAATATCCATTGGGCGACAGATTCATCTCACAGAGAAGAGAAATGAAGCCATCTCCAAAATGAATAGAGAAGCCAGCAAAACAGGTCACCAAGGACCAAAACGAACCAAAACAAAAAAATAGGAAACAAACAAAAAACTATACATTGTACAAGAGGTTTTTACCTTGATTAAGAGGAATCAATCCAGTAAATTCTTTAGTTGCATGCCATTAACAGGTAGTTCGAGCAATTCACCGTCTAAATCCTTCAAGAAGAAGGTGTGTTCACCAATTCTGATATCAATGGAGTAAGGGACCATCCATAATGAGTCAAACCTGCCATGCTTTCCCTTATCCTCATGTTTTCTATCCCACATTAGCACAAGATCTCAAATATTGAAGGATTTGGGGGTAACCTTCTTGTCAAACAGTTTCTTTAGCTTTTCTTTAGCTTTTCTCGAACTTTATATGCCTGCGGTGGGATGCCCTCCTCTCTTCATCAAGTTCAACAATCTGGTTAATGTGAGCAGCATAAGGACTTACCCCTTGGACTTCTAGTTGTTGAATGAACTGGTATGAGGAAAATTACATATGCGGGGGTAGCAAGGCCTCGAGTTCCATATACCAACTCAAATGGATCCTTTCCGGTGGCTCTTTTAACGGTGATTCTATCAGCCCAAAAACAAACTTCAATTGTTCACACCATTTCCTCTTGTTCAGTTCGAGTTCTTCCGAGAATCTTCAGCAAGTTCTTATTAATTGACTTAGCTTGTCCATTCCCTTGGGGATTATAATTAGAGGCATATGTCAAATTGATCTCATATTCCTTGCACATTGCCACCAGAGGTTTAGCCCTGAAACTCATGACATTATCAACTATGATTTTGACTAGTACTCCAAACCTACAAATAATATGGCTTAACAAAAATCAATGAAAACTTGGTGTGTAGCCTTCTTGGTGGGGATTTCCTCCACCCACTTGGTAAAGTAATTAGTGGCTACAAGAGTCCATTTATGGAAAACACTTGAAGGGTGTGAAATCTCACCAATAAAATCCATTCCCCATTGCTTGAATGGGGCTTCAATTGACACGGGATGGAAAGGCGGGGAGCACAGAAGCTTTCGAGTCTTCCGAGAGAACCACTGGAAAATCTCACATCTTCTGACCAACATGGCTGCATCCTTGAAAAGAGTTGGCCACCAATAACCAACCCTTAGGATCTTATGTGTTGTGAATCTTGCAGTAAAGTGCCCCCCACAAAATCCTCCATGGAGATTAACAATTATTTTGGGGGCTTCATCTTCGGTGATGCATCTTAAGAGGACTCCCTCTAGGTTCTTCCATGCCAACCCAAAATTAGTAATGACATATTTCTAGGAAGCCAACTTAAGAGCTCTTTTCTGGTTCTTATTCAAATGCTCAGGGTAGTTTAAGTGTCTGAGATAGAACATCACATCCTTGTACCACTCAAAAATTATCAATCTTTCAAAAACAACTGCCCTTTCCTCTTCAACCTCATTTACCTCAATGGTCTACAAGTCTCTCTCATCCATGATCTTATCTAACCCCAAACCTCTCACTAACTCGTGGTTTGGATGTCCATATCATACTCTTGTAACTTGTTCACCCATCTACATCTTTTGTTTGAGGTTTCCATTTCGACAAGATGTCCTTTACCATGGTATGGGGAACATAAGAAACAACTTTTGAACTTAAAATATAAGGCCTGAAGACCTTTATTGCTTTGACCAAGGAAAATGCCTCCTTTTCTATAATTGTGTATTTCAGTTCTACCCCTTGCAATGCCTTACTTGAAAAGGAAATTGGCCTCTCATCTCCTTGATCATCCTTACGCACTGGGAAAGAAGAAATAGTGTTTTCTAAAGCAAAGGAAAATAGTTGGAAATTTTTCGATATTGCAGGGCTGCCAAAGCGGGGCATGCTTCAATGCCTCTTTGATTCCATTAAAATCTTGGATGGCAGCCTCCTCCCATCTAATGACTTGGTCCTTCTTTAGTAAGGAATTTATTGGGATGGCCAACTTAGCAAAGTTTGATATAAACCTTCTAATGAAGTTTATCTACCCAAAGAAGGACTAAATTCCTTTCTTGGTTCTTGGAATTGGGACTTTTCGATGGCCTCCACTCTCTCTAGATCAATAATCACTCCTTGTGACACAATGTGACCAAGCAATTTTGGCTTTGCACTCAAAAGTGGCATTTCTTTGGATCGAGTGAAATGCCATATCCCCTACATCTGATCATCATTTTTTCTAAGTGCAGCAGATGGTCACTTCTCTTTCTTTAAAATACTATTACATCATCTTGGTAGACAACAATAAACTTATTGATGTAACCAACAAAAGAAACATCCATTGCTCTTTGAAATATGGCTCCAGCATTCATTAGACCAAAGGGCATCCTGACATACACATATGTTACCCATGGAGTAGTGAAGGTTGTCTTTATCCTTTCTTATTCTTTTACCATGACTTGGTTATAACTAGAGAAACCATCTAAAGTAGAAAGACACTTAGAACCAATCACCATCTATAGCATGTGTTCCATGTTAGGTAAAGGATATGTTTTCTTCATTGAAGCCTTGTTCAAATTCCTGAAGTCTACACACAGCCTGATGTCACCATTCTTCTTTTTTACTGGCACTAAGTTGGAAACCCAAGAAGAATACCTTGTGGGCTGGATAATTCCTCCATCTCTTAGCTTCTTCAGCTCCTCTTGCATTTTGAGAGATAATAGAGGATTAATTGGCCTCTGCTTCTACCTGAATGGTTTTACATTGGGCTCCAAGGGAATCTCATGCTAGAATAGGTCTTCTCTGTATGCTTTGAGCTTAAAATAGGTCCAAGCTGAAGTCTTGGTACTTCTTCAACAATAGGATGTATGAATGCTTTTCCTCTTTGCTGAGATTGTTGCCTAACCAAATATTCCTTGGCTTCTCATTCATGCCAAGGCCATGCTCCTCAGTATCCGTTAAGGCTGCCATGCATCTATTAATAATGCAGTCAGTATTATCAAAATTGGACTCAAGAGCAACCAGCCCCCTAGGAATGGTGTTGGTCTTTAGTTAGATGATGCCCTTGCCAAATAGTGTTTATTTTCCTTCTATTGTACATACCAAGGGCTCCCAATCAATGTTTTGATCAGCAAACTCTCCACTAGTTTGTAGGAACCTTCTGATCTGAGCATCATCATAAAAAACCTACTAGTGTTTTAGATTGTCGGGGATAGAGAGTCTGGTTAATACCTCGACCTCATATTCACAATGAGGGGACATTACAAAATTGTCAAACCGGGACCCCAACACTGCAAGCTTGTCTGCCAAGTCATTGAAATTTCTCTCGTGATGCACTATGTTGAAGGAGTCAAACATCTCAATGAAGTCCCAAAATGCATGTTTATATTGCTTCATTCGTTGATTCTTTATGGTATACATTTTTCTGATTTTCTTGACAACTAACTCTAAGTATCCTTTGGTAATGATTTCCCTAACACCATACTTCCAAGCAATTCTTAAACCTAACAAAAGTGCCTCATACTCAACAATGTTGTTAGTGCACTTAAAGTTAAGTTTGAAGGAAAAAATGAACCTTTCCTAGCTTGGAGAAATCAAAACAACACCGACACCATTTCTAAATTTGGAGCAAGCTCCATCAAAAACAGGGTCTAAGGAGATCCTTCATGCTCAAGACACTTAGAATCCTCAATTTTGTGCTCTTTTCCCTCAGAAAATCCCACAAATTTTTAGCATCAACATTTGTGTACAATACTTCATATGACGCATTGTTTGGATCCTTAATAAGGTGCAAAATTTTCTTCTCCGCATACAACCTGACAAGGTTGCCCTCAACTAGGATGGTGGCATAAGACATGTCCATTTAGACACTCCCACAAAAACTTGCAGCCCATTTTATTGATAGCAACATACCCCACTTGGCTGGGCAATCAACTATGACAACATCAAGTTTTAAATTTTTACCTAGGTAGGCTACAAGTTGCACCACCAAACCCTTCACACATCCCACTATTGGCACTTCTCTGGATTCCATGGCAGTGCACTTCCCATATGCTCTTTGTTACTTTAATATTCAGCTCATTCATGACCTCTAAAGGCATGACATTGCATGATGCCCTTGAGTCAAACATACAGTTGTGGAGCAGCCTATCCTTGATGATCAGAGTGGTGAAGAATGGATCCACATTCAAGTTGAGATTCTACCAAAGATGTCCCTAGATAAACCTTAGGTGGTTCAGCTAGCTCTTATGATGCTGATGGTGTCTCAAATTATTAAATGCTCTCCTCTTGTGCTCAGGAATCCTAAACAACTCAATAATTGGAACAAAGACTTTGATTTGACTCAAAACTTGGGCAATGTCATATGGGACATTCTTGGGCAAGGCAACATTGGAAGAAAGGCTAATACACTCATTAGGTGGTACAAGACTCTTCATAACCTGAGTATGAGGAGGGGTGTGAGTTTTTCCTGGAACTACAGGGCCTTTGGTAGGTACGTCTTTTTTAGGAGCCCCTTTAGGAATGTTTGAAAGTAGGGGAGATTTTGGCTTGGCTTGGGGCCCTGCACCTTTGACAACCTTACTTCTTGTGTTATATTCTTTCTCTTTATCCACAACAACATTCTTCAACAACTGCCTATCTTCCTCAGATGGGATTCCTCCATCATAATTTTTTATCATTAAAGCCCTTAAATATTCAAAGTGATTATTGGGAAATTCAAAAGCTTGTACATCATCTACTTCTAAAGTATGATAGAGAGGAAGAATAGGTACCCTATGACTAAAGTCCCAAAAAGTGGCAGTATTTCTAGCACTCATCACCTCGATTGAGGTTGCCCCTTGTTGTGAGAGGTGGAGCATCCCATCATGTAAACAACATCATCATTGTCATCATTAGCTTCTTCTTATTCTTGTTTATCTTCTTAATAAGGAGCATGGGGCATGAAACATTTGTCACACCAATTAATGACTTATGTTTCTTCCAAAAGCAGTAACTCTAGCACTAAAGGATCAGGCACCATTCTACTTTCTCTTCCTTGGGACTACCTATTTCTAAATCCAACAGGTCCCTTGCCTCTGTCATCAGTTCTTTGATGATTTTTAAATTTGTCTTGGCCTTGTTTCTTGTGTTGTTCTTGTGAGCTCTTCCCAACTCCTTTCTCATCTTGAGCTAGTTTGTAGGATATTTCTTTGACAACCCCTGCCAAAATCTTGACAACTTCTTCCAAATCAGCTGCCTTGCTTGTCTGAGGTTTTTTTGGGTTAATCAGCTTCACACAATCCCTCTTAGGATGTTTTCCTATTGTCTTGATATTATTTTCTATTTCTAGGTCCATAGTGAATGCTTTCCTCAAATTGGTAGGGTTCTTGTCTCTTAAGTAATATGTAGCCTTTTTATCAAATGCATATATGTATTTGATCAAACATGATTCATCGCATGGCCTTATCCTGACAGGAAATATCCTTAAGGTCTTATTAAACCTTGTGTTGAAATCATGTATTAACTCATTGGGATTCTTCTCAATGTTTTCAAACTCTAATAGAAGGAATCTAGGGTCAGTCCTATCACCATATTGCAATCTAAATGCATTGTTCATCTTATCCCAAGAATCAATAGAGTTATCTGGAAATTCTTTATACAAGTCCCTTGCATCCTCTTCTAAAGTGTGAACAAACAATTTGATGTATACATCTTCATGTTCAATTTCAAAGTCTTCCATCATATTGAGAAAAGCTTTAGATGTTGATCACAAGTTGTAACTCCATGAAGCGACAACAGATTAACAAAGGAAATATATTATTTCACAAACTAATATTCTTCACTATATCTTTGCTGCATTACACTAGGCTATTATATAGCCATCATAATAGAAAACCAGTATCCTATAAAATAGGAACCCATACAAACAAATAACCCGTTAATAGATTTACGGGTACAACAATACTCTATGAATAATATATTGTTGAAACAATATATTCTTTCAAACCTAATATTTATAATGTAAACATTAATAATTAATTTCCTAACATTCCCCCCCTTAATATTTACATGGTAACAAAAGAACTTTCACACTACCTTTGCATGCAGCTGCCACCTCTGCGCGCTCATGATCTTGGCACACACTCGGGCGAAGGTAGAAAAAGGAACACATCAACTTCTTATCGACCAAGCACTTTCATCGGGAACACATCGACCGATGAGGATGGGAACACGCTCAAGAATCATCTCGCTTATCAACGGTCACTCTAGGGAACACATCGACCTAGCAAAGTGTGGGAACTCAAGCGAGAACACATCTGAACAACCTTCAATGGTTTTCAAGAGGCTAACCATAAACCTAGGTACGAACAGGAACACATCATGTTCTACCTCATCAAGCCTCATGATGTTGCGTTTCACTTTGTTATTTGTTCTGTACTATGTTTTTACATTTGGGGAAATAGGAGAAACCACATACTCAACTGAAAAAACTGAAAATGGAACATTGGATCATGCTGATCATGTTCCCCCCTCAATGTGAACATTTCACTTATTCAACACACAACAAGAACTCGAAAAGAATCACACCAAGATGAAATTCACACCACACAACCTGAACGGAACACTGCAAAACTCAAAAAACAAGTACTACACCTGCACACTGTGCCACCAAATCATTCTGTGCGGCCCCATCGTTGGTGACTGACGAGAGGTCGCTGAATGACCTCCATCCTCTGTGCCTCCATCCTCCAGTAGATCTGCTGCTAACTCAGCCGAATGTGATCATGGGGCTCAAATTTATATACTACAATCAGACGTCGGATTCCACCGAAAATGCGTCTGTGAGGCAAATTTTTTTATTTTATTTTTATTTTTGGACTTTTACAATGACACGACTTTTGACTAAAAAAATGTCAAAAAATAAATATCCTAAAATCACCTATTTATTTTACGGACTTTTATATGACATAAGACATACAAAATAACTCTTGACTCGGTATTGATTTTGACACTGATACAAAAATGACAAAAAGACCCTCTAGATAGACATAGGATATTAAATCCAAGACTAATACAAAATTAAAATGACACTAAAACCTATATGGGACCATAGAAAAAATTTTATTTGACTCAAATAACTATTAAAAACAAAAAACAAAAGACTAAATGACCAATTAAAATCTAAAAACTAAACTATAACGACTCAATTTTCTAATATAGCTGGAGGCTATTATTAGATTCACTACGACAAAATAGCCTACTTGACATGCATATACGGAATTTTCATGTTTGAACTGCATGTATTACATGTGTAATCCGTCAAGTGCGTCGATCTCATACACCTCGAAAGTTGTTTCATTACCTTCGAAGCTCAGCTGTAGATGCAAAACTGTACAGGCAGATAACAATATAGTACGTGGAGACAGTCACTGATCCAATGACGCATGGGAAAATAAACTGTTGCCGAGAAGAAAGCCACTTTTGCAGTGAATAATAAGATGATTAGAATTAGATGTTGAATGGCAGGAGTGGACTGGTCGAACAACTATGCAGGAGTGGAGTGGACTGAATTAGACAAAAAGATGCATGGGCGTTTGGGTATAAATATCTAAATACTCCCGAGTCCTCGTAATAGATGAAGGCATGAATGCATGAGATGTCCAGGTTTCTGCGTGGAGATCCAAATGGGGGGTGTTATGTGGCTATACTACGATCACGTTTTTCAGATACATGTAGACCTTGATGCAAAACGGATTACAAAGTATAAACCAAAACCTTTCCAAATCAAATGATGAGATAAATCCAGAAATATCCACGCCGTGTATAAAGCTAATATACCTTCCACTCGGATGCTCGTGAAGTTCTGCTATGAGTTGAGTTTGTTGTAAAGTAGACAACCTGAATAATTCTTTTCAAATTCTCCATGGTTTGAACGCCTCCATTAGATTTTCACACAGGAAAAAATCAAGCGATAAGGAGGGAATGTGGAGCTCCCGAACCCGAAAACAGGAATGGCAAGCCTCTAGAATTTTAATCCTTCATCAATAACTACTGTAATTTCTGCGTAATTTTTTTCTCATCGCTTGGGCAAAACACAGTATGGCACTGCCCCTAATTTTTTTAATCTTCCATCAGAGAGAGAGTGAACATCACTCTGATACCAAATCTTGGAGCAGCAACAGATTAACAAAGGAAATATATTATTTCACAAACTAATATTCTTCACTATATCTTTTTTGCATTACACTAGGCTATTATATAGCCATCATAATAGAAAACCAAGTATCCTATAAAATAGGAACCCATACAAACAAATAACCCGTTAATAGATTTACAGTGCAACAATACTCTATGAATAATATATTGTTGAAACAATATATTCTTTCAAACCTAATATTTATAATGTAAACATTAATATTTAATTTCCTAATGATAACATTGTTTCCCTGGAACTTTGGAAGTCTTTCCTTACATCCTATGGTCTTCGCATTTGGATAACCAGCCATTCCCACAAAATTTATAGGTCCAAAGGTGTTTACAACAAATGGGGGTCTAGGTGGGGGCTGAGCCATATTGATTCGAGGAGGTGATCTTGGAGGGGTGACAAATTGATAAGGGTAGAGGGTCCTTGGAACACATGAGTGTAGCTTTCAAAATGGACACCCTCTAAAGGCCTTGCTTCTTGGAAATCCCTATCAACTTCAGAAAAGACAGGTGTAGAATGTGAAGAAAATCTTTCAAAATCAAATGAAGGCCCTTCTCCAACTGGAGAATTCAATTCCACAAAGAGGCTACTTGATTCAGAGTCACTTGAATGGTAGTCTTCAATGATAGGCCGATCACTTTCATCAATGGAGATCCCCCTCCTCTTGTCTGCCGATCTCAATGACTCTCTCTAAGATTTTCTTCCTTCTGATTTTTCTTTTCCTATCTCTGGAAACAATTTCCTAGTATGATCCCTAGCAAAGAAAGATCTTCTTCCTTCCAGCTTTACAAATATTAGTAACAATTTTTTCTTGAAAATTTTCTAAGACAGATTGGTCCTTCTCAATATCAAAACAACAGGGAGTCGCCACTAAGGATTTCCACCTTAGTTGTGCAAATTCACTAAATATGATTTGTCAAGTGTCTGTCAAAGCTAGAAACTAGAAATGAAAGATATGACCTTCCTTTACCAAAATTTATCAATAAATACCAGTGAAAAACATGTAGAAAGCTGGAGAAGTTTTATACAACACTTGTGACTTTGAAATCTCTTATAAACCCGAACACAAGATGATATTTAAAATGGACTTCTGGTACTTTAGAGCATACAAGGAATGTTTACCAGGGTTTGAGTATGAACTAGATCATAATGAAAAAATCAGTTCTCAACAACTTTTAAAATAGTCCCTGGCAACAGTGCCACTGATGTTGGTATCAAATTTTTTTCTCATTTTCAAGCCAAGCAACAACCAAGATTTAACAGGGAGCTTAGAGGCGGATAGATCATAAATATATGTTTTTTTGTAGTTGGGAAGAAATCTAAGTTGTCCCTTTATTACTTAGATTTGTGGAGAGATGGATAACACCTTAAAAGGATGTGATCTTGTCCTAACTATTTTAGGTTGTGCCTTTTCAACCAAGGTAAGAGAACCTATTTTGTAACCTCTATTGATTCGAAAGGAGATACAGTAACCTTTCTGTTGCATAAATTTTATAGAGGAAACCTTGGAGAAAATATGATCAACACACCAAATATGACTCTCACGAGTTGTCACTTCCAGATTATGGAGATATCTTCAACACAAGGCTAAGGTTACTAAAGACATTTGGAAACCTGATTTGTTCTGCATACGTTAGCAAATGGATTTTGGTCTTATGTGGGTATACAGAGCAAAAATAGGGGTAGTATGGGTAGGATTGAATTTTGTTAAAAAAAAATTGGTGGGAGGGGAGACATGATGAACTTGACTCACCAGATCCTTGAGAGCTTATGCAAAATGGAAAGATTCAATCAACAAAATGCCACAAAAAGTTAAATTATTTCCTCAACTAGAATATGTGCTTCAATGGAGGCCCAGATTAGCACTCTTTCACACAACCTGTGGGATTCTATCACGAAGGCTCAAGTTAGAGAACCCAATAAAGCACCAAGATTTAAACCAAGTCACACCTGAGGTACACCCAAAGGCTTACAGAGAATCTCTATCAACAAAATGAAAGAAAAGTGATTTTAAACCGTTTATCCCACTCCCAGATGAAGGCTCTTCTGAGAAATGAAATTACAAATGCCACTAAACTATCACAAGGACTGAGACCTATGTGATTTGACCAAAATTTGGTACAAGATTGCAATAGAAACAAGAAAAATTCTTACATGCATTTAGAGATGAAATAAATACATTTTACTCAAGATTAACACAGAATAACTCAAGTTTGATCAAATTTATCAGCAAGGGAAAGTTTCCAGAACAATCTCAAAGATTTTTAATGGCTATACACTTACAACCACCTTGACACAATTAAATTTGACACAAAGAGAGATATACAGGCTTCTCAAACGACTTCTCAAAATGGATGGGCTCTGTCAAGATTTTTCTACTGGAGAGAATCAGTCCTGATCTTTCCAAAACTCCCAACCATTTACATGATGAATTCATGCCATTTATAACCTTTACAAAAGAGCCCCTTCCTCCCAAAAGACAAAAAATTTAAATGCACCAGTTCTCGCCATGATTCTTTCGTGATTCACAGAATCAGATCTGCAAAGGTCTCTAGGTGCTCGAGGGGCAGATCTCTTTGATTTCTTCCCGCATTCAACTCCTTTCTCAAGAAAAACACACCTCCTTAAATTTTCCAACCAATTTTGCCCCTAATCATCAAATCGGCTCTTTGTGTGCTCGGGAGGAAAAATGGAAAACCAGTTGGGCTTGAGATTCGAGACTATTTTAATGGCGAAAGACATCCTCTAGATCTTCCCACCAAACTTCAGATATCAACATTAACTTGCCCCTCTGTTTGGCATGTAGAAAATACAAATAAATTATGAAGACTCACACTTTCAGGAGCTTTACAAAAAAATGGGGAGAAAATTAGATTCAGAAAATCAGTAGCCATTGATCTTTGATTTGAATGTGGGCCGTCCATGTGGAAGATTCAAAAATAGGCTCGGGGGCTTCCTTTTGACTTTTCCTTTGACCTTTTGAAAAAATGGAAAAAATTTACATTTTTCTACACCTCTCGCTTCGAAAATGGGCCTGACACATTTCCTGAGGTGGGTCCCAAAGGAACCATGGAAAAATTCTGCCATTTGACTCTTTTTTGGAAAAATGAAAATTTTCCAAGTTTCCCCGTAGCTCCTCCCTTCGATTTAAGTCTCTTATGTGGGTCCCCTAAATGGTCCACGAGTCTTTATGCCTTTAGATCCTTTTCCCTCAAAGGGAAAATTTTTCACTTTTCCTCTAAAAGCCCACACCTTCGTCGTTGACCGGGGAAAAACATTGACTATTTCCATCCACTCACGAGTCAGTCATTTTGATACTTTGAGCCATTTGAATACAAGAGGAAAAAGTTCAAATTTCCTCGATGATTCACTTACCTACCCCTTATGACTTTTCAAATTACCAAGTTTCATAATGGCGCACCTTGAGGAGGTCCCTAAAATTTTGATACCTAAAACGAGTGTGGGTTGGCCACGTATCCTACTCTAGAAAAATTTGTTTGAATTCTTGAAGCTTAGTGGAAGGCACCACGTGTCATGCTCCAAGGCAATCTCCTTTTGACCGTTGAAAATTCTAAGTAAAATGCAAAGCAAACGGAGGCCTCCATGTGTCCTCATGGTGCTTCTTCAAAATGGCACCCATGTTTAAGACTCTGAACGAGTGTGAACTCGCCACGTGTCCCTTTTCCGCCAAACTGTGTCCAGTTTGCATAAAAAAATTCCAAGTATGGGAAAGCGGCGGAAGCTTCCACATGTCCTCCTGACGCTACTCCAAGGATAAACCCAAAAGCAGATCCTCAAATGAGTGTTGCTCCTCCACGTGTCCCGGAATTCCCAAAAACATTTTGAAAAAATACTAAGTATGGGAAACCCAGTGGAAACCTCCATGTGTCTCCATATCGCCAAGCCTCCACATGTCCTCCCAACACTACTTCAAAGCAAGGACAAAAAATAGATTGTCAAATGAGTGTCATTCCTCCACGTGGACACATTTTAAAGTTAAGGCCTTTTCATAGAATTTTGAAGCATCCAACTGAGCCACATCGAACCAAAGGATGCCACGTTCCCCTGTTGATACAAGGATGCAAATTTTACTAAGAGAAACAACCATCAAACCGTAAAATACAGAAAAATTTCCATTCGAGCCAAAAATTGAAATTTTCTTCGAGGACAGTGATTTTAGAAATGTTGCAAGGCTCAAACACGATCCTTAGGGACACATCAATTCATTTTTATTTGAGTATTTAGGGAAAAAATGGAAAGTACAATAGATCTTGACTATGGAAAATGGAGAAAATGGGAAAACATAAGTTTCGAAGGAACAAAGCACGAAAGACTCAAAATATAGAGCTTTTTCAGTGGAACAAAAGAGCAAGGAGACAAATACAGACCCATACACGATCCTTGACCCAGGAACTGATTAAAAATGGAAAGAGACCAACCAAGCACAACATGGGGAAGGATAAAATAACAGAGGCCGTAAATAAATAAACTTTCAAAGGCACAGATGGGGCGAGACTATTTTGAGCACCAACAAAATGCAAACAAACACAACAAGAGAAGATACATCCACAAACTTGCATGTTGTTTCATGAAATCTATGTTAGAGTAGGTATTTACCTTAGCTCATGTTCACCTAGGTACTTTATTTACCTTTATTTTATTTATCCTCACCCAATTTTATGTGTGGATATTTATTTTTATTTATTTAGATATTAGGGGATATTATCTAGTGGTTAGGTATAGTTCTCTCCTTGATCTATGGTATTAACTAGATCCTTGATGTCTAGTTCTTTCCCAAATCTATGGTCTTGACTAGTTCTTTGATGACTAGTTCTTTCCATGATTTATGGATTGATCTATGACCTTGATAGGTTCATAAATTTCTATTCCTTGCCTATATAAGCAAGGCCCATTCTTATTGTATTTCATTGAGTTCCATAATAATATATGATATTTGTGCTCATTTGTTTGCAAAGGTTTTATGTAAAGTTATTCTGGGGAATTGATTTCATCTTATTGTTCATGGTGTTCGTTTAGCATTTGTTTTATCATTCCTTTTATGGTATCAAAGTAGGAGATTGTTGTTCACATCTATCTATACGTTTTGTTTTGTAAACATTTTTTGTATATTCATATATTAAGGATTTGTCCATATTTTATTTTTGTGTGTGTGTTTATGCAAAAAGGCTTGCATTGGATCCAGAAGGTGGCAAAACCCTAAGATCGACTATAAAATCATCCATTTCTAGAGGAAATCATTTGTTTGGTTTGTTTTTTGGTTGCAAAGAAACGACCGGTTCACCTCGGGATTCATGCCAGACATCAAAGAAACCTAGGAAATATTTTTCTAGGTTTTGTTTGTTTTTTGAGATCTGTATTGGGTATTTTTCTATATTTTTTGAGAAACACAAGAAATTTTGTATCCTACCATTTCAGCAATGCAGATCAATGTCCACATAGTCTCGAAATAGTAATTTTTACCGAGAAAAAGCGGTTGGATGTGATGTTCTCGAAAACAAGTGGAACACCCTAGAATAGTAAGTGGAGCATACATCCATTAAAATCTATAGCCCTTGGTCATATGGTATGTTCATATGAGGGCTTAAAGATTGTCATTCCTACTAGTAGGTTCTTAATGCCAACCACTTTTCATTTTATTTATGTGGTGAAGACAAGAGAATTTTATTTTGTTTTAGTGGCATCTAAGATAAATAATGTGAGAGAAACTTGTATATTTTGATCGATAACTTGTTTTCCGTGCTCTTTCCATTTGAAATATTTATTTTGAGAATTGCAATATAATTATAAAGTGTCATATTGTAACACACTCATTATAAAGTGCCAAAATTAGTGGGCTCTTGTTACATTATTTGGCGGTCTTGTTGCATTGCTTGGTTCTTGCATTTATTTTGGTGATTTTTAGGATGGCTTCTATATCTACTTCTACATTAGATCATGTTCATCCATTACCAAATGTTGGTGCTCAATTTGATCTCGCCCCATTTTTCCTTGAATTTCTTGATCTACGGGCTCTGTCATCTGTTCTATCTCCACGTATTAATGCATAAAACTTTGTCTTCCATTTAGTTTTCATGATAAGTCCCTTGGTTGAGGATCACTTAAAATTCAAGAATTTTTTTCGTTTCTCTGTCCGTGTAAAGGAGTCTATAACTTGGGCGAAAACTCGGGTTTTTCCCTTTCCTTTTGTTTTCCACAATCACGTTTTGATTTCCATGTCATTTTTTCCCAATATATATGGAAACGTGATTGGATGCGGATTAGAGGATAACATTTGGACCTTATATCATTTCCAAATTCTTTGTCCTTGAAGAAGAATTCATTTTCGGGTGCAAATGGTGATTTTTGTTCATTTTACAACTTGAGGGGTGTGTTTTCCCCATCAAATTTACATCTAAGCATCTGTGGAAACATGGACCTTTTTAGTTGGATGCGGCTCATTGAGGTACTTGAAAACTCTAAGGCTTGCTTCAACTCAAAACTAGTCCACGTGGAGGGCCAGCGCTCATCTAAAAATTCACCTTTTGGTTGGACCTTAGAGTTATGTCGGGGAGACACGTGGAGGTTTCTACTACCTTGCTCAAACTTAGACAATTTTTTCATGTGATCGGTATAGTTTTGGTGGACTATGGACACGTGGAAGGCCTATACTCATTTGAGGATCTACCTTAGGGTCCCATGATAACAAGTGCTACATGGAGACATGTAGAGGCTTCCGCTTGTTTGGAAACTTGCCCCTGTACTTTTCCTTTGATTGCGCCAAGTAAACACGTGGATGACTACAAAATAAAGTAGAGAAGGGCGAGAATCAACGGTTGTTGTGCATTTCACCTATTTTTCTGCCATTTTTTCTCCAAAACTCTTGGAGAAGTGAATACACATTTTTTCATCATTTTTGATGAAATTCCTTGTCATTTTTATCTATAAAGGGCCATTGAATGGATTCATAACTTTATTTGTGAGTCCAAGGATTGTTATGGTCGATATTTTGAAATTTGAATTACTCGAGAACTTCCAAAAATGTGAATTACCGAGTTGTTGGATACGGGATAGAGTTACGGATGGAAAAGAGGAAAAGGGATGAAATGATGAAGGTTGCGAAGCATAAAGGATGAAGAATGTGTTGGCTCGAGGGAAAAAGGATTACATGTTAGATCCGGTTGTGCAGAGCCTCAGGAGAATGATTAAAATGGGTATTTCTCACATGACAATCAAAATGATTAAAAGGAGTGCCAAAAAGGCTACAATATGACATCCTAGTCAATAGGTGAGGGTCTAAGAAATGTGATCAGTTCATGATTTGTCCACCTGGCAGCTACGGGTGTGAATTTGTTAAATGTCACTTTCTGAGGAAAATTGGTAACAAGCAAAGGTCCCTTGAATACTCTTCTTTTTTGGGGGAAATTTTTTGATGAGTAAGCAAATGAAATGTATAAATGCAATGAGAATACTCTTGCAAATGGTCAAGGGTTGAATTATTAAGATAAAATTTGAGAAAAGTCATCTTCCTGAGAGACCAATCCAAGATAACTGTTAATTTCTTATGTGTTAGATTTTCTATCATGTCAATTTGGTTGTAAGTGTACAACCATTGACAAGATCTGAGACTCTTCTGTGAAACTTTCCCCTACTTGATGAATCTAAGAAATTTTGAAATTAATTTGTGTCCATCTTGAAGAAATTAGTGTCTGCTTTTTTCAAAATGTCTGCAAGTAGTTTTACTTGTTCCTATTGCAATCTTAAATTGAAATCTTTGTGAAATCACACGGGATCTCTTCCTATGATAGTTTAGTGGCATTTGCAATTTCATTTCAAGAAGAACCTTCATCCTTTGATGAGATAAAAAAATTTAAAATCACTGCACTGTCATTTGTTGATAAAGATTGTTTGTATGTTTTTGGGTGTACCTTAGGTGTGATTGATCAAAGATTTTGGTGTTTAATTAAGTCTTTTAACTTGATCCTTCATGTTAGATTCTCAAATATTGTGTGAAAACGTGTTGATCTAGGCCTCTATTGAAGCACACCTTCTGGTTGAAGGAACGTCTTAACTATTATGAAGGTTTTTGTTGTTGAGATTTCCATTGTTATAAAGTTTCTCAAAGAAGCTGGTATAATGAACTTTATCTGCTCAATCTCCCACCAAAATCATTCAAAAACCATGAATCCATCCTGAAATACCCCTATTTTCCCTGTATATCAATAAAGGAACAAAATCTATTTACTAAAATATGCTAGAACAATCAGGATCTCATAATGCCTTCAGTAACCTTAGCCTTGTTTTGAAAGTGTCTCCATCTTTTATAAGTGACAACTCTTGAGAGTTAAATTATGGAGTATTGATCATGCTTTCCCAAGGTTTTCTTCATCAAATTTATGAAAAAGAAGGATATCTACGTATCTCCTTCATCAAACAGAGGTTACACTATGGGTCATCTCACCCTAGTTGAATGGTGTCACCTAAAGCGGTGAGGATAGGTCAAACCCTCTTGAAGTTGTTATCCATCTCTCCACAAATCAGGGAGTGACAAAGGGCTAGTTAGATCTCATCCTTGGGTACAAAGCAACACACATTATGATGTATATGTCTCTAAGCTCCATGTCGAATACGTGATCTTTGCACGGCTTGAAAACGAGAACAAATTTGGATACTAACACTAGTGGTGCCATTGTTGGAGATTTCTTAGCATTCCAGGGACTATTTGAAACTTCGGGACATATTTTAGTGGCAACAACACTAGTCGCACCATTTTCAGAGATTATTTAAAACTACGGGACCTATTTATGCGGCAACAACACCAGAATGACACTATTTTCGAGGGATTTGTTTGAAGTATTTTACAAATGCAGTACATACAGACCCTAGTAATGTTCCTTACATGATCTAAGTGCAAATACATTGCTGAAACATCATTATCTATTCAGATCTGTAAGAATTGTTCAAAGTTGTAAGTTCTGAGTACAATATTTCTAGCTTATACATTTATTGCACTAAAGTTTGTATCATCATTGACAAATTTGGGTAGAAGAAGAGAAGATCTTGTAAGCTTTGCATGAATTTGGTATTGACAAAAATTTGATAGGTCTTTCATAGTGCATTTGCACAAACTAAGGTGAAAATCCTTAGTGGCAACTCCGTGTTGTTTAAATTCTTAATAAATACCAATGTATTAACATATATCAAGTAAGATTTGTCATTAATCTCTGCAAAGCTAGAAGGATGAAGATATTTCTTTGCTAAGGACCCTAGTAGAAGGTTGTTTCAGAGTTGGGAAAGTCTAATTCAGAAGGAACAAGAATTTGGAAGGTTTTTGGAGATCAAGCATGAAGAAAAGATCTCCATTGGTAAAACTAATCAATCTATGATTGAAAATTACAATACTTCCTCAAGTGAATATGAATCAAAGTTTTCCAAGAAATAAAGCCTTTAGAGGGTAGTCATTATGAGAATTGCATCCCTGTAAAACACAGACTTCTCACTCCTCATCATTTTACATCTCCTCCAAGGTCACCTCCTCAAAATAATGTGGCTCAACCTCCACCGAGACCTCCATTTATTGTTAATACTTTTGGTCCCATAAATTTTATAGGTATGGCTGGCTATCTAAATGTTGTGCCACAAGATGTAATAAATAGATTGCCTAAGTTTCAAGGAAATAATGCAATCACTGGTGATCAACACTTAAAGCTCTTTGTCAATATGATGGAGGAATTTGAAATAGAATTGGAGGATGTGTACATTAAATTTTTTATCTATACTCTAGAGGAAGATATAAGGGGAAGTGGTATAAATATTTTCTAGATAATTCCATTTATTCTTGGAATGAAATGAATAATGCTTTTAGATTTGCATTATGATGATAAAATAGACCCTAGGTTTCTTTTATTAGAGTTTAAAAATATTAAGGATAATCCTAATGAATCGAGTACATGATTTCAATACAATATTTAACAAAACATTGAGAATCTGCCTGTTAATTTGAGGCCATGTGATGAATAATTTCGATAAAGTATTTGATGCATTTGATAAGAAATTTTCTTACTATTTGAGGGATAAAAACCTAAAACTTTAAGGCAGGCCTTTACCATGGCTCTACAAATTGAGAACAACATTAAAGCAGTTGGAAAACCTCCTAAGAGGGAGGGTGTTAAACTGATCAACCTAGAGAAGCCTCAATCAAGTAAAGCTATGGATCTTGAGGAAGTTGTAAATACTTTGGTGGAGCTATCAAAGAAATATCTTACAAGCTAGACAGGGTAGAGAAAGGAATTGGACATGGTTCTCAAGGTCAATATAGGCAACAAGGACAAGAAAAATTTGTAAATCATCCTAGAAATGATTAGATATCTGATGAAAGAGGTAAAGGACTCATGGGAGCTAGACAACCCCAAGATAAGGAAAATAGAGTAATGTATAATCCTTTAACTTCTAGAGTTGTTGTTGTGGAAGAAGCCAATGAAATTGATTGGTGTGACAAATGTTTCTTACCCCACCTACCATGTGAAGTAGATCAACAAGTTGAAGAAGTTGACATTGATGTATGCATGGTGGATTGCTCTATAAGCTCACAAGAAGGAGAAACTTCAAGCTGAAGTAATAAGTGTAAGAAGCTGTTGTAAGTTTTGGGATTGCATTCACTAGGTACCTCTTCTTCCTCCCTCTCATACTTTAGAAATAGATATGGTACAAGATTTTTAACTTCCTAATAATGATTTTGAGTACCCAATATCTCTAATGATTAAGAAGTATGATGGAGGAATCCCATCAAAAGAGGATAGATAGTTGTTAATGAATGTTGTTGTTGCCCAAGAAAAAGAGTATAACACAAGAAGTAAAGCTATCAAAGGGGTAGGGCCTCAAGCCAAATCAAAAACCCCACTTCTCACTAATATCCCAAAAGAAACTCCAAAGAAAAATAGATCGGAAAAGGCCTCGTTGTCTCAAGTAGAACTAGTGTTCCCACCCATGCCCAAAATGTGAAAAATCATGTGCCATCAGATAAGTTTGTCAATCTTTCTCCAAATGCTACTTTGCCCAAATACATTCCTTATGACATTGCCCAAGTCTTGAGTCAGATCAAGATTTTTGTCCCAATTATTGAAATTTGTTTAGGATTCACGAGCACAAGAAAAGGGCCTTTGAGTAGTCAAAATTTAAAGAAGAAAAGGTCACCCAAGGTAGAAATATAAAAATGTTGAGACTCCTCCTACCATTTCAAAGTTGAATAAACCCCAAGTTGGAAGAACTAGATGAGCCACACTGAAGTTTACTTGGGAACATTTTTGGTTGAGTCTCGATTAAATGTTAGTCCTGTTGGTACCCAAATTTAACCTCCTTCAGAGACCAAGCAGCATCATGGGTTTGACAGGACACTCAGAGGTAGATAGACAATCATGTATGTCATTTTGTAGCTGGGGAAGCAATCTATCTAACTTGTTAGCACTCAAGCTCTGAAGGGAGTGGGTAGCACATGCAAAAGGATGTGATCTGATCCTAACTATTTTAGGTTGTGCCTTTCAACCAAGGTAAGAGAACCTATTTTGTAACCTCTGTTATTTGAAAGGAGATTACATGTACCTTTCTTTTGCATAAATTTTATAGAGAAGGCCTTGGGGAAAATATGATTAACACACAAAATCTAACTCTCATGAGTTATCACGTCCATATTATGGAGATATTATCACAACAAGGCAAAAGTTACTAAAGACATTTGAGACCCTTGATTGTTTCTACTTGTTTTGATAACAAATATTATGCCTTTGTGTACACACATGAAAAAATAGGGGTATTATGGGTTGGATTGGTTGTTTAAATGAATTATGGTGGGAAGGGATACATGATGGACTTGACTCACCAGATCCTTGAGAGCTTATGTAAAGTGGAAAGATTCAATCAACAAAATGCCACAAAGAGTTAAATTGTTTCCTTAACTAGAATATGTGCTTCAATGGAGGCCCAATTAGAACTCTTTCACATAACCTGTGGGATTCTATCACAAAGGTTCAAGTTAGAGAACCCATTAAAGCACCAATATTTAGACCAGATTATGCCTGAGGTACACCCAAAGGCTTACAAATAATATCTATCAACAAAATGAAACAAAAGTTATTTTAAACCGTTTATCCCACCCCAGGATGATTGTTAAATCTCGAGAAATGAAATTGAATATGCCACTAAACTATCAAAAGGACTGAGACCTATGTGATTGGACCATATTTTGGTACAAGATTGTAATAGAAACAAGAAAAAATACTTGCATACATTCAGAAATGAAATAAATACTCTTTGCTCAAAATTAACACAGAATAACTCAAAGTTTGATCAAATTTATCAGCAAGGGAAAGTTTCAGAACAATATCAAAGCTTGTCAATGGCTATACACTTGCAACCACCTTGACATGATCAAATTTGATACAAAGAGAGATATACATGCTTCTCTAGATGGCTTCTCAAAATGGATGGGCTCTGTCAAGATTTTCTCATTGGAGAAAATCAGTCCTGATCTTTCCAAAAAATCCCAAATTCCAATTGTTTGCACAATGAATTCATGCTATTTATAACATTTCTAATAGAGCCCCTTCCTCCTAAAAGACAAAAAATTTAAATGCACCAGTGCTTGCCATGATTCTTTCGTGATTTGCATAATCAGATCTACAAAAGTCTCCAGGTGCTCGAGGGAAAATATCTTTGATTTCTTCCCACATTCAACTCCTTTCTCGGGAAAAACACACCTCCATCCATTCACCAACCACTTCTGCCCCATATCTATCAAATCAGCCCCCTTGCATGCTCAAGAGAAGAAAAAGAAAAACCGGATCAGGCCCGAGAGTTAAACTATTTTAATGGTGAAAGACATCTCTAGATCTCTCCCACCAAACTCTAGATATCAAAATTAACTCGCCCCTTTGTTTGGTGTGTAGAAAATAATAATAAATCATGAAGATTCACACACCTAGGCATTTTACGAGAGAGAATGGGTGGGAAATCAGATTTGGACACTCGGCCAATTGTTTAATCCTTCATTTGAATGTGGGTCGTCCATGTGGAAGATGCAAAAATAGGCTCGGGGGCTTCCTTTGACCTTTTCTGACCCTTTTTAAAAATGATAAAATTACCCATTTGGCTCTGCACCTTTGCTTCAAACATGGGCACGACACGTGTCTGAGATGGGCCCAAAATAAATGTAGAGAAATTCAACCATTTGACTCTCTTTTGGAAAAAAAGAAATTTTTCAAGTTTTCCCCAGCTCCGTCCTTGAGAAATACTTTTGACACATGTCCCAATGTGGGTCCTAATGGAACTATGCTTCCCCTTTTACTTTTAACTCTTTTTTCTCAAAAGGAAAATTTTCCAATTTTCCTTCGTGGGTCCGCACCTCCACCTCAAGTTTCTAATATGGGTCCTAGTGGGTCACGGGTCCTTTTATGCATTTAAATCCTTTTCCCTCAAAGGGAAACCTTTTCAATTTTACTCGAAAGCCAAGCACCTCTGCTTTGTTGGCCAGGGGAAAAACATTGACTATTTCCCATCGAGGCTCATGGGCCATTTTTGATATTTTAACCTTTATGAAGCAAAGAGGTGAAAATTTTAAGTTTCCTCTCGATGGTCCGCTTCCCCACCCTTATGAATTTTCAAATTGCCACGTGTCACCATGGCGTATCTTAAGGCGGTCCCAAAAATTTAATACCTTGAACGAGCGCGAGCCCGCCACATGTCCTCCTCTAGCAAAAGTTGTTTGAATGTTTGAAACTCAATGGAAGGAACCACTTGTCAAGATCTAAGGTAGTCTCCTTTGGCCTTTGAAAATTTTAAGAAAAACTACAAAGTGAGTGGAATGCCCCACATGTCCTCATGGCGCTTCTCCAAGATGGTGCCCAAGTTGAAGACCCTGAATGAGCGTGGGCTCGCCACATGTCCCTATTCCACCAAAGCTGTTCGTGATGCATAAAATTTTTCTATGTCCTGGGGCCAAGCAGTGGAAACTTCTACATGTATCTTTCTGCCAACCCTCCACGTGTCCTCCTGGTGCTACTTCAAATCCAAACCAAAAATTTGATTCTCAAACGAGCATCGTTCCTCCACGTGGATACATTTTTGAAGTGAGGATTTTCATGGAATTTTTGAAGTATTAAGCTGATCCGCGTCCAACCAAAAGGTGCCACATTTCCCTTTTTATGCAAGGAAGCAAATTTGTAGGAGAAAATTCCCGTCAAACCGTAAAATATAGAAACAAGAGCATTTGAGCCTGAAAATGAAGTTTTCTTCAAGGGTAGAGAATTTAGACTATTACAAGGCTCAAACATGATCCTTAGGAACACATCAACTCATTTCTCTTTGAGTATTTAGGGGAAAAATGGTAGGGACAACAGATCTTGACTATGAAAATTAAATAAAATGGGAAAATGTGAGTTTTGAAGGAACAGAGCACGAGAGACTCAAAATACAGAGCTTTTCCAGAGGAACAAAGGAACCATGAGACAAATACAGACCCACACATGATCTTCAACCCAGGAGCAGAATAAAATGGCAATAAGACCAACCAATCTCAATATGGGGAAGGAAATAATGATAGAGGTTGTGAAATAATAAACTTTCAAGAGTACAAATGGGGTGAGATAATTTTGAGCACCAACAGAGCTCGACTCGGGGATGAACACTCCTTGCGAGTGCCACAAGAACAAAAGTAGACCAAGTTCCAAAAATTATCCATTGGGTAGTGGATTCATCTTTTAGAGAAGATACCAAGAGCCATCTCCAAAAAAAAAACATAGAAGCCATCAAAAATAGGTCACCGAGGACCAGAACAAACCAAAACACATAACAAGAAACAAATAACCGATTATACACTGTACATAAGAGTGATGCCTTGATTCAGGGGAGTCAATCCAAGAAATGCTTCAAAATTCCTACCATTAACGGGAAGTTTGATAAATTCACCATCTAAATCCTTGAGGAAGAAAGTATGCTCCCCAATTCTGATGTTAATAGAATAAGGGCCCATCCATAATGAGTCAAACTTGCCATGCTTTCCCTTATCCTCATGCCTGCTATCCCATAATACCACAAGATCTTGAATATTGAAGGCTCTCCAAGTGACCTTTTTGTCAAATAACCTCTTCATTTTATCTTTGAATTTTAGATGCCTTTGGTGGGATGCCCTCCTCTCTTCTTCAAGCTCAATTATCTGGTTAATGCGAGCATTATAAGGATATACCTCGTGATCTTCCGGTTGCTACATAAATTGATATGAAGATAGTTTCATATGAAGAGGGAGTAAGGCACGAGTCCCATACACCAACTCAAATAGACTCTTTCCAGTGTCCCTCTCGACAGGTGATCCTATCTCACTTTGACAACAAACTTCAACTATTCACCCCACCTTCTCTTGTTCTAGTCCAATGTTCTTCTGATGATCTTTAACAAATTTTTATTGCTAGATTCAGCTTGTCCATTTCCTTGAGGATTGTAATTGGAGGCATATGTCAATTTGATCCCATATTCCTTGCACATTGCCACCAAAGTTTTAGCTCTAAAGCTCATGGTGTTGTCAGCTATAATCTCGAATGGTACTCCAAACTTGTAAATAATATTGTTTAGCACAAAATCCTTGACAATTTGGTGTGTAGCCTTCTTGGTGGGGATTGCCTCCACCCATTTAGTAAAATAGTCAATGGCTACAAGAATTCACTTATGGCCAGCACTTGAAGGGTATGAAATCTCACTAATGAAATCCATTCCCCATTGCTTGAATGGGCCTTCGATTGATACAAGATGCAAAGGAAGGAATGCAAGAAGCTTTCAACCTTCCAGAGAAACGTTGGCAACTCTCACATCTTCTGACCAACATGGTTGTATCTTTGAAAAGAGTAGGACACCAATAACTAGCCCTCAAGATCTTGTGTGCTATCACCCTTGCAGCAAAATGCCCCCCACAAACTCCTCCATGGAGATCAGCTATTATTTTAGGGGCTTCATCTTTAGTGATGCATCTTAAGAGGAATCCCTCTAGGTTCTTCCATGCCAACCCAAAATTAGTAATGAAATATTTCTGGGAATCCAACTTAAGAGATCTTTTCCGGTTCTTACTTAAATGATCAGGGTAGTTTAAATTTCTGAGATAGAACATCACATCCTTGTACCACTCAGAATTAATTAACTTTTCAAAAAAACCTACCCTTTCTTCCTTAACCTCATTTACCTCAATGGTCTGCATGTTTCTCTTAGCCATAAGCTTGACTAAGCCCAAACCCTCACCAACTTCATGGTTTGGATATCCATATCATACTCTTGCAACTTGTTCACCCATCTATATCTTTTACTTAAGACTTCCATCTTTGAAAGGATGTCTTTGACCATGGTATGGGGAACATAAACAACAACTTTTGAACTTAAAATATAAGGCTTGAAAACCTTTGTTGCTTTGACCAAGGCAAAGGCGTGATTTTCCATGATGGTGTATTTCATTTCGGTTCCTTGCAAAGCCTTACTGAAAAAGGAAATGGGCCTCTCAGCCCCTTCATCATCCTTCTATAGCAAGATAGAAGAAATAGTGTTTTCTGAAGAAAAAGAAAATAGTTAGAAAGGTTTCTTGTAATCTGGGGCTGCCAAAATAGGGGTATGCTTTAGTGCCTCTTTGATTCCATTGAAAGATTGGATGAGCAGCCTCCTCCCATATGATGATCTGATCCTTCTTCAACATGGAAGTGATTGGGATAGTCAACTTAGAAAAGTTTGATATAAACCTTCTAATGAAGTTTATCTGCCCAAAGAAGGACTGAATTCCTTTCTTGGTTCTTGGAATTGGGACATTGTTGATGGCCTCCACTCTTTTTGGATCAATCATCACTCCTTCTTGTGACACAATGTGACCAAGAAATTTGTCCTTCTACACTCCAAAATGGAATTTCTTTGGATTGAGTGAGATGCCATATTCCCTACATCTGATCATCATCTTCTGTAAGTGCATCAAGTGGTCACTTCTCTTTCTTGAAAACACTGTTACATCATCTTGGTAAACGACAATAAAATCATTGATGGAACCGGAAAAAGCAACATCCATATCTCTCTCGAAAAGTGGCTCTAACATTCATTATACCAAAGGGCATCTTGACGTGTACATATGTTCCCCATGGAGTAGTGAAGGTTGTCTTGATCCTTTCTGATTCTTTTACCATGACTTGGTTATAACTAGAGAAGCCATCCAATGTAGAAAGTAACTCAGAACCAGTCACTAACTGCAACATGTGCTCCATGTTGGGTAAAGGATAGTTTTCCTTCATTGAGGCCTTGTTTAGATTCCTAAAGTGCACACACAACCTGATGTCACCATTCTTCTTTCTTACTAGCACTAGGTTGGAAACCGAAGAAGAATATCTTGTGGGCTGGATAATTCCTCCATCTCTTAGCTTCTTCATATCTTCTTGAATTTTGAGAGAAAATAGAGGATTAATTGACCTCTACTTCTACTTGAATGGTTTCTCACTTTGGGCTCCAAGGGAATCTCATGCTAGAACAATTCTTCTCTAATGATTTGAGTCGAGAATATGTCCAAGCCAAGAAATCTTGGTATTTTTCAACAACTGGATGTATGACTAATTTTCCTCTTTTTTGAGATTACTTGCCCAACCAAATCTTCCTTGGTTTTTCCTTCGTGCCAAGGTCATGCTCCTCAAAATCCCTCGAGGCTACCATATGCCTATTAATAATGCGGTCAATATTATCAAAATTCTATTCAAGAGTAACCAACCCTCTAAGAATGGTGCTAGTCTTTTTTGGATGATACCTTTGACAAATAAGGTTTCCTTCCCCTCTGTTGTACAGACCTTTGGCTCCCAATCAATGTTTTGTTTAGCAAACTCTCCACTGTTTTGTAGGAACCTTCTAATTTGAGCATCATTGTCAAAAACCTTTCCAGTGCTTAATATTGTCAAGGACGAGATGGTCTTGTCAATACCTCTACCTCATATTCATAATAAGGGGACATTTCAGACACGGTTGGAAAAGAAAGAACCCAACACTGCAAGCCTATCTACCAAGTCATTGAACCTTCTGTCATGATGCACAATGTTGAAGGATTCAAACATCTCAATGAAGTCCCAAACTACATGCTTCTACTGTTTTAGTCACTGATTCTTTGTGGCATATAGTTTTCAGACTTGTTTGACAACTAACTCAATAATGTTGTTAGTACACTCAAAGTTAAGCTTAAAGGAAAAAACAAACCTTTCATGGGTTGGAGAAATTAAGACAACACCGGCAACATTTCCAAATTTGGAGCAAGTTCCATCGAAAAATGGGGTCCAAGGAGAGCCTTCTGCCCAAGACACTTAGACTCCTCAATCTTGTGCTCCTTTCCATCAAAAAATCCCACAAATTTTTTAGCATCAACATTTGGGTACAATACTTCATAGGACACATTGTTGGGATCCTCAATAAGGTGCAACATTTTCTTCTCCTATATAACTCCGACAAGCTGCCCTCAACCGGGATGGTGGCATAAGACATTCCATTTGGACACTACCACTAACACTTACAACCCATTTTCTTGACATCAACATACCCCACTTGGTTGGGCAATCAACTATGACAACATCAAGCTTTAAAATTTTTCTTTGGTAGGCCATAAGCTGCACCACCAAACCCTTCACACATCCCACTACTGGCACCTCTTTGGTGTACATGGTAGTGCAACTCCCATATGTTGTTGTTACTTTAATATTCAGCTCATTCATGACTTCTAAAGGCATGACATTACATGATGCCCCTGAGTCAAACATACAATTGTGGAGCAGCCTATCCTTGATGATCAGAGTGGTGAAGAATGGATCCACATTCAACTAAGATTCTACCAAGGATGCCACTAGATAAACCTCAGGTGGTTCAGCTAGCTTTTCTGATGTTGATGGTCTCTTAGACTCTTCAATAACTAGAGAATTTTCCACAATGTTCACATTTCTTCCTAGGGTAGTCTTCTCTTCACTCAATCCCAAGTATTCAAGTGCTCTCCTCTTGTGCTCAGGAATCCTAAACAACTCAACAATTGGAGCAGAGACTTTGATTTGGATCAAAACTTGGGCAATGTCATATGGTACATTCTTGGGTAAGGTAACATTGGAAGAAAGGCTAATAAACTTATTAGGTGGTATAGGAATCTTGATATCTTAAGCATGAAGAGGGGTATGAGTCTTTCTTGGAACCACAGGGCATTCGGCAGGTGGATCCTTCTTAGGTTGATCCTTAGGAATGTTAGAAATCAAGGGGGATTTTTGCTTGCCTTGAGGCCCTATCCCTTTGACAGCCTCACTTCTTGTGTTATATTCCTTCTCTTGAGCCACAACAATATTCTTTAGTAATTGTTTGTCTTCCTTAGATGGGATTCCTCCATCATAATTTTTGATCATTAAAGCCCTTAAATATTCAAATTCATTATTGGGAAATTCAAAAGCTTGTACATTATTTATTTCCAAAGTATGAGAGGGAGGAAGAATATGTACTCTATGAATGCAATCCCAAAAAGTGGCAGCAATTTTAGCACTTATCACCTTAGTTGAGGTTGCCCCTTGTTGTGAGCTGGTGGAGCACCCCATCATGCAAACATCATCATCAATCTTAACATCATATGCATTTTCTTCTTGTTGATCTTCTTCACAAGGAGAATGGGGCATGAAAAATCTATCACACCAATCAATGACCTCTATTTCTTCCACAACAACAACTCTAGCAGCCAAAGGATCAAGCACCATTCTATTTTGTCTACCTTGGGGCAGCCTATTCTTAAATCCAATAGGCCCTTTGCCTCTGTCATCAGTTCTTTGATGATTTGTAAATATGTCTTGGGCCAATGACTTGTGTTGTCCTTGTGAGCTCTGCCCAACTCCTTTCTCATCTCGGGCTATTTTGTAGGAGATCTCCTTGACAACCCTTACCAAAGTTTTCACCACTTCTTCCAAATCAAAAGCCTTACTTGTTTGGGGTTTTTCTGGGTTAATCAACTTCACACCATCCCTCTTTGGAGGTTTTCCTATAGCCTTGATGTTATTCTCTATTTCTAGGGCCATGGTGAATGCTTGCCTCTAGTTGGTAGGGTTCTTGTCTCTCAAATAATATGCAACATTTTTATCAAGTGCATCAATATATTTGATTAATCATGCTTAATCATAAGGCCTTATTCTAACATGCAATCTTCTCAAGGTTTTATTAAACCTTGTGTTGAAGTCATGTACTGACTCATTGGTATTCTTCTTGATGTTTTCAAACTCTGATAGAAGAAACCTAGGGTTAGTCCTATCACCATATTGTAAATTGAATGCATTGTTCATCTCAGCCTAAGAATCAATAGAATTATCGGCAATGCTTTATACCAGTCCCTAGCATCCTCCTCTAAAGTGTGAACAAATAACTTGATGTATACATCTTCATGCTCAATCTCAAAGTCTTCCATCATATTGAGGAAGAGATTTAGATGTTGATCATAAATAATAGCATTGTTTCCGTTGAACTTTGGAAGTCTCTGTTCCTCACATCCGAGGCACCGCATTTGGATATCTAGCCATCCCTAAAAAAATTATACGTCCAAAAATGCTTACAACAAAAGGGGGTGCAGGTTGAGCCATATTGATTCGAGTAGGTGATCTAGAGGGTGACAAATTGAAGAGGGGCAAAGGGTCCTTGGAACAATGGAGTATAATATATAAAAATGGAGATCCCCCAGAAGGCCTTATCTCTTGGAAATCCCTATCTAATTAAGAAAAGATAGGTGCAGAGTGTCAAGCAAACCTTTCAAAATCAAATGAAGGCCCCTCTCCGGTTGGAGAATTCGGTTCCACAAAGAGGCTACCGATTTAGAGTCACTTGAATGGTAGTATTCAATGATAGGCCGTTCACTTTCGTCAATCGAAATCCCTCTCCTTGTTTTTTGTTCTCTCACAAATCTGTAGGCTTTTCTTCCTTCCGATTTTGCTTTTCCTAGCTCAAGAAACAACATCCTAGCGGGATCCCTAAGCAAAGAAGGATCTTCTTCTTTCCATCTTTGCAAATATTAGTAGAAAATATTAATGGATAGAGGTTTAAGAAAGCGGTCCTTATTATAATCAAAACAATAGGAGTCACCACTAAGGATTTCCACCTTAGTTATGCAAATGCACTAAAATATGATTAATCAAGTGTCTGTCACAATGCAAGAGAGTGGAAATGGAAATATTCTGACCTTTCTTCACCAAAATTTATCAATGAATACCCGTGCAAAACTCGTATGCATGTACTAGAAGAGTTGCATATAACACTTGGAGCATACAAGAAATGTTTTACTAGGGCTTGAATGTGAGATGTACTAGATAAATAGATATGAACTAGCAGTGAATCAACAAATTAGTCTCAAGCAATTCAAAATAGTCCCCGGATATGATGCCATTTACATTAGTACCGAAATTTAACCTCCTTCAAAGACCAAGTAGCATCAAGGGTTTGACATGACACTTAGAGGTAGATAGACAATCATGTATATCATTTTGTATCCGGGAAGAAATCTATCTGACTTGTTAGCACTCAGGCTCTAAAGGGAGTGGGTAGCACATGCAAAAGGATGTGATCGATCCTAACTATTTTAGGTTGTGCCTTTCAACCAAGGTAAGAGAACCTATTTTGTAACCTCTGTTATTTGAAAGGAGATTGTAAGTACCTTTCTTTTGCATAAATTTTATAGAGAAGGCCTTGGGGAAAATATGATCAACACACCAAATCGACTCTCACGAGTTATCACTTCCAGATTATGGAGATATTCTCATAGCAAGGAAAAGGTTACTAAAGACATTTGAGACCCTGATTGTTTTTGCATGTTTTGGTAACAGAGATTATGCATTTGTGTACACACATGACAAAATAGGGGTATTATGGGTAGGATTGGTTGTTGTTAAATGAATTTTGGTGGGAGGGGAGATAGGATGGACTTGACTCACTAGATCCTTGAGATCTTATGCAAAATGGAAAGATTCAATCAACAAAATGCCACAAAGAGTTGAATTTTTTCCTCAACTAGAATATGTACTTCAATGAAGGCCCAAATTAGCACTCTTTCACACAAACTACGGGATTCTATCACGAAGGATCAAGTTAGAGACCCTAATAAAGCACTAAGATTTAGACCAGATCACACAGGGTACACCCAGAGGCTTACTGAGATAATCTCTATCAACAAAATGAAAGAAAAGTGATTTTATAACGTTAGTCCCACCCCAGATGAAGGATATTCTAATAAATGAAATTGTAGATGCCACTAAACTATCACAAGGACTGAGACCTATGTGATAGGACCATATTTTTGTACAAGATTGCAAGAGAAACAAGAAAAAATACTTGCATGCATTCAGAAATGAAATAAATACACTTTGCTCAATATTTGCATAGAATAACTCAAAGTTTGATCAAATTTATCAGCAAGGGAAAGTTTCTAGAACAATCTCAAATCTTGTCAATGGCTGTACACTTGCAACCACCTTGACATGATCAAATTTGATACAAAGAGAGATATACAGGATTCTCTAGATGACTTCTCAAAATGGATGGGCTCTGTCAAGATTTTTCTGTTGGAGAAAATCAGTCCTGATCTTTTCAAAAACTCCCAACTTCCAATCATTTGCATGATGAATTTGTGCCATTTATAGAATTTCCAATAGATCCCCTTCCTCCTAAAAGAAAAAAACTTTAAATGCACCAGTGCTTGCCATGATTCTTTCGTGATTCACATAATCAGATCTGCAAAAGTCTCCAGGTGCTTGAGGGAAAATCTCTTCAATTTCCCCCTACATTCAACTCTTTTCTCGGGAAAAACACACCTCCATCCATTCTCCAACCACTTCTGCCCCATATCTATCAAATCTGGTCCCTTGTGTGCTCAGGAGAAGAAAAATAGAAAACCAGATCAGGCCCGAGAGTCAAACTATTTTAATGGTGAAAGACGTCTCCAGATCTCTCCACCAAACTCTAGATATCAAAATTAACTCGCCCCTCTATTTGGCGTGTAGAAAATAATAAGAAATCATGAAGATTCGCACACCCAAGCATTTTATAGAGAAAATGGGGGAAAATCAGATTTGGACACTCAACAGCCATTTGATCCTTCATTTGAATGTGGGTCGTCCATGTGGAAGATGTAAAAATAGTCTCGGGGATTCCTTTGACCTTTTCTGACCCTTTTGAAATAATGAGAAAATTTCCCATTTTACTCCACACCTCTGCTTCTGAAACATGGGCCTGACATGTGTCTTGAGGTGGGCCCAAAAGAAATGTAGAGAAATTCAACCATTTGACTCTCTTTTGGAAAAAGGAAAATTTTCCAAGTTCCCCCGCAACTCCACCCTTGAGAAATGCTTTTGACATGTGTCCCAATGTGGGTCCCAGTGGAACCACGCTTTCCCTTTTACTTTTAACTCTTTTTTCTGAAAAGGAAAAGTTTCCAAATTTCCTCCATGGGTCCACACCTCCACCTCAGGTTTCTAATATGGGTCCCAGTGGGTCCCCAGGTCCTTGTATGCCTTTAACTCCTTTTCCCTCAAAGGGATACCTTTTCAATTTTCCTCCAAAAGCCATCACCTCCGCTATTGACCGCGGCAAAACATTGACTATTTCCCATCGGGTTCGTGCACCATTTTAGATATTTTAACCTTTATGAAGCAAAGAGGTGAAAAGTTTAAGTTTCCTCCGATGGTCTACTTCCCCACCCCTTATGACTTTTCAAATTGCCATGTGTCACCACGACGCACCTTGAGGTGGTCCCAAAAATTTGATACCTTGAGCAGTGAGGGCCCATCACGTGTCCTACTTTGGTAAAAGTTATTTGAATGTTTGAAAATTAGTGCAAGGAACCACTTGTTAAGCTCCAAGGTAGTATCCTTTGGCCGTTGAAAAGTTCAAGAAAAATTTGAAGTGACTAGAATGCCCCACATGTCCTCGGGGAACTTCTCCAAGATGGTACCCAAGTTGAAGACCCTGAACGAGCATGAGCTTGCCACGTGTCCCTGTTCCACCAAACTGCTCCATTTGCATAAAATTTGTCTAAGTCTTGGCCAAGCAGGAAAGTTCCCGTGTCTCTTTCCTACCAACCCTCCATGTGTCCTCCTAGTGCTACTTCAAAGCCAAACCAAAAATTTGATTCTCAAACGAGCGTCATTCCTCCACGTGGACACATTTTTGAATTGAGGATTTTCATGGAATTTTTGAAGTATTAAGCTGATCCACGTCCAACCAAGAGGTGCCACATTTCCTTGTTGATGTAAGGAAGAAAATTTGACTGGGAGAAAATGCCCATCAAACCGTAAAATACAGAAACACGAGCATTTGAGCCTGAAAATGAAGTTTTCTTCATGGGAAGAGAATTTAGACTATTGCAAGGCTCAAACACGATCCTTAGGGACACATTAACTCATTTCTCTTTGAGTATTTAGGGAAAAAATGGTAGGGACAATAGATCTTGACTGTGAAAAATGGAGAAAATGGGAAAACGTGAGTTCTTGAAGGAATAGAGCACGGCGGACTCAAAACACAGAGCTTTTTGAGAGGAACAAAGGAACCGTGAGACAAATACGGACCCACACTTGATCTTCAACCCAGGAGAAGACTAAAAATGGAAATAAGACCAACCAAGATCAATGTGGGGAAGGAAATAATGACAGAGGCCATGAAATAATAAAATTTCAAGGGCACAAATGGGGTGAGACAATTTTGAGCACCAACAAGTTCAATTTTTACAATGCTAATTATTAAGGATAGACTATTGCACAATTGTATGATTGATTCCAGAGCATCATGTAATGTTATGCCTCTAGAGGTCATGAATGAATTGAACATTAAAGTGATAGCAGCTTATGGCAAGTGTACTACGATGGATTCTATAGAGGTACCAGTTGTAGGGTGTGTAAAAGGTTTGTTGGTACAACTTGTAGCTTATCCAGGGTAAGAACTTGAAACTTGATGTTGTTATTATTGATTGACCTACAAAATGGGGCATGTTGTTATCAAGAAATTGGGCTGCAAGTGTTGGTGGAAGTGTTCAAATGGATATCTCCTTTGCCACCATTCCAATTGAAGGCAGCCTTGTAAAGTTGTATGGAGAGAAGAAGATGTTGCAACTCATTGAAGATCCCAATAATGCCTCTTATGAAATGTTGTATGCTGATGTAGATGCTGATAAATTTGTTGGGTTATCCGATGGCAAACAGCACAAGATTGATAAATGTAAATGTCTTGAACATGTATGTCTTCTTTGGACCTTGTTATTGATGGAGCTTGTTCTATGTTTGGAAATGGCGCTGGTATTGTTATGATTTCTCTAGGCCAGGAAGAGTTTGTTTTTTCTTTCAAACTCAACTTTGAATGCACTAACAACATTCCGAATATGAAGCACTATTATTGGGTTTAATAATTGCATGGAAATATGGTGTAAAGGATATCATTGTCAAAGGATATTCGAATTGAATGTCAAGCAAATTAGAAAATTGTATGCTACTAAAAATAAGAGGATGAAACAATACAAGCATGTAGTCTTGGATTTGATTGAAATTTTTTAATCATTTAATATTGTGCACCATGATAGAAATTTTAATCATGTTGCAGACAAGTTAGCAGTGCTAGGATCTAGATTTTGAAATTGTACAATATCTCCATTTTATGAGTATGATGTTGAAATACTAACAAGGCCATCTATCCCTAACAATGTTAAAAAATGGAAAGTGTTTGATGATGATGCCCATGTGAAATGGTTTCTATAGAACCAAGGTGAGTTTGCTGAACAAAATATAAATTGGGAACCAATGGTGTGTGTTGTTGAAGGAAAGGAAACTTTATTTGGCAAAGACATCATCCAGCTGAAGACAAACATGATTCCCAAGGTTTTGGTGGCACTTGAATCAAACTTTGATAATGTTGATTGCATTATTAACAGAAGTATGTCGGTTTCAAGAGATGTGGAAGAGCACGACCTGCGAACAAAGGGAAAACCATTTAAAATATGGTTATGAAGTAATTTGAGAAAGGAAGAGAATAATTCCTATGTTTAATTGTTGAAGAAATATCAAGACTATCTAGCTTGGTCTTACTGTGAGTTGAAGGAATACAGGGAAGATTTGTTCCAGCATGATATTCCTCTTGAATCTAATGCCAAGCCTTTCGGGGAAAAATAGAGGTTGATCAATCCGCTCCTTTCTTTAAAGATGCAAGAAGAACAAAATAAGTTGAGGGATGGAGGGATCATTCATCCCACAAGGTACTCATCTTGGGTTACAAATTTAGTACTGTCGGAAAAACAAATGGTGATATAAGGTTGCACATAGACTTTGGGAACTTGAATAAAGCATCACCGAATGATAATTACCCTCTCCAAACATGGAGAATATCCTACAATTGGTAATTGGTTCTGAATTATTATCTACTCTAGATGGTTTCTCTGGCTATAATAAATTTGTTGTGAAGGAGTCGAGAAAGATTAAAGACTTCCTTTACCACTCCTTGGGGAACTTATGTCTATGTCGGGATGTCTTTTGGCTTAATGAATGTTGGAGCAACTTTCCAAAGACCAATGGATGTAGCGTTTGCTAGTTATATTAATAATATCATTGTTGTCTATCAAGATGATGTAAGCGTGTTTCTGAGAAAAATAAATTATCACTTGCAACACTCGGAGAGAATTTTGTTAAGGTGTAGAGAGTATGGCATATCATTGAATCCCAAGTTCCATTTTGGAGTGAAAAAGGCAAAGCCGCTTCGTCACATTATATCAAAGGAAGGGGCCATGATTGATCCCAGAGAGAGTGGAAGCCATCAACAAGGTTCCATTCGAGAACTAAGAAGGGATTTCAATCCTTCTTTGGAAAAATAAGCTTTATCAGAAGATTTGTGTCTAGCTTTGCTGATTTGACCATCCCCATTATTAGCATGCTAAAGAAGGACCAAGTTATCAAATGGGAAGAAGCTTCCATTCAAAATTTCAATGGGATCAAAGAATCATTAAAGCATGCCCCTATTTTGGCAGATCCAAATTACAAGAAGCCTTTTCAAATGTTTTCTTTTGCTTGAAAACACCATTGCATCTTTCTTGTTGTAGTTTTATGATGAAGGGGCTGAGAGACCAATTTCCTTTTTCAGTAATGCATTGCAAGGAGTTGAGTTGAAGTACACCATCATGGAGAAGAAATCATTTTCCTTGGTGAAAGCAACAAAGGTTTTCAGACCTTACATCTTGTGCTCTAAAGTTGTTTCTTATGTTCCCCACACCATGGTGAAAGATATTTTAGAAGAGATGGTGGTCTCAAGCAAAATATGTAGATGGGTAAACAAGATGTAGGAATATGAAATGGATATCCAAATAATGAAATTGATAAGTGGTTTGGGCCTAGCTAAGCTTATGGTGAGAGCAACTTGTAAACTATTAAGGTGAATGAGGTAGAAGGAGAAAGAGTGGATATCCTTAAAAATTTTGTAAGATCTCGAATGGTAGAAAGATATAATATTTTATATCGGACATCTATGATGCCATGAACATTTGAGTAAAATCAGAAAATATCTCTTAAGTTAGCCTCTCAAAAATATGTCACTACTAATTTTGGGTTAGCTTGGAAGAATCTGAAGGGAGTTCTCTTAAGATGCATTTTTGAGGATGAAGCCCTAAAGGTAATTGCTGATCTCCATGGAGGATTTTGTCGGGGACATTTTTTGGAAGAGTTACAACATATAAAATCTTGATGGCTAGTTATTGGTGGCCAACTCTCTTCAAAGATACAATTGTATTGGTTACAAAATGTGAAAGATGCCTGAGCATTTTTCGGAAGAATGAAACCTTGAGGATCCCTTCCTTTGCAGAATGTATCAATTCAACACCCATTTAGACAATGGGTAATGGATTTCATTGGGGAGATTTCAAATCCTTCCAGTGCTGGTCATAAATGGATTCTTGTAGCCACTAATTATTTCACTAAGTGGGTGGAAGAAATCCCCACCATAAAAGTAACACACCAAGTCATCATGGACTTTCATGTTGAATCAAATCATATGCGGATTTGGAGTGCTAGCTAAGATTGTTGTTGATAATGCCGTGAGTTTTGAGCCAAACCTTTGGTGGAAATGTGCAAAGCATATAGAATCAATTTGATATATGCTTTTGTTGTCTCCGAAAACCACTTTTTGTTTTCCAAGTTAAATTTGAAATTTTGAGCTCTCACCCTCCTAAAGTATTTAAGCCAAGTTGAAAGTTCAAAGAGATAGAAAAATCCATGCCCTAGAGTTGTTTCAAATCCCCAATCTGCTTGTTTTGATAAATTTTCCATTTTCCTATCTAGAAGCGTGAAAATTTTATTTTTGTCCTCATTTGAATGAAATTTTCAATCTTCTATGCCCCTATATCATCAAACCTTGTATTGTTTTCAATTCCTTGGCTCGTGAAAGAAATTTGAAAATCGGGTGCGAAATGGTGGAGTTTTCTTCTTCTTTGCATTTTTTTCCACAATCGGGAATGATGGATGTTTTATTCCCCATCAAATTTTGGCCCCATCATCCACGGGTACGTAAACATACCTAATTGGAAGTGGGTTGGTGGAGAAATTTTTATTTTTGAGCCTCTTTGTAAAAAGTCAAAAATTTAAAAAGTGACTGTAACCCCGATCAGGATTAAAGGAAAAATTCAAATCTTGAGTCCACCATTGGAAAGTGTAATCAGGGAGGTGGACCGTTGGGGAAATTTTATATTTTTAACCTCATCGTAAATATTAATCCTACATCGAAGGTCAAAGCAGGGAGGTGGGCTAGCAGAGCAATTTGTGTTTTTAAGCTTGCATTAAAAAAGGTAAATTTATAAAAGTGACCCACGAATCCTTTGATAATCAAGTGAAGCCACATGTCATGACCATATAAAAAGTGAGTGAGTGGTCCAAAATGTTCCAAAATTCCATTTCACGAAAAGGCACAAAATGCAAAAGGCATCCTATGCGCCCGTTCCCGTAAATCTATCCCATGTGTACGACTTTGATTTAAGGTTTCAAAGGAAAGATGAACGGTTTAAATTCAAAGCTACAAAACAAGTGTAATGGTTGCATTAAGAAAAGTTTGGTTTTTACGCCATTAGTATTTCTTCACAAATCAAGAATTCGAATGGACGCGAATGATTGAAAAGAAATTGTAAACTATTTCTTGCTAACAAAGAAGAAGTTGTAACCGTTTCTTGGAGGATATTTAATGGCTTCTTCACGCCATTGTAGAGGGTTTGTAATTGATCGGTAAAATCAAGATTATATTGTACTTTGAGAGAAAAAAGGAGATAGCCATTTTCTTCCGTTCCCCCTTCTTCTCAAATTCCTCCATTTCTCCACTATGTACAATTTCATTTAAGCAGCAATATGAGAAGAAGGGTTGTGTAGCCTCTTTGATGATGATATTTTAGAAACTTTGAGTTAACAATATTATCTTGTCTTCTTTCCATTTGCAAGGTTCTTTCTTCTCATGAATGCATGTGACGAATTTTCTAACTAGTGTGTGCATGTTACGCCCTTAACCTATTGCTTGTATTAGGATATGAGTAGCCGACTTGTGGCTTACCATATCATTTTATTATATCATTTATACTTTCTCATGCTTAATAGATCAGCTTGGTGATGACCATAACATATGAATAGTATATATAGAGGATTGTAGGTAGTAGTTCATTATCATTTGAGCATTTGAGTCTTATTATATGGTTTGGAGGTTGCCCCCTCGAAGTGGAAAAGCTATTATAATTGCATATTGACATCATTATTCTAAAATATTGTGGTATTTGGTGTTATATTTCTGCTTATAATCTGATTTATACTAGTAATTTCATTACAAGTGGTATCAGAGCTACGATCTAGGCCAAAATTAGGGTAAAAACCCTAATTTTTTGTTTCCACAATATATTTTGAACTAGAGAAAATTGATCGGATATATTTTTATCGAGTTGTTAAACAGTTCAAGTAAGGTTCCCTGAAAATTTCAGAATTTTTTTATTTATTTTGCACAAGTTATTAGAAATTTAGGTTTTTCATAAAATCACTCCTTAGGGTGCAAATTGTGGAATATTTTCAAGTTCTTTACATTTTGAAAATCTTTGAAAAAAATAGTATTAGTATCTTCTCTATATTTTCCTTGTTCGGCCGAATTTGTATCGAAACCCTAAACCCTAAGGTTTGATATCATGGCGGGGCCTTCCACAAGAGCAAAAAGAATCTGGTTACTCCGGGTAAAACCCCAGATAAAGATGAGATAGTGATTGAAGAGATGGATTCAGAAGGGGTAAATACAGATTCCTCAACACTAGGGTTTACTTCAGTTGATCATAAGGTGAGTCAACTTGAGTATGAGCTACGAAATGTACAATCTGAGATGGCCTCTAAAGGAGACATAGCCCAAATCAATCATCGGTTGGATGATATCATGCAACATGTAAAGGGTAAACAATATGGCCCAAATCCATCCCATATCAACCAAGGAGGATCTTTAATTCAAAATCATGGACAAAATAACCATGTTGGATCACTTTTCCAGCCCAATCAGAATACAACTTATTCGTAACCATGGAACATGATGCCAAAAGTGGATATGCACAAATTTGATGGTAAAGATCCCCTGAATTGGATAAATAAAATGGAGAACTTATTTGAGCTACATCAAACACCATCAGGAAAAAAGGTGACATTGGCATCCATGTATCTTGAATGAAACCAATTCATTTGGTATCGATGGTTATGTGCTCAAAGGCAGAAGAATGGTCTCGGTGTCACTTGGACAATTTTTACCGAAAGAGGAGTTGCAATTGCACTATAGTTCCAGTGTTTCAGAGAACTAATTTAGTCAATTAGCAAAAAGTTACGACAAACAGGATCAGTCGAAGATTATACGTGTCAATTTCAAAACCTATCCTTAAGGGTGGAGAATATACTAGAAGAGAATTTAAATGACCTATTTATTGGGGTCTTAAAGACCACATCGAGCATGAGGTACATATTTTTAATCCACTCAAGCTTTCTGATTCTATTATCATGGCACGTCGAGTAGAGGAAAAAGTTTTTTGTAGTAGGGGGGCACCTTTCATTAACACCAAAGACCATAATATCTCTTCCCCTTCATTTTCTAGGCCAATTAGAGTGACTCCTCACCAAATGGAAGAAAAGAGAGAAAAATGATTATGCTTTAACTGTGATAGAAAATAAGGACTAGGACACAAATGTGCTAAGAAGAAGTTGTTCTATATTGACGGAGGTAATGAGGATGATGAAGATGCTGAAATTATAGCAGAGGTTGAGGAACCAGTAGAAGAGGAAGTAGAGGATCACTAACCTATAATTTCTCTTTGCATCATCAGTATTAGTACTCCTCAAACACTCAAGGTTATTGGCTATCTCAAAAAATAGAAGGTGACAAAGTGTTGATTGACTCGGGAGTACTCATAACTTCATAAATAGTAAGTTAGTTGCCCACATCAATTGTTTTATTTACCTGACTCCGAAGTAAATGCAAGTTATGATTGCGGATGGTGGGACATTCAAGTGCATAGCAAAGTTCCATAGTATCAAGATTTCATGGGAGACTACATGTTAGACTCACCTATGTTTGCTATTTCTATGGGAGGGGAGATATTGTTTTGGGTATCCAATGGCTCACAACCTTAGTCTACTATAGAGATGAATTTCCAAGAATTGTTCATGCGATTTCATTCAGATGGAAGGACAATACAATTGAATGGGATGGTAGCTAAGTCTCCACAATTTATTAGCTTTCATCAGATGCACAAGGTTCTTAGAAAAGGAGTAGATGGATTTATAGCAAAGTTATTTTCTATAGAATTATTAAATACAAAGTCTTCAATGCCACCCAATCTTTAGAAGATTGTTGATGCTCACTCATCTGTTTTTGATGAAATTCCAAAGGGACTACCACTAGTTAGGGATCATGATCATTCCATTCAGTTGATTCTAGGGAGCCAAACACCTAACATCAGACCATACAGATACCCATATTCCCAGAAAAGTGAGATCGAGAAAATGGCTCAGAAATGTTGAAGGTAGGTATCATCAAGCCTAGCCAGAGTGCCTATTCTTCCCCAGTGGTCATGGTACATAAGAAGGATGAAACATGGAGGATGTGTCCAGATTACCGAGAACTCAACAAGTATACCATCAAAGATAAGTTTCCTATTCTAGTAATTGATGATTTACTTGATGAATTGCATGGTGCTATTTATTTCACAAAATTAGATCTTCGTTCGGGGTACCATCAAATTAGAATAAAAGAGGAAGATGTTCATAAAATGGCTTTCAGGACTCATGAGGGCCATTATGAGTTTTTGGTAATGCCTTTTGGTCTTACAAATGCACCTTCAACCTTTCAAAGCTTGATGAACACTGTTTTCAGGCCATTTTAAAGGAAATTTGTATTAGTTTTCTTTGATGACATATTGATTTATAGTAAGACATGGGAAGAACACTTACAACATGTAAATAAAGTGTTGGAAGTTTTGGAGAAACATAATCTCTATGAAAATCCATCTAAATTTTATTTTGGTGTACAAGAGGTAGAGTACTTGGGTCACATTGTATCCCATGAAGGCGTCAAAGTTGATCCTCAGAAGATCAAAGCTATGGTGGAATGGCCAAGGCCCAAAACTCTCAAAAATATTCGTGGGTTCCTAGGACTAACAGGGTACTACAAAAGATTTGTGCGGGGATATGGTAGAATAGCAACCCCACTCACTACATTGCTAAAGAAGGATGCCTTCCATTGGACAGACTTAGCCACTAAATCCTTTGAGCAGCTAAAGGAAGCCTTGTGCAGCACCCTAGTTTTGGCTACTCCCAACTTCTCAAAAACCTTCATTGTTGAATGTGACGCTTTAGGATCAGGATTGGGAGCAGTTCTAATGCAAGAAGGAAGACCAATTGCATTTGAGAGTCACCAATTCAAAGGAAAAGATCTACTCAAACCGGTCTATGAGAAAGAAATGATGGCTATTCTTCATGCGGTCAAGCAATGGAGGCCCTATCTCATGGGTAGACACTTCGAGGTAAAAACGGATCATGATAGTCTCAAATATTTTTAGAGCAAAGGTTATCATATAAGGAACAACAAAAGTGGGTAAAAAAATGTTGGGTTATCATTTTGAAATCATATACAAAAAGGGTAAAGAAAATGTAGTAGTTGATGCATTGTCAGGGAGGGATACATCCAAAGATGCCTTACTATGTGGAATGTTCATGTTGACGGCCGATTGGGTGGATGAAGAAAGATTGGAATGGGATCAAGACAAGGATACAAAATATCAAGCAAGGATCTATGACATCTAACAAATTTTATTGGAAAGGTAATGCCACTGTGGTACAAGGACGGCTTATACTTGAGCAAAGATTTTGAGTTGAAACATAAGATTCTTGCAGAGCTACATGCCTCGCATGTTAGAGGAAACTCCGGGTTTTGAAGACATATCATAGAATAAAAAGAGAATTATTTTGGGAAGGACTCAAGGGGATGTAAAAATTTTGTATCAGAGTGTTTAGTGTGCCAACATAACAAAGGGGAAATAATTAAGACACAGTGCATTGCAACCCTTACCGATTCCTAGCCAGAGATGGGAGGAGGTCTCCATGGATTTCATCACCGGATTACCTTGTTTAGAGGGTAAGAATGTTATTTTGTGATTGATGATAGGATTACAAAATATGCCCATTTTTGTGCCCTATCACATCCATTTGCAGCTAGTACGATCAACTATTTTTTTGGAGACAGTTCAAAGGCTACATGGAACCCAGAAAATAATTGTAAGTGATCATGATCCTATTTTCACAAGTAATTTTTGGACATAATTATTTTCATGTTTGGGTACTCAGCTAGCTCACAGTTCATCTTATCATCCTCAAACTGATGGGCAAATGGAAGTGGTCAACAAATTCTTAGAGGGGTATCTACGTTGTTTTGTATCAGATAAGAAGGAAAGGTGGATTAAATGGATACCACTTGCAGAATGGTGGTATAACACATCTTTTCATACCTCTTCTCAAATGATCCCATTTTTAGCATTATATGGTTACCATCCACCTTCTATCACTTCCTCCTTGAGGGTGAAAACTAAGGTCAGAGATGTTGAGGAACACATTCAACATCAACAATAGGTTTTGGCTAGTTTGAAGGAGAATTTAGCATTAACACAAAATAGGATGAAACAACAAGCAGATCAACATCGTAGTGAAAGACATTTTGAAATTGGTGACTAGTTTTTGTACGTCTCCATCCTTACAAATAGATGTCTCTAAAGCAACAAAAAAAGGACAAAAAACTTGCTCCTAAATACTATGGCCCTTATTAGGTTCTACAGAAAATTGGCAATGTTGCTTATAAACTAGAGTTGCCTCCATCTTCACACATACACCTAGTATTCCATGTTTCATGCCTGAAGAAGGTTATTGGAAAGAAATTTGAAGCCTAGATAGAGTTACCAGAACTTGACGAGGAAGGAAGAATCATTTGGGAGCGAGTAGATTTTGCAAACACGTCTTAAGAGTCGAGAACTAGAGACATTAAGGAATATCTGATCAAGTGGAAGAATTTGAGCATAGAAGATGCCACCTGGGAGGATGAAGGTTTTTAAGCAACATCCAGGATTATTCAATGTTGAGGACAACATTGGTTTGAAGGGGAAGGGCATGCTACACCCTTAACCTATTACTTGTATTAGGATATGAGTAGCCGACTTGTGGCTTACCATATCATTTTATTATATCATTTATACTTTCTCATGCTTAATAGGTTGGCTTGGGTGATGGCCATAACATATGAATAGTATATATAGAGGATTGTAGGTAGTAGTTCATTATCATTTGAGCATTTGAGTCTTATTATATGGTTTGGAGGTTGCCCCCTCAAAGTGGAGAAGCTATTACAATTGCATATTGATATTATTCGAAATATTGTGTTATTTAGTGTTATATTGCTACTCATAATCTGATTTATACTAGTAATTTCATTACAATGCAAGAATCTGATTTCCTACCTACAACATTAGCTCTACTACCTCTTTTCTCACTCCCTTTCCCACTTTTAGACATATTTCTCTCTTACAAGTATTTTCAAGCTTTGTCGCAGGGTCGGTGAAATTCCCCTATTGGATCCCGGCCAAAAGGCCACCACAGAATCGACATTTTCTCGCGCATGCATATACGGTAGCTCCTTTGGTTAAGTAGAGGGACTTAGATTCCTAGAGCATTGGAAAGGAATCCATAAGTTTTCCCACCCAAAAATTTCCTCACCAACAGTTTTTAGCCTGTAGATGTGGGGCAGATTTAGTAGGATCTCGCACCTAAATGCAACATGCAACATCAAAAAATTTAAAATTCAAAAAGAGAAAAATTATCGAATTTGAATGGGTATATGAGCCACATGGATTCAAATCATGGCTATTTTGGGAAACCCTCTTGTTGAAAGACCTAATTTCTCTTCCACATCCAAGAATATGTTGTTTCATATTTGAGGAAGCTATACGGCATAATAAATAAAGTGCCAACCACTTCTTCATTGCCACAAAATTCTGGACCTTGAAGAGGAATGCCTTCTTGAACAGAGACAAACAAATTCTAGCACCGCAAAGAAGAGCATACATTTTCAAGCTAGCGGATAGAAGAAACACACGGAAATAGAGACAATGAGGACAAACTAATCCCATTTTTGAGGAACTTCAAAAGAGATGAGAGCTACTCGGAATCCAGAGGCCTCCTTTTGAAGCAATAGGCCATGTTGGGAACTTGAGTGTTTCCAATATTTTGGATGGTTAATTTCCATAAATCAATGATAACCTTGAAGATTTCAGCGATGTAGAGACCAAAGAAGAAGCTAGAGAAATATAAGCAAGAGCCGATGAATAAATAAGAGCTCAACTCAAAGAAATCGAGAGAATTCAAGAAGAGGGAGACGAAAGAGAAATAGTAGAAGCCGCGGCGTTAGCAAGGCTAGAAAATAGAAATAGACATATAATGGGGATAGGGATTGTGAGCATGAACATAATCGTGAATCCTTTAGGCCTAATGTACCATGGGAGAAACAACGGTCAATGGCTCTTGTTTAACCAATGCATGAGCTACCGAGAGGCTCGAGAAAAAACTTCCCAAAATTTAGAGGGGATGGTTCTCAACTCCCTGAAGAGCATGTAGCAGCTTTTATCACTGCTTGTAGTGTGTTGGATGTTGAGGATGAATATGTGTCAGTTCGACTCTTTGTGGACTATCTTCAAGAAAAGGCTTTCGTATGGTTCTACACGCTACCCCCGATGTCTGTCACCTGTTGGGAAGATATAAGAAGTACATTCAAACACAAGTTCAAGACCACAAAAGATTGTCAGGATCTTTTGGTCCAATTGGTACAAATGAAGAAAGAAACCTCCGAGTCAATGAGGGACTTTGTAGCAAGATATGATAGAGTGATAAGAAGGATCCCTGAAGATGTGGTGCCTCCTGAAAATAATTTGAAGAGGTTTTCATCAATTCTTTTCCATCAGAAGTAGGTTTCTTCCTCAGAAGATCCCAACCAAGAACATTGAGGCAAGCCCAGAGAATTTGCAATAGAAATTGATGATGATCTAATCCTTTTTGGAAAGGTGAAAGGCCCTAATGGGAAACAAAGGGTCAGAATTCAAACTCTGTCACCACAGATCCGATGTTCCAAAAAATGGCAAATGACCTAGTTTCCTTAAAGAAGCGGCTATCTCGAGATCACAATAAAGAATGATTCAAGGAGACCAAACTCTCGAGAAAGGCCAAGGATTGCTCAACCTCCTCATCGGCTTGATCTCGAAGTACCACCATTAAATGCCATTTGTGACACCAAAGAGCACGAGAAGGAAGAAGAAAGTGATGAAAGCGAAGAAGAAAACATGGAATATTATGAAAACTATCTTGATATTGAGGAATTTGATATGCACAATGGCCTGATTGAGTATGTTGATGATGAAGATGAAGGTGATGAAGAAGTTCCAAGTTTCTCATGTGATGTTTTCACTCATGATAAATGCACGAGAAAGGGATTTCAGCCCCAATAGTTGTAGCAAAGGATAATAAGAAGAATAAATAAAATTTTCCTCCGGAGGTTACACTGAGAATAAAATCATCGGAGAGGATCACTATTACCACCTCTATGGAATCAGCCAAAGAAAACCAGACTCTTTGGTTTCCAAAGATCATCTACTTATACCAAGTAAGTCATTTGATTCTTCTTCCAGCTCAAAAGTTGCTAAGAATAATTCTCTTCTAAATGTTGGTCCTACAAAAACATCTAAAGTTCAGTCAAAGGCTACACCCTCACCCCCTTCCAAGCCAATTGTTACATCCGAAAAGGAGAACCCAACACCAAAATTAGAAAATTCTCTACCATGTAGATCTTCCTCCATTTCAGGAGCCTCTTCCTCACCCACCATTCGCCCCATTTGACTTTGTAGAACATGCAAGCAAAACCAAAGTCCAGCTCTCTGAAATAGAATACCTACAAACACATCCTGCCCAATTTGACAGATTCATCAATGTAGTTCGTGGTGGTAACCCTATCTCTTCAAGCCCAAATTCTAAAGGCTTACTCCCCACACCATCCACACCACCTTCCCAAAACATGCTAGCCCTCAGTGCCTCCAACACCAATAGAGTTGAACCTTTCTACCTATCACTCCTCATCAAAGGCTTCCAGCTGAATAATTACATCATAGATTCTGGAGCCTCAGACAATGTGATGCCAGCCAAAGTTACAAATTCTCTAGGCCTCACTTTGACCCAGGTAAATGGCACATGCTACTCAATGGAATCCAAACAAGTTCCATTGGTAGGAAGAATCAAGGATGCACAGGTGGCACTAGCTGATTTTCCAGACAAGAAGGTGCTCTTGACCATACTGGTAGCAGACATCCCAACATCTTTTGGTATGCTTTTGAGAAGAAGTTTTTGTAGAGACCTAGGTGGAGAAATAAAAATGGATTGGTCATCTACAACTATCCCAGTAAAAGGAGAGATGAAGAAGTTGCTGCCAGTAAGAAAGATGAGATTCACAGTAAGAAAGTCTGATGATCCAAGAGCTAACATTCTCTTTCAAGATTGTGGGCTAGGAAATTACTTCCTCACATCAAAAAAGGAAGAGAACCTACCACTTCTCATGGAGGAAGAGGATCAGATTTAGACAATGGAATTTGATGGTAGCCATTCCAGAGTAGGTTCAGGAGCTGGTGTAGTATTGTACTCTCCTTCCAATGAGGTGTACCCTTTTTCCTACAAGCTGCAATTTGATAATACAAACAACACTACAGAGTATGAATAATTAATATTAGGCATGAATGTAGCAGAGGACATGGGAATCAAGAAGCTGAGATGTAAAGGTGATGTAGAGATTGTGGTAAAGTAGGTCTCGCCAACAATATCAGGTGAAAAATCCAACGCTCGGCCATTACAAAAATAGAGTGTGGGATTGCATTGAATCTTTTGATGCATTTTCCATTGAAGCTATTCCAAGGGAAAAGAATGAAAAGGCTGATTCTCTTACAATTTCATCTTCCCTAGTGACATCTCATCTTCATTTTGGTAAAGACAAAGTGACCATTGAAATGGTATTTTGGCCTAGTGTACCAGACAATGCAAATCATTGGCAAGTCTTCAATGATGATAACCAAATTCTATCCATTTTGGAGCAAAGGGATAATTTGAATAATATGTTCTTCAAAGGAGGTGAAAATCCACGGTGAGAAGCATTCACCAAAGAATAGAAAGAAGGAATTGAAGGGATTGCTGATGAGGAGTAATCAAATTGAAAGGGAACAAAATTCCCAAAGGGCTAGTCTCTTTAGAAGACCTCTTTGACAAACATGAAAGATTCATTCAAGAGAAATAAAAGCAATCTTCTCGGTGCCCAGCTGATTTTGATAAAGAAAACATTGGTACCTTGGAGGAGCCAAGGATGGTCAATATTGAAAATGTTGCTCACCTAAAGAAAAAAGAAGGTTTGTTGCATTACTCAAGAAATACTTAGATGTCTTGGCCTACTCTTACGATGAACTCAAATCCTTCCAGCCAAAATAAATGCATCACTCAATTCCATTGAAGTAAGGTATTAATCCCTTCAGGAAGAAACAAAGTCCGTACAACCCAAAGATTTCTAATACCATCAAGGAGGAGGTAATGAAGATTCTTAACACAAGTATCATCTTTCCCATCCACCATTCAACGTGGGTGGCTAACATTGTGCCAGTGTGGAAGAAGAATGATGAAATAAGGATATGTGTAGATTTTCACAACCTGAACCGGGAATCACTCAAGGACAATTATCCTCTTCCTATCATGGACCATATCATGCAAGCTATCACCGGATCTGAAATGCTTTCTTTACTTGATGGATTCTTAGGATACAATCAAGTCAAAGTGGTAGAGGAAGACATCGCCAAGACAATGTTTACAACACCTTGGGACACTTTTTCCTAGATCGAAATGCCTTTTGGCCTAATCAATGTAGGAGATACATTCCAAAGGGGGAAGGATTTGGCCTTCAAATATCGAAGCATTGAATTGTCATATATTATGATGATCTCATAATATTTTCAAAGAAGAGGGTGATCATATCTATCACTTGGAAGCAGTACTTGCAAAGTGTAGGAAACATGACATATCACTAAATCCAAAAAGTGCATTTTTGGAGTCACAGAAGGAAAGTTATTGGGGCACATTGTGAACAAACATGGAGCACACATTGATCCTGAGAGGATTAGAGCCATTCAAGCATTAGCCCTACCCACAAGCAAGAAGGGAGTTCATTCATTTTTTGGAAAGGTAAACTTTCTTCATTGGTTTGTTCCTGAGTTTTCTTAATTGAAAAAGCACACACTTACATGATGAACCATCAAGAAACTTTCAAATTGAACAATGAAGGGAAGGAAGCATTTGAAGAGATCAAGAAATCCATTGCCAAGGCTCCAACCCTTGTGTCTCCAGATTTTAACAAAGATTTCATCATGTATTGTTATGCATCAGAGCATACACTGTCCACTATTCTTATTCAAAAAAATGATGAAGATGTGGAAGAACCTATTGCTTTCATGAGTTATCCTTTGAAAAAGCATGAGCTAAAATACAACCAATTGGAGAAGGATGCCTATGCAATGGTCAAGGCTGTAAAAAAATTTAGGTTTCACATCCTTAATTCCCATATGGTGGTGATGGTCCCCGACAATGCAATCAAGTCCATCTTGACATAGAAAGATCCCATAGCTAAAAGAGGAAATTAGATTGCAAAGACTCAAGAAGACAATTGCCTGCTTAACTTATAAAGTAAATTTTTCTTTCTTAACTTGTTCACAAGACAATCCACTGGTTCTCTTTGTCACCACTACCGATGAATGGTATGCTGATATTGCCTATTACTTGACTTATGGAGAATTCCCTCCTCATATTGATTATAAGCAAAGGAGAACACTCAAGCTGAAGGAAACTAAATTTTTAATCTAGAATCATGCACTCTACAAAATAGGAATGAATGGTTGTTTCCTCATGTGCGTAGATAAAGAGCAACAAGAAAATTTGTTTAAAGCATACCATGACCAAGCATGTGGTGGGAATTTTTCAATAATGGTCACTACACACAAAATCCTCTGAGGAAGGTATTATTGTCCCACCATTTTTACAAACACTCAAGATTTGGTTTCTAAATGCGAGCATGTTGTGATTCATTGGAAGACCACAACTTGTTGTATTACCACTCGGAGCTTGTGGTTATTGAATAACCATTTCAACAGTGGGGGCTAGAATTCAATGGTGTTCTGAACCCTCACTCAAGTGTAGGGCACACCTATGTAAACACAATAACTAGACTACTTCACAAAATGGGTGGAATCCATTCCATCAAAACAAGCCAACACTGAAACAATATGCAACTTCATCAAGGAAAATATCATAGTCCATTTCGGAGTGCCACAAAAGATTGTAGTAGATAATACTATCTATTTATCCTCAAGAGAGCTAACCAAGTTTTGTTATAGCTATGGAATCTCCCTAGCTCATTCTTGACTACTATCCACAAGGAAATAGACAGGATAAATCAAGCAACAAGAACATTATGACCATTTTCCGCAAGCTTGTAGATGAGAATCAAAGGAATTGGCACAAAAGGTTATATGACACATTGTGGGCAGATAGGATCACTCCCAAGAAGGTGATAGGTATGTCTCCATTCCAACTGTTGTATGGAGTTGAAGCAGAGATTCCCCTCACAATTGAGATGTCAGCTCTCAAGTTGCTATAGGAAATAGAAGATGGTCAATACAAAGATTCCATAGACAAAAGGATCCTATTTCTGGAGAAGCTAGAAGAAAATAGATTCTAGGTGGTGGATCGAATCAAAGAACACCAATTGAAAGTGAAGAAGATCTTTGACAAGAGGGCTAAGGCAAGAGAATTCAAGGTTGGAGACTTTGTCTTGCTATGGGACAAGAGAAGAGAACCAAAGGGAAGCCATGGAAAGTTTGATTCATTATGGCTTGGCCCATTCCAAATTCATGGAGCTTGTGGTGAGAATGTTTTTCTCCTCTCATACTTGGATGGAATGCCATTGGAATTTCCTTGAAGCGGGCAATACTTGAAACTGTATCATCAATGAAAGTGGGTTGTCCCCCGCCTTGTACCATAGGTGATTTCTTGGTGTGTTTCCCTTTCTGTTGTGTGGTTTTGTTTCCCCTTCTATTGCGTGTTGTGTGTTTCCTTCCTTTTGTGTGCTTGTGTGTTTCCTTCTTCTAATATTTCTTTCTTGAAATTTTACATGACTTTGCAAGGCCCAATGGATAAGGCACTGGTCAATGTTATATGGTTTAAAATTTGAGATTCTAGATCCTCATACCATGTCTTTGCCATGCTCAGTCCATGCCATGTCCCCAAGCTAGAGCCAGTTGTTGTCTCCCAAAACCGCTTTTTGTTTTCCAAGTTAAATTCAAAATTTTGAGCTCTTGCCCTCCTAAAGTATTTAAGCCAAGTTGAAAGTTCGAAGAGATAGAGAAATCCATGCCCTAGAGTTGTTTCAAATCCCCAGTCTACTTGTTTTGATAAATTTTCCGTTTTCCTATCTAGATGCATGAAAATTTTATTGTTGTCCTCATTTGAATGAAATTTTCAATCTTTTTATGCCCCCTGGATCATCAAACCTTGTATTTTTTCAATTCCTTGGCTCGCGAAAGAAATTTGAAAATTGGGTGTGAAATGGTGGAGTTTTCTTCTTCTCTACATTTTTTTCCACAGTCGGGAACGATGGGTGTTTTCTTCCCCATCAAATTTTGGCCCCATCATCCACAGGGTACGTGGAAATACCTAATTGGAAGCGGGTCGATGGAGAAATTTTTATTTTTGAGCCTCTTTGTAAAAATTCAAAAAGTTAAAAAGTGACCTGCAGCCCCGATCAAGCTTAAAGGAAAAAGTCAAATCTTGAGTCCACCGTTGGAAAGTGAAATCGGGAGGCGAGACCATCGAGAGAGATTTGAGATTTTGAGCGTCTTTCTACAAAAGGCAAAAATTTAAAAATTGGCCCAGCCACCGATCATGCTATAAGGGAGAAATTCAAATATTAAGCCCGCATTGAAGGTCAAAGCAGGGAGGTGGGCGGTGGAGAAATTTGTGTTTTTAAGCCCACATTAAAAAAGGTAAAATTATAAAAGTGACCCATGACTCCTTTGCTAATCAAGTGAAGCCACATGTCATGACCATATCAAAAGTGGGTGAGTGGGCCAAAATGTTCCAAAATTCCATTTCTCCAAAAGGCACAAAATGCAAAAGGCATCCTCTGCGCCCGTTCTAGTAAATTTCTCCCACATGTATGACTTTGATTTAAGGTTTCAAAGGAAAGATGAACGGTTCAAATTCAAAGTTACAAAAAAAGTGTAATGACTGCATTATGAAAAGTCTAGTTTCTCTGCCATTGGCATTTCTTCGTGATTCAAGAATCCGAACGGACGCGAAAGATTGAAAATAAATTGTAAACCATTTATTTCTAACAAAGAAGAATTTGTAACCATTTGTTGGAGGATATTTAATGGCTTCTTCATGCCATTGTAGAGGGTTTGTAATCGATCTAGTAAACTCAAGAGTATAATGTACTTTGAGATAACAAAGGAGATAGCCATTTTCTTCCATTTCCCCCTTTCTTCTCAAATTCTTCCATTTCTCCACCATGTACAATTTCTATTTAAGTAGAAATACAAGAAGAAGGATTTTGTAGCCTCTTTGATGAGGATATTTTAGAAACATTGACTTCGCAATCTTGTCTTGTCTTGTTTCCATTTGCAGGGTTGTTTCTTCTCATGAATGCATGTGACGAATTTTCTAACTAGTGTGTGCAGGAATATGATTTCCTACCTACAACATTAGTTCTCCTACCTCTTTTCTCACTCCCTTTCCCACTTTTAGACAAAGTTCTCTCTTGCAAGTATCTACAAGCTTTTCCATAGGTTCGGTAGAGTGCCTGTTGGATCACGACCGAAAGGCCACTGTGAGAAATCAACATTTTCTAGTGCATGCATATAGGGTAGTTGCTCCGGTTAAGTAGAGGGACTTAGATTCCTAGAGTGTTGCAAAGGAATCCACAAGTTCTCCCACCTAAAATATTTCCTCACCAACAACTTCTAACTACAATCCCTAAGGAAATGGACAAGTTGAGTCCAACAATAAAAACTTGTTGAAGATCATTAGAAGAACCTTTGAGTTGAACAAAAAGAAGTGGGGTGAGCAACTAAAGTTTGTTGTTTGGGTTGACAGAATCAATGTCAAAAGAGCTATAGGTAAAATCCCATTTGAGTTGTTGTCTACAGAACTCAAGATTTACTGCCCTTCATTTCAATTGTCTTCATTTCAATTTGTTTAATAAATTGAAGATCAAGAAGTTAGTCCATATGATGCTCGAATCAATAGGATTATTGAGTTAGATGAAGAAAGAAGGGCATCCCATAAGCAGCATGTGAAGTTCAAAGAAAAGTTGAAGAAGTTATTAGACAAGAAGGTGACTCCAAGAGATTTTAGCGGTGGGGATCTGGTGCTATTATGAGATAACCGACATGAAGATAAGGGCAAGCATGGTAAATTTGATGCATTGTGGATGGACCCTTATTCAATTAACATTTGAATTAGAAAAAATACCTTCTTCCTAAAAGAATTAGACAGGAGGCTGCTTGAATTACTTGTTAAATGCAAGCATTTGAAACATTTCCTTGATTGATTTCTCAGAATCAAGGTATACTCAATTGTACAATGTATAGTCTTTTGGTTTCTTTCTTCTTTCGTGTTTTTTAATTTTTGTTTGTCATGGTCATTGGAAACCTTTTTTTCAATTTCTCGGTTCGTCCTTAGGGGAGTTGGTTATTATTGTTCTTCTCTGTAAGCTCATTCTTTGACTCCATTGCCCAATTGTTTGTTTTTGGCACTTGGTCTGCTATTTGTTCTTGTAGCACTCACAGGGAGTGCCCATCCCCAAGTCGGAGCTGATTTTGGTGCTCAATTTGATCTCACCTCGTTTATCCATGAAGTTCATCGAGTTTTAGGGCTCTGTCATCTGTTTTATCTCCCCATATTGATGCATAAAATTTTGTGCTCCATTTGGTTGCCATGATCAGTCGCTTCCTTGGTCGAGGATCACTTAAAATTCTAAAATTTGTTTTTTCGTTCCTCTGTCTGTGTGAAGGATTCTGTAACTTGGGCAAAAACTTGGATTTTTCCCTTCCTTCCATTTTCCACATTCAAGTTTTGTTTTCCTATCATTTTTGTCCCAATATCTATGGAAACATGATTGGATGCAGATTGGAGGATCATATTTGGGCCTTATATCATTTCCAAATTCTCTTTCCTTGAAGAAGGATTCATTTCTAGGCACAAATGGTGATTTTCCTACATTTTATGGTTTGACGGGTGTGTTTTCCTGTCAAATTTACATCTCAGCATATGTGGAAACGTGGCCCTTTCTAGTTAGATGTGGCTTGGTGGGGCACTTTGAAAACTCTAAGGCTCACTTCAACTCAAAACTTGTCCATGTGGAGGGTCAGCGCTCATCTGAAAATTTTCCTTTTGGTTTGACCTTGGAGTTGCACCAGGGGAGACATGTGGAGGTTTCTACTGCCTTGCCTAGACTTAGACAATTTTTTCATGCGCTCGGTACTATTTTGGTAGACCATGGACACGTCAAATTTCAAAGCTCATTTGAGGATCTTCTCAGGGTCCCACATTAACAATTGTGACATGGAGACATGTGGAGGCTTCCGCTGGCTCTACTCTATACTTAAAATTTTCAAAGCAATTTTGAAAGGCCTGGGACACGTGGAGGGACCGCACCTATTTGGGGACCGAACCCGAGTTTTATTTTGAAGAAGCACTAGGGGGACACTTGGAGGCTTCCGCTCACTCTTCCTTTGCTTGGACTTTTCAACGTCCAAGGAAAATTATCTCGAACCTTAGATACATGGAACCTTTATTTGGTGCTTAAACATTTTCAACAACTCTACCAAACTAGGAAATGTGCCGAATGACGCTTGTTTGTGGTCTGAGCTTTTAAGGACCATACTAAAGGTGTGCTAAGGTGACACATGGAGGCTTCCACTGGCTCCATTTTTACTAAGACTTTTTCGAAGGCCAAAAGGAACTTTTCTTGGGCCCAGGGCACGTGGAAGGCCTGCGCTTGTTTGGAAACCTACCCATGTACTTCAGCTTTGTAGTTGCACCAAGGAAACATGTGGATGGCTAAAAATAAAATAGAGAAGGAGCAGAATCAACGGTTGTTGTGCATTTCACCTTTTTCTACCATTTTTTCTCCAAGACTCCTGGAGATGTGAATATGCACTATTTTTCATCATTTTTTGATGAAATTCCTTATCATTTTTGTCTATAAAGTGTCATTGAATGGATTCAAAACTTGAGTTTTGAGTCCAAGGATTGTTATGGTTGATATTTTGAAATTGGAATTGCTCAGGCACTTGTACAAACGTGAATTACCAGAGAAGCTGGATACGGGATAGAGTTATAGATGGAAGAGAGGAAAACGGATGAAATGATGAAGGTTACACATGTAAAGTATGAAAAGGTGTTGCCTCGAGGTCGAAAAGGATTACCTCTCAAATCTAGTGCATGAGAACCTCCGGAGAATGATTAAAATAAGGATTTCTCACATGACAGAATTAGAATGATTAAAAGGATTTTCAAAAAGGTTGTGGCATAACATCCTAGTCATTAGTAGAGGGTATGAGAAACATGATTAGTTCATGATTTATCCACCTGGTAGCTGTGGGTGTGAATTTCTTAAATGTCACTTTTTGAGGAAAATTGGTAACAATCAAAGGTCCCTCTAATATTTTTCTTTTTTTGGGGAAAATTTGGGATGAGTGAGAAAATGAAATGTATAAATGCAATGAGAATACTCTTACAAATGATCGGGGTTGAATTCTTAAGAGAAAATTTGAGAAAATTTGTCTTCCTGAGAGACCAATCCGAGATAACTGTTAATTTCTTATGTGTTAGATTTTCTATCATGTCAAGTTGGTTGTGAGTGTACATCCATTGACAAGCTCTTAGGATTATGTGAAACTTCCCCTTTGATGAATCTAAGAAATTTTGAAATTAATTTGTGTCCATCTTGGAGCAATTAGTGTCTGCTTTGTTTCAGAATGTCTGCAAGTAGTTTTACTTGTTCCTATTGCAATCTTACATTGAAATCTTTGTGAAATCACACAGGATCTCATCCTTGTGATCAGTTTAGTGGCATTTGTAATTTCATTTCAAGAAGAGCCTTCATCCTATGATGAGATAAACAAATTTAAAATCATTCCATTGTCATTTGTTGATAAAGATTGTTTGTAAGTCTTTGGGTGTACCTTAGGTGTGATTGATCAAATATTTTGGTGTTTAATTAAGTATTTTAACTCAAGCCTTCATGTTAGATTCTCAAATATTGTGTGAAAATGTGTTGATCTGGGCCTCCATTAAAGCACACCTTTTGGTTGAAGGAACGTCTTAACTATTATGAAGCTTTCTATTGTTGAGTTGTCCATTGTTGTGAAGTTTCTCAAAGATATGGTATAATAAACTTTATCCTACTCAATCTCCCACCAAAATCATTTGAAAACCATGAATCCATCTTGAAATGCCCCTGTTTTCCTGTATATCAACAAAGGAACAAAATCTATTTACTAAAATATGCAGAACAATCAGGCTCTCATAATGTCTTCAATAACCTTAGCCTTGTTTTGAAAATGTCTCAATCTTTTAGAAGTGACAACTCTTGAGAGTTAAATTATGGAGTATTGTTCATACTTTCCCAAGGTTTTCTTCATAAAATTTATACAAAAGAAGGATATCTCCATATCTTTCATCAAAAAGAGGTTACACTACGAGGTCCTCTCAACTTTGGTCAAAAGGCATGTCCTAAAGGAGAGTGCGGATAGGTCAAATCCTCTTGAAGGTGTTATTCATCTCTCCACAAATCTGAGTGACAAAGGTCAAGTTATGTCTCATCCCCAGGTACAAAAGACACACATTATGATCTATCTATCTCTAAGCTCCATGTCGAATCCGTGATGCTACTCAGCTTGAAAAGGAGAAAAAATATAGATACCAACACCATAAATGAAAACAAAGACAGGAAACAATAATTAAGCGAGAAAGGATTATGGGCTTTAACTTCTTGAGAAAACCCTTTGTTCACTAGAGAATATGAGAAATTTTAGTACCAATAAAAATTTGATGAGTGTATGGATTTTATAGGAACTTATGTAAGTGTGAGTATTTTGCTTCATTTGGAGAAATGTGACTCCCATTTCAAAATATTAGAGAAATTGAAGGATTTATTTGGTAATATGGATCATATGAGAGCCATGCAACTTGACATTGAGATCACCTATCTTAATCTTGAATATTTTCCAATAATTATAGACTATCTTACCAACTTAAATCATTTTCTAACACAGTTGAAGGGGAGTAGAAGAGATAAGAAATTTGAAGAGTGTGTTTACTTGATTCAATTTGTTGGTTGGATACTTTTTTAGGAAAAAAATGAGGTTCAACAACAATGCGAGGATCAAATCCCTCCTCAAAGACAGGTGAGACTTCCTGTTTATTACTAATCTAAAACACAGTAGAAGTAATATATACAATATCCACACTATTGTAACCATCAGGGTTGAGATACAATCCCGAAATCCATATCAACATGAAATGGAGATGTTACAACTTTAGATTAGAAAGAATTATAAGGGAAAATATTATAGATGAAACAAAGTGGGAAGGGAATGAGAGCAATGTATTTTATTTCAAGCAAAAACAAATCATGAAATACTTATACGAGTTTTAGATAATGAGTGTAATATTTTGAAACAATTAAAATGATTAAGGATACTAAACAAAGAATAGCTCAAGATTTTGGATGTAAGAACAATCTCTCAAGATAGATGAATCCCACAACATAAAGTTTGTAAAATAACACTTGTTCTATTCTTCGATGATTAAAAAGAAAATACAATTTTTTTCTTCTTCTTCACAATAGCTCTTAGTATTCAAAAAGTCACCCTTTGTAATGCATAAGCATCCTTTATTTATAATAGAGAGAGTAAAGATAAAATAGGATAACTCCTAGAAAATAGTCTTTTAACGAGAGTCCTATTTTGCATGACTCTCACGCGAGGATAACAAGTAAAAATTGCTTCCTATGTGACGAAACAAAAGCGAAAAAGATAGGAAAATTTCTTGGTATAAATGACATGAAAAATTATTCTTATTTTGCTTTGTCATCCTTGTCTTCTTCCAGCAAAGCCTTCTTGTCTCGAAATTTTTGGAACTTCTGGATTATGCTCTACATCTCTTCTTTATCTAGTGCACTAGAATAATCACTTAGGACCTCACAGGTTTCTTGAGTGTCACTTGCATTACCAGGAAGTTTCTTCAATTTCTTATTGAGTTTCCTTAGTGATTCCAAAACATTCTCGATCCTTGTGAACTTATCAATGGTTCTTCAGATCGAAGATGAAAGTTGGTTCGTGCTGAATTAATTCCTAAATTTTCTTATAGAGATCGTCAGTAGGTAGAATATTTGAGCTTTCATCCAACACCTTGGTGAAGATCCTAGATAGCTCCTCTTCTATGTCATTGGTGGCATCAACCAACTGATCTCTAGATTCCCTCAATTTGCTGCAAGCTTCATTGAGAATATTTACCCTGAATCTGATAGCCTTGGTTAGCTAGAAATGCTTATCCCCATGTGGAATGATTCCTTCTTCCATTAAGATCCGGGATGGAACCTGTTTTAGTGCATTGAGAGATTCTAAAGTTAATTCAAGGTTCCCGACCTCCTATGAAAATTCATCATCCATTTTTTTCCATCCTTCTTTATTTCCTCCAAGGATTTATAAACCTCCATTGTGTCATCAATGACCTCTCTTCCTTTTCGAGTAGCCTCTTTATCCATTCTTTAACCGTTCTCCCCTTCTTTTGTTAATATTTTCAATCATAGGTACCGATGAGAAATCGAACCTGATAGGAGTAGGGGTAGAAGATGACGATGTTGACTGAGAAGGCTTTGAAAGCTTGAGTAATACCTCCATCAACTATTTAACTTTCTCCTTTAGCTCATCCCTGCTTACCTTTGTTTCTTTCAGCTTCTAGAAAAGCACGTTCATGGCTTCTGCGCATCTTTTTGTGCTCCCTCTATTATTACCTTCCCCAAATCAACCCTTGTAATTTGATAATCGGTAACCGCTATATCCTCCTTGGTTTTGTCATCTGCGGGAGTGGAAATATTTGAAAACTTATGCCCTGAGGCATCCACTGAAACCCTTGAAACCGTTTTGGGTTTCTTAGCAGATTTGGCAGGAGAAACCTTGAGTGAACTGAAATCGAAGGCTGGTAGGGGAACTACCACCTTCCTCTTCCTCAGAGTCTGATCAACCAACCATTGAGGTATAGTGGAAGAAGTTTCCCCAATCAGAGGTGTTATGGTTGTATCTGCAGGTGGAGGAAGATTTACTTATGGAGTGGTAATGAGTGCAAGTGTAGTGACTGTGGGAATAGATTTAGGGAATGAAGGTGCGAGAAGGAGGAGGCATTTCTATGGCCATCATGGGTCCAATAGAGAGAGGTGAGAGGTTAGAGAAAATGTTAGCCATGGCTAATGAGAGTGGCATAGAAATATGAGATGAGGAAGATTGGGAGAGAGGAGGTAAAGACTCTAAAGCCAAAGCTTGAGAAGCAAGAGAAAGACTTACTTCCGATGAGAAATCCACAAAAGGAGAAATAAGAGGTTGACCAACCTCAATTTTGAAATAATTTCTCCTTATTCTAGTGTAGGAGGTGAATCCAATATCTCAACCATTTGTGTAGGAGTAGTAGATGATTCGGCCCCTTGATTTTCTCCTTTTCTGAAAAACTTAAACTTTATTTGCCTCTTAGTAGGGATTTTATCCTTTTCCTTCTCTCCCTTGGAGGGTCCCACTTATAAAGTAGCTATTTTTGAAAAGCTCTTTTCTTTATAACTCATTTCCTAGGAAATGAGTCATGCCTTAGTGTGGACAAGAGTCTGAGCAACTCTTTCAGCGATAGAATCCTTTTCAGCAATAGACCAATCAGTGGCTGGGAATCCAAGTTGGTCTCCATCTGACTATTCGTACCTAGGTTCCAGAACACTTTCATTGTCTATGGTGCCTTCAAGGATATCAGCAAGATATAACATCTTAATTTCTTCAAGTGTTAGTCAGTTGTTGTCTTTTCTTTGGATGGAACTTCATCACGAAGATCAACCGAGATATCTTCCATAGTGGGCACATGCAGGTACAAGGTTTCATATGACTTGACGACTCCTCAAATTTCAAATCCCTCCCTCATCTTCATATGTTTCTTTAATTAATCACGAAGCTCATGCACCACGTTCCCGACCTTAACCACAGTGGAACATATATACCTTCCAATGGAAATGGGGAAGGAGACAGTGGCTTTGTGCCTGCTTTGTTGGAATTTGTGAAAATCCAACAATTATCTAACCAACTCCATAAGGATTAGTTTGTCACCTGGGAACCTGGGAAAATGGAAGGGATTACCGTGGAACCTTACCACCCAAAGATAAGTAAACTTCTTGAATTACAAGAAGATGCAACCCCATTATGACACTTCGGTCCATGCTTCATTGGAAACCATTCTCTTCCTCATACCAGGATCCAATCTACAAATCTTTTCGTAGAAGTAGGCATCATTCACTCTTCTAAATTTGTATTCAGACCCTTTTATTGTTATTTGTGGGAAGTACCGATATATGTGTTTCGTTGCTTAGTTTCCCTTTGTATCCAGCCATGGATAGTTTCTCATGCCTATTGCCACATAGGTGATGTATGAAATCATATAGAACATGCTGGTAGACAAGACCATTTTAATTTGGGAGTCTATCTCATAACTTATTAGGCTACCCAAATCAATCCCTTGGTCATTTTTCTTTATGATGACCATGAACTGGTACATCCACCCTTGGAATTCTTTTGAATCTAGGAGTCCAAATAACCAACTTGGCGGGGTGATGATATCACGACTTAAAAAATATTCCGTAAAGTTGGGAAAATCTAGGAGTTGATCAAAGTAATCTCCATCTAATTTCACTATAGACTCCCCTACTTTATTTCTACCGAGGCGGGAGGCCGAGTCATAGTGGGAAGCACAAGCCGAGGATGAATTCGGGAATTGAGCTGATATTGGAAACCTGTTGTGACGGGGAGGCTGCTGCCGCTATTGAATTCATCCATGAATTCCTAGAAGAATCCTTAATTCTTTTCCAGAAGTCTTCCATATCTATAATGCCGAGCTCCGTGTCCCAGATGTCATAATTGAAGCTTACATAAGAAGAATATTCCATCTTATGGTACTTTTAATTCACTTTCTTTGACTTATCCTTAGATGGGTTAGGCTATGACATGAGGAGTCTTGAAAATGCCTTGATGACTTCACGGAAGAGTAGTCAGTGTGAAAGCTTGTTAGACAAGTGCATAGACCCACCACACTGTTCGGGTTTTAAAACTTTCAAAACACCTTCGAAAACCTGAAAGACTGGATTGTATGTCAGAAATTAGACCGTTTCAAACACCAGCGAAACTGAAACACTGGCAGATTTTGGAGGATTTTGAACAATTCAAGAAACCCGAAACACTGGCGGGGTGTATGTCGGAAGTTAGGGCATGCGGCACATCGAATAAAACCTGACACAAGGTGGAAGTGAGATGATTTCAAGCGGTAGAAATACCACACACCTTTGTGGAACTCGAGAGGATGTCGAGCACTTGACAAGACCCGACACAAGGTAGAGAAAGCGAGATGTCGAGAAACTAGCAAAACCCAAAACAAGGTGGAAATTGGATGATGTCGAGCACCCTACAAAACCTGAAATCAATATATCGGGTTTCTGACCTGTCAGAACATGAAAAATCCCCATCTCATGATCACTTAGGAATTTTAGAACCTTGAAATCCACAACTTACAACAAGTAAATAACCTAAGGGGGAAATTCCAAATGAGAGCCCTCATGAAAAAGACAAGAAACAAGAAAAACAACCTAAAACCCTAAAACAATAAAGAAGAAGAAAAAGAAATGAAAACCCCAAACAAAATACCTCATAAATAACCCCAAAAGCTCCAAAATATAAATAAGAGAAGAAATACATTTAACTAGATCTAAAAATGATCAAGAATGGATGGTGAAATTGACTGGGAAGCTCAATCAGGTCTAAAGGTGGAAGAAGCATGCACAAAAATCCAACGCATCAAAAACGTACCAGGTAACAAATGACGTGAAAAACCACCTATTTATAAAACCCTAACATTAATTACACATCACTTGATGCGTGTGCCAATTACCAGACAACTAGAAATTAATGACACGTGTTCATGCTTGGAGCGTCCAAAAACCCGATACAAAGGATTTGGTTTAAGTTTGGTTTCGGGTTCGGAAAACATGAAGCATGGCACATGAGATGTTGAGATGCTTCTAAGACCTGAAATCCCAACAAAAAGGCTTCATTTGGGTTTTGGGTTTTGGGAATCAAATGACATGAAACATGCATTAGATAAAGCATGTTCCAATGCTTATGAGTTCTGAAAACTTGAACACTGCTAAGGCAATCGGGTTTCTAGTTTTGGGGAACCTTAGAAATGTAACATGAAAGAAACATGCTTTCATGCAATGAAAACCTGAAAACCTGAAAATTTCCTTCAAAGGGGAATTTTTAAGAGATAGAAGTATGTCCAAAAATTTTCTATGGTTATCTTATTTTTAGCTGGAATCACTAAATTGAGATAACAATTGGCTCCATTTGGTGACTTTATTTGAGACATCAAAGGAAGAGAACTCAGAATCAAAAGGCTCTATCTAGTGGGCTATAGATTTGGGAGAAGAAAAAAAAAAAAAAACAAAGAAACAAAGAAAACACATAACGGAAAATAAATTATAATACAGTGCAAGAGAGCATCTTGCATTATTGATGGAACAACTTTAGATGTTGACCACTGAAAGGTAGAGGGAGTAACTCTCCATCAAGGTATGATAGACAGAAACTATTTTCACCATTCAGATGATGAATTTTGAAAGGACCTTTCCATAAAGAATCAAACTTGCCATGCATCCCTTTCTGTTCCCTTCTCTTATCCCAGAGAAGTACTAGATCTCCAATTTAGAAATCATGTTGCTTTGATTTTTTGTCAAATATATTTTTGACTTTTCTTTGATGATCTACAATGTGATCCACCACCTTGCTCCATTCTTCTTCTATCCTAGCTAGGTACATTATCCTTTTCTCAATGGAACTTTGAAAAGTTTCATCCTCAATTGCTTTAGCCAACTGTAAGGCTGAAAATTCTACAGAGATAGGAATCTCAACATCAATTCCATACAACACCTGGAATGGGGACATTCCAATAGCTTTCTTAGGAGTAATCTGATCTTCCCATAATGCATCATACAATGCTTTGTGCCATGTCCTCTAATTCTCATCAACCATCTTTCTAATTATGGTCACCAGGTTCTTATTGCTTGATTCATCCTGACCATTGCCTTGGGGGTAATAATTGGATGAATGAGCCAATGTGATCCCAAATCCATAAAAAATTCAGTCAACTCATGTGATGAGAAATTGGAAGCATTGTCAGCAACAATCTTGTGAGGAATGTTGAATCTAACAATTATATTCTCCTTGAGAAAATTGCACACAGACTTTGGAGGTTGCTTGTTTGATTGGCGCAGCTTCCACCCACTTGGTGAAATAGTTTGTGGTGGTGAGCACATAATTATGACTGACACTAGAGGTAGGATTTAGTACTCTAATGAATTCAATTCCCCATTGGTGAAAAGGTTCTTCAATTATCACAGGCTTCAAGGGGAGAGCTGTCAACTTAGGATGACCAACGAAATGTTGACAAGCTTCACACTTAGCCACCCATTCTGCTGAATCTCGAAAGAGAGTAGGCCAATAGTACCTGGCCCATAAGATCTTGTAGGTCATGACGGAGGAAGAGAAATTTCCTCCGCATGCTATATTTTGAAATTATTCTAGCAACCTTATTTTCTGAGACTTATCAACACAAAACAGTAATACACCATCAATGCCCTTCTTGTATATACTATTATTCCATAGAATGTATCTTACGGACCTTAATTTAAGTGTTCCCTTTTGTTTTTGGCTCAAATTCAGGGGAAATTCACCATAAGTTAAAAAGAAAGCAATGTTTGCATACCATTCATTGTTTGCATTTACAAAAAGCACCATGGGCAATTTTGAAGAAGTATCTTTAGTTTCTTCACATCTGTCTCAGACTTATTTTTTGTAATCAATTGGCACAAGCCTCTTCCTCATACCAACTTGGTAGGTCTGATGTCCAAGCCATAGTCTTGGAGTTTGGCTATCTAGTTACCCCATTGACTACCCAACTCTTGTTGAGTCAAAATGGACTTAATTGCAGTATCAAGAACGAGCGAGAGTGTGAGAACTCAAAACATAATACTTGAAATGCTTCACCACTCTCACCACTACATAAGCATTCTTTTCAATTTTTGACATCTTCAATTCATTTTCCTTTAGCGGGTAGCTCATGAAATAAATGGGGGCTTCGATTCCTTCTTCGTTCTCCTGCATAAGGATAGTTGATATTGTATGTGCGGAAGTGTAACTATACATGATCGAATATTTCTTGAAGTCTGGGCATACCAGAATAGGAGCATGAGAAATTGATCTTTTGACTTATTCAAAAGTAATTTTCCCTTGATTACTCCATATAAATGGAGTTTTACCTTTCATCATCCCAAGGATATCCTTGGTTTTATCGGCAAAATCAGGTACAAATCTTCTTAGGAAATTTACCTTTCCAAAAAAGAAATGCACCCCAGTTTTTCTTGTAGGCAAGGTAAGGCTTTGATTGGCCTTCTCCTGCTCTGGGTTGATCTTGGTTCCTTCTTTAGTCATGATATGACCCAGCAACTTTCCTTTTGTTACTCCAAACATGGAATTTTTAGGATTTAATGAAATCCCATGACTCTTGCACCTTAAGAGTAGCTACTTCAGGTGATTGTAATGATCACTTCACATTTTAGAGAAGACCGTCAAGTCATCCAAATATACAACTATGACCTTGCCCATCAAATATCTCGAAAGCTAATTCCATAGCTCTTTAAAATGTGGTTCAATGTTAATCAAACCAAAAGGAATCCTTCTATAAGTAAAGGTTCCCATGGGTTGGTGAATGTTGTTTTATGTTGATCCTCAATGGCTACCTCAACCTAATTATACCCTAAAAATCATGTCAAGCATGGATAAAAATTTTGATCCGGTGATGATCTGTAATACTTGATCCATAATAGGAAATGGGTAATTATCTTTCAATAAATACTTGATTAAGGTTTGAAGTCAACACAAATATGGATCTCACCATTCTTCTTTCTGATTGGGACAATGGTAGCAACCCAGGTGGAATGATGGATTGGAAAGATAATCCTTACATCTAGCATCTTCTAAATTTATGTAAGGATAGTCCCTAAGATCTTTAGGTTGTAATTCCTTTGCTTCTACCTATAGGGTTTAACCTCGACTTCAAAGGGATGCTATGTTGCACATCCTTGAGCTTGAAAGACTTCAGATCCACATATGACCAGGCTAGGACATCCATATATCTCTTCAGGAGTGAAGTGAATCTTTCTTTCTCCTCCGAAGAACAACATTTCCTAATGTTTACCATCTTTGGTTGGTTAGAAGAGCCTAGATTAACTTGATCTATCTCTGACGAGGAATCACCTTCAGCTTTCCTTTTATCCTGAATGAAACAGTCATGCTTGTTAAACACACCTTCCAGAGAAACCAATCCCTTTCAAATCTTATTTCCTTTAAGCTAGATGAATTCACCATCAATCTCTTGATATGAATTCAAGACAAACTCACGAAAGCTGATTTGATCCTTCAAAATAAAGCTCACTAAAATTATCAGCTTTCTCAAGAAAAGACAATACCTATTGATCATCATTGAACACTTGCCAATGTACTGCATTATCGGGAACACTCGGACGATACACAATTTCAATGGTATATGTGTCCTGTTTGAACTTTGGGTGAGGAAGGAGAAGAGATGCAGACATGGCTAAAGAATCAAATTTATCATTGTGATCTCTCAAAACTACCTTAATGGAAAAAGCATCAAAGCATTCTATGTTGTCACACACCTTGTTCTGTAATGTCTTAGGCAATCGTTTTAATCTGGTAGATCCCCTTTACTTGATTCACAATAAACTTGTATCTCCCTGCACTTTGAGATTTTGGATAAATTTTTCCTTTCCATTTCTAATCCTAATAATAGAGCTTTGTATTCAGCCATGTTATTAGTATTGTCAAACTGCAGCTTGAAGGTGAAGGGAAAGATCTCAAAATCTGGAGATATAAGAACCACACCAGTGCCTGACCCAGTAGTTGAAAAACTTCCATCAAACTTGAGGGTCTAGAAAACATTAGGATCTTCCTCCTTGACTTCTACAGAAGGCACCTCAGATGTCATGAAATAATTACCCAAGCCTGCATCTTCGAAGAGAATTTGAGCCTTGGGATCATCTGATTTAGTGACCAGGTACTTCACCTATGCTTTGGGGTGGAGGACACGAGGAACTCCATTTACTAGAATTTTATCTTTGGTCTAATCCATATTGATTTCTCCTCCAACATGTTTACAAAAACCTCTTCCTAGGAGAATACCATAAGCAATCTGGGATATCAGCAATGAGGATAGTCATTTTTACTCTCTTTTCGGGAAGGAAACAAATGCAAGCTGTGCATCCTTGATTTGGTCAATCAAGGGGGTGGTTTAGTTTCCATGGAGTAACAACGCCCATAAGATTTATTCAAGGTAATTCTAAGGGCATAGGATACTTTTTGGAAATTACGTTATCAGAGGCTCTTGAGTCAATTATGCAATTGCTGAGTTTAAAACCGTTTATAAGTAAGGACAAATAAAATGGTTCAATTTTTCCCAAAGAAGTAGCAGAGGTCATATTACTCTGAGGTAAAGGCTGAGTGGGGCTAGGCAAAATGCCTTTTGAAGATGAAAGGATAACAACCTTGCTTCTAATGAATTTGGCAAGTTTCTCAAATTGCTCAAGATTTGACTGAAGGTATTGACTTCCGATATTTGGATTTTAGTCTTCTTTACATGATCAATAATGTCAAAAGTGGTATATGAAGGAATGATGGTCGGCTCAGTTCTGGTTACACTGGTCTTAGCTGAGGTACTAGCCTTAGGGGTAGAAGAAAGAGAGTTATAAGGAGAAGTTACCTTTTTAGTTGTCTCCTTTTAAGTTTTCGCTAAGATAGGAGAGCCTCTTTTAGCCATAACCATGGGAGCTTCTTTACTTTTCTCCTTAGAGCCTTCAACCAGCTTTCTGGGGTTCTGGAATTGAGATTGAGTGAAGACTACAAATTATTGACCGTCATGCTCACCTTTATCTTCCTCGTATTACAATTACCCAATCCGGAGTCGCCAGTGAATCATCAAAAGACTCATCAAGCATATCTTGAAGCTTCGAAGCTTAATGAGAATCTTGATCTTCTAGTTCTTCATCCTCCTCAACTATTTCTCTTGTTGCGTTGATAGGAGGAGCTTGATGGCCAACTTGGTGAGATCAGCAATCAACCTATTCCTATCTCTTGCTAGGGCATCATTGGTATTGTTGAAATTCCATCTAGGAATATCCCAATAAGGGACGTTGGTCACTTTTTGATACATTTGTTTCTTCAAAGTGATCAAGTTGTTGGCCATCCTCTGAATCATAGGATCAGTAGTACTCTGAGGAGAACTCTGATTTTTAGGCTTAGATGACTTTGTTCTGATCTTTCCGGCCAGAATAAGATCATCTTCTATTTTAGTGGTTGTAGCTTGAGCAGTGGCCAAATCGGGAATAACATACCTTCTTAATAAGAATCTCACATTAGGGGGCTAAGCATTGATGAAGAAACACTTTTGATTTTCAAGAGTGGGAATGAATAGTCCGGAATCTTACGAATCAACTTGTTGAATTTGGCTATGAAGTCCCACATGGGTTCATAAGACTCCTTCTTCATATGTGTAAGTTGTGCTAACAAGGCATGAGAATCTTCAGTTGGTTTGAACCTTACTTCAAATACGGATCTCATGGTAGCCTAGTTGGTAATGCATGCATTCGGAAGATGGTAGAACCATTTTGTTACTACACCATGTAATGTTTCAATGAAGAGTCAAACAGAGACATCTTCATGAGCAACCCCTAGGATGCCGCATGCAACAAAGAATGAAGTGATGTGTTCATCAAGGTGTTGCTTCCCATCACCATTGAACTTAGGAATATTCTTACATGACCCATGTGGTAGATCATGCAACGATGAAGTTAGGGAAAGAGGACCAATAGCTGCACCCTAAGGCATAGGTTGTGCTACCATCCTTTTGAATGAAGTGCATATAGGGATCGAGTATCGAGATAAGAATAATGCATGACAGGTTGCAAAATATTCTTGTTCTTAAAGAACCCAAGTTCTTCGGATAGGTAAAGAACTTATTACTCGGCTAGATGCAACACTATTCGGGGAAAGTATGAAATTATGTTGTTGCACGGATCAAAGAGCGGATTAGTTTCACCCCTGGCTCGGCTTGACATAGTGAAGATCTTTCTGGCCAGCTTGAACTAAAAACTGGATCTTCTAAAAATAAGGCAAATACGGAGTCGCCAGACACCAATAGGATAGGCTTAGTCTTATCAATCCATATCTCCCTAGGGGAGTCACCAAAAACTTTTGGTTGGATATTTTGTCGGAAAAATATGAGGTTCAACCACGGTCAAGGGATCGAATCCCTTCTCAAAGATAGGTGGGGCTTCTTGTTTATTACTAATCTAAAACACAAGCAAAATAATAAATACAATATCCACACTATTGTAACCATCGGGATTGGGATACAATCCGAAATCCATATCAACACGAAATGGAGATGTTACAACTTTAGATTAGAAAGAATTAGAAGGGAAAATATTATAGATGAAACAAAGTGGGAAGGGAATGAGAGCAACATATTTTCTTTTAAGCAAAAACAGATCATGAAATACTTATACGAGTTTTAGATAATGAGTGTAATATTTTGAAACAATTAAAATGATTAAGGATACTAAACAAAGAATAGCTCAATATTTTGGACGTAAGAACAATCTCTCAAGATAGATGAATCCCACAACACAAAGTTTGTAAAATAACACTGTTCCTATTCTTCAATGATTAAAAATAAAATAAAAAGTTTTTCTTCTTCTTCACAATAGTTCTTAGTATTCAAAAAATCACCCTTTTGAATGCATAAACATCCTTCATTTATAATAGAGAGATTAGATATAAAATAGGATAAATCCTAGAAAATAGTATTTTAACAAGAGTCCTATTTTTCTTGACTCTCACATAGGAGAAAAAGTCAAAATTTTCTTCCTATGTGACGAAACGAAAATGAAAAATACATGAAAATTTCTTGGTAGAAATGACATGAAACATTATTCTTATTACCTTCGTTGTCCTTGTCTTCTTCGGTGAAAGCCTTCTTGTCTCAAAATTCTTGGAACTTCTGGATTATGCTCTACATCTCATCTTCATCTGGTGCACTAGAATAATCACTTAGGACCTTGCAAGTTTCCTGAGTGTCACTTGTGTTACTAGGAAGTTTCTTCGATTTCTTATTGAGTTTCCTTAGTGATTCAAAAAATTTCTCGATCCTTATGAACTTATCGATGGTTTCCAGATCAAAGATGAAAGTTGGTTCATGTTGAATTAATTCTTGAATTTTCTTATAGAGATCGTCACAGGTAGAATATTTGAGATTTCATCCAAAACCTTGGTGAAGATCCTAGACAACTCCTCTTCTATGTCATTGGTGGCATCAACCAACTGATCTATAGATTCCCTAAAATTTCTCCAAGCTTCACTAAAAATATTTACCATGAATCCAATAGTCTTGGCTAGCTGGAAATGCTTATCCCCATGTGGAATGATTTCTTCTTCCATTAAGATCCGGGATGGAACCTGTTTCAGTGCATTGAGAACTTCTAAAGTTAATTCAAGGTTCCCAACTTCCTGTGAAAATTCATCATCCATTTTTTCACCATCCTTATTTATTTCCTCCAAGGATTTATAAACCTCCATTGTGTCATCAATGAACTCTCTTCCTTGTAGGAGTAGCCTCTTTATCCATTCTTCAACTGTTCTCCCCTTCTCGCTGATCTTTTCAATCATAGGTAACGATGAGAAATCAAACACGATAGGAGTAGGGGTAGAAGATGATGGTGTTGACTCATACGGGAAAACACGTTCTTGGCATCCTCGCGCATCTTGTTGTGCTCCTTCTATTGTTACCTTTCCTAGATCAATACTTATAATCGATAATAGGTAACCGCTATATCCTCCTTGGTTTTGTCGACCGCGGGAGTGGCAATCTCTGCAAACTTATGCCCTGAGGCATCCATTGAAACCCTTGAAACTATTTTGGGTTTCTTGGCAGATTTAGTAGGAGAAGCCTTGAGTGAACTGAAATCGAAGGTTGGTAGGGGAACTACCACCTTCCTCTTCCTCAGAGTTTGATCAAACAACCATTGAGGTAAAGTGGAAGAAGTTTCTCCAATTGTAGGTGTTATGGTTGTATCTTGGTGGAGGAAGATTTACTTGTGGAGTGGTAATGAGTGCAAGTGTAGTGACTGTGGGAATAGATTTAGGGAACGAAGGTGCGAAAGGAGGAGGAATTTCTATGGCCATCATGGGTCTAGCAGAGAGGTGAGAGGTCGAGAAAATGTTAGCCATGGCTGATGAGAGTGGCACGAAATATCAGATGAGGAAGATTGGGAGAGAGGAGGTAAAGAATCTAAAGCCAAAGCTTGAGAAGCAAGAGAAAGACTTACTTCTGACGAGAAATCCACAAAAGGAGAAATAAGAGGTTGACAAACCTTGATTTTTGAAAGAATTTCTCCTTGTTCTGGTGGAGGAGGTGAATCCAATATCTCAATTGTTTGTGTAGGAGTAGCAGATGATTCGGCCCCTTGCTTTTCTCCTTTTCGACAAACTTAAACTTTATTTTCCTCTTGGTAGGGCTTTTATCCTTTTCCTTCTCACCCTTGGAGGGTCTCCCTTCTAGGGTCTCCTTCTAAAGTAGCTATTTTTGAAATTCTCTTTTCTTTATAAATCATTCCCGGGAAATGAGCCATGCCTTAGTGTGGAAAAGAGTCGAGTAGCTCTTTCAAAGCAATAGAATCTTGTTCAACAACGGACAATCAATGACTAGGAATCCAAGTTGAGTCGTATTTGAATATTCGTACCTAGGTTCCAGAACACTTTCATTTATGCGTGGTGCCTTCAAAGATATCAACCAGATCTAACAGCTGAATTTCTTCAAGTGTCAGTCTTCTGTTGTCTTTTCTTCAGATGGAAACTTCATCATAAAGATCAACCTAGATATCTTCCACAGTGGGCACATGCAGGTACAAGGTTCCATATGACTTGAGGACTCCTCGGATGTCAAATCCCTCCCTCATCTTCATATGTTTCTTCAATTTATCCTGAAGCTTGTGCACCACGTTCTTGGCCTTAACCACGGTGGAACATGTATACCTTCCAATGGAAATGGGGAAGGAGACAGCAGATTTGTGCCTGCTTTGTTGGAATTTGTGAAAATCCAACAATTATCTGACCAACTTGATAAGGATCAGTTTGTCACATGGGAACCTAGGAAAATGGAATGGATTACCATGGAACATCACCACTCGAAGATAAGTAAACTTATTGAATTACAAGAAGATGTAACACCATTTCGACACTTTGGTCCATGCTTCATCGGAAACCATTCTCTTCCTCAGATCAGGATCCAATCTGCAACTATTTTCATACAAGTAGGCATCATTCACTCTTCTAAAGTTGTCTTTAGACCCTTTTATTGTTAGTTGAGGGAAGTACCTATATATGTGTTTCGTTGCTCGGTTTCCCTTTGTATCTAGCCATGGATAGTTTCTCATGCCTGCTACCACATAGGTGATGTATGACATCATATAGAACTTTTTGGTAGACAAGACCATTTTCATTTAGGAGTCTATCTCATTACTTATTAGGCTACCCCAATCAATCCCTTGGTCATTTTTCTTTATGATGACCATGAACTGGTACATCCACCCTTGGAATTATTTTGAATCTAGGAGTCCAAATAACTAGCTCAAGCAGGGTGATGATATCACTGACTTCAAGAATAAAATCACTTCTAGGGACCAACTTAGGAAACCTAGAAACAATGGCTTAGCCTTGATCAAGAACTTCTTATTTACGTGCTTGATGCAATCTTGTTGATCTTTATCCCAGGCCTTTTGTGTTGATTTAAATTCTAAATCAACATATTCCATAAAGTTGGGAAACTTTAGTAGTTAATCAAAGTAATCTTTTTCCAATTTCACTATAGACCCCCCTACTTCCTACTTGATTTCTTACTGAGCAGGAGGTTGAGTCATAGTGGGAAGCAAAGGCCAGGATGAATTTAGGGCATTTAGTGATATTGGAAATCTTCTTTGTGAGAGGGAGGTGCTACACGGCTATAGAATTTATCCATGAATTCCTAGAAGAATCCTCAATTCTTTTCCAGAAGTCTTCCATATCTATATTGCCAAGCTCCGTGTCCCGGATGTCATAATTTTAGCTTACATAAGAAGAAGATTCCATCTTCTAGTACTTATACTTCATTTTTCCTAACTTATATGACTTATCCTTAAATGGGCCAAGGTCTCGACATGAGGAGTCTTGAAAATGCCTTGATGACTTATGGAAGAGTAGTTGGGTGTGAAAGCTTGTTGGACAAGTGCATAGACCCGCAACACCGTTCGGGTTTTGAAACTTGCAGAACACCTTCGAAAACCTAAAATACTAGATTGTATGTCAGAAATTAGGCCATGTCAAACACCAATGGAAACCCAAAACACTGGCAGAGTTTGGAGGATGTCGAACACCTTGAGAAACCCGAAACACTTGTCGGTATATGTCGAGAAGTTAAGGCATGCTGCTCACCAACGAAAACACGATATGAGGCGGAAGTGAGATGATGTCGAGTAGGTAGAAATAATCGACACACTACGAAACTTGGAGGATGTCGAGCACCTGACAAGACCCAACATGAGGTAGAGAAAGCGAGATGTCGAGCAACTAGCAAAACCTGAAACAAGGTGGAAACTAGATGATGTCGAGCACCCTGCAAAACCCGAAATCAATATATCAGGTTTCTGACCTGTCAGAACATGAAAAATCCCCATCTCATGATCACTTAGGAATTTTAGAACCTTGAAATCCACAACTTACAACAAGTAAATAACCTAAGGGGTAAATTCCAAATGAGAGCCCTCACGAAAAAGACAAGAAACAAGAAAAACAACCTAAAACCCTAAAATAGTAAAGAAGAAGAAAAAGAAATGAAAACCCCAAACAAAACACCTCATAAATAACCCCAAAAGCTCCAAAATATAAAGAAGAGAAGAATACCTTCAACTAGATCAAAAAATGATCAAGAATGGATGGTGAAATCGACCGGGAAGCTCAATCGGGTTTGGAGGTGGAAGAAGCATGCACAGAAATCCAATGCAGAAAAAACATACCAGGTAACAAATGATGTGGAAAACCACCTATTTATAAAACCCTAACATTAATTACACATCACTTGACGTGTGTGCCAACTACCAGACAATTGGACATTAATGACATGTCATCATGCTTAGAGCGTCCGAAAACCCGATACAAAGGATTTGGTTTAATTTGGGTTTCAGGTTTTGGAAAACATGAAGCATGACACATGAGATGTTGAGATGCTTCTAACTCCACGAAATCCTAACACGAGAGGCTTCATTCGGGTTTTGGGTTTCAGAATCGACGACATGAAACATGCATTGGATAAAACATGTTGTAATGCTTGGGATATTCGAAAACCCAACACCTTTGCTAAGACAATCGGGTTTTGGGTTTCGGGGAACATCAGGCATGTAACATGCAAGAAACATGCTTTCATGCAATGAAAACCGATAACCCAAAAATATTCTTCAAAGGGGAATTTTTAAGAGATATGTCTAAAATTTTTCTATGGTTATCTTATTTTTAGTTGGAATCACTAAAATGAGATAACACTATCCAAGTTGAGAGGACCATTTCAAATATTTTATTCTACCTTTTTCTCTAGCATGGATGCCTTAGGTGACAAATTCAAAATTCCCTGACTTAGAATTATTTTTTTTTTTTTGAAAGACTTACTAGGGAAGAATCCAAATTTTCTCACCTTGAGTCCTCCACATCACAAAAGGCATTAGTTGCATCTAATCCTAAGGGTTGTTAGCATAGTCTACATACTTATTTTTTACTATTAGAATAGTTCCTATCTATTCCACTAATCTCTCCTTCTTGTTTGTAACTTCTCCATCCATTTAGGGGATATGGTTTATTCAATTCAACTATAAATATGTGTCATGCTTCTGATAATAAGTGAATAATAAGAGATAACAAATCTCTATTCTCTCTCCTAGATTTCTACTGACAGTTTGGTATTAGAGCTGGTCTACAGGTCCTCGAGATGCATGGAAAGGAGAATAATTCTATTGTTTCATTTTAATTCTTACAATACCATTCCTTGCATGGACAAGAGGCATAGATATCTTCTTCGTACGTGAGAGTGACAAGGAGTAATGTGGAGGACCGAGGCTGCTACGTGAAGGAGCGACCATCCATCCAACTAATGCGTGAGGATCTAAGAAAAATTTCTTTGCGTGACGGAGAAGAAAAGTGCTAGGAGAAATTTGCATGAAGCGGGAGAGCAATGCGTTGAAACCCTCCATGGAAATAATAACTTTTGTACTGCGTGAAGCAAGACAAACCTGAGTGGAAATTTTCCAGTGCGTTGAGTTGTATACCTAATATGCACGGGAGTAATAATAGAATTTCTTTTGTTTATTTTACTTTCTTCTACTGCATGCATAATCTATTATTCATGCATGGAGAGGTTTTAGTTCTTTAGTTGCTGCGTGGAGGTTTAGCGCCAAGTGCAAGATAACTTCTCTATTGTTTTTTTATCAAATTACAAAAACTTTCTTTTGTGCAACATGGTAATACTCCTGCTATTGAGTGAAGTCTTTCACACCTGTGTGGAGCTTTGCCAATCTGCGTGGAACTTCATACCTACGTAGAGAGGAAAGAAAGGTTGTTGGACGTGGTTGCTAATCAAAGCAAGATGTTGTTTCTTGATTTCTACCTCCATGGAGAAGTTGTCTTTGAGACTGCGTGATAAGTTACTGTAACACATGGAGAGAAAATTAGCTCCATGAATCCTATAAGTCTCTTAACATAATTAAAAAAATGCCGAGAAAATAATCTTGGAGTCTCTCAAAGCAACACAATGTCAGCATAAATGAAATGATCGAGACTGTTAAAAGCTAGAACGTCGACTCACCATCCAGAGAACACCATGAAGAAGATCCTGAGAGCTCCGAGTTCTACTTTTCTTTGCTAAACGAGCTTTAGAACACTGAAATCTAGTCTTCAATGAGCTAGTTCGATGAGGAATTCTTGAATATTTCCTTTTGATGTCAACAACCAAGCAAAGTGAGTTTGGGAAGAGCTAGAAGTCGCATACGATGCCGAATTTGATGATGAAGAAGAACTCCCAACCAAGTGTAAATCGTCTCTTAGACGCGAGTATCAAGAGCATTTACATGTTAGTACTTCACATTAGTGAGAGATATTTTTAATAAATCTTGAAACAAATAAATAATTTTTTTAATTACAATCTCTGCTCCAAATTTTCTTCTTTCCAATGCTCGATTACTTAAAGGGCCCAATTTTGTGGCTTGGAAAAAAATGAGGACAATCCTTCAATTTGAAGGATTATGGGGCATCGTGACCGGATCTTTGACCGCTCCCAAGTGGCCCTAATGAATTAATAAAGTATGAGATGGCTAGTGAAAAGCGTTGATACGATAATGCTCAGTATCAGTGACGATGTGAAAACACATTTTTGGAATGCAAAGAAACCAAAGGAGGCATGGGAGAAGCTGGCAACAATTTATGAAGCCAAAAATCAGACTAAGATCCTCCATCTTCAGTCAAAGCTGCACACCCTCTCTATGGGGTTAGATGAAATATTTAAGGAGTTCTTAAGTCATGTGGTTGAGTTGCGATCGAGTTATTATCTCTCAGTGAAATGGTGGATGAAAAAATTCTCATACCGATCACCTTTAGAGCACTCCCTTCTCAATTCCTGGTGTTTGTTATGAACTGAATGTATCTAAACAAACAGTGGCATTCGAATAACCCATGAATTTGCTGTAGGAGGAAGAGGCCATAAATTCATCCCAAAAGGAAACTCAAGATAAATCCCTATTTTCAAAGCCATACCGTGGCCAAAAGAATCAAAATAGTCCCCCGAGAAGACAAATCAAGCGTAACCAAAACAACAGCGAGAAATTTCAAAAGTCAAAGAGGTGGTGTCACATTTGTATAACCAACACTCACGACATTGATCACTACTGGTACAATAGCTTGAAACAAGGGTCTTTAAGTCAAACAAGCACATAAGGGGGCAAAAATTTTCAAAAGTCCAAATGACATCCCCACTGGAGAAAGCACGAGGGACATCTCACAGCCCAACAAGATAAAGAATCTAATGAGGAGACATTAGAAGGAGTCCATTTTTATAAGAACCTTGTACTCGTCTCTTAGACTTCATAGCCCATGAAAAGAGTTTGGCTGATAGACTCTGATGCAAGTAAGCACATGTCAGGTGACAAGGAGCTATTTGATTCACTAGATGAACAACCAACTGGTGATTGAGTTCGAGATAGTGGATGACAAAGAGTATGTTGTAGAAGGAATAAGAAGAGTCACCATTCCTCTGGGACCACGAAAATGTATACTCACAAAGGTACTATATGTTCCTAAATTGACTAGCAACCTCCTATCAGTAACTCAACTATTGAATCATCACCTAAAGGTAGAATTTCTTGTCCAAAATGGCATCAAATCATGTTTTATCTCATGACAAGGTAATATTATTGCTAGATAATTTCTAAAAGATAAGTTATTTAGTTTAGATACCGTTTCATCTTTCGTAATATCTTTATCTACATCAATAGTACGATCTTCATGCACTCGACATTTTAGATATGGACACTTATCGGCTAGTTCATTGCATCGAGATGAGTTGAAAAGCAATGGTTCATGGACTACCCAAATTTCCCGAGTTCCTTGCCCACTGTGCCCTGGTTGTCTTGTAGAAAAACAACACGGGGGATCCATTTCAAAGCGAGCACCTTCCATGCCAAGAAGCATCTGGAGGTAGTTCATACTGATCTGAATGGCCCTTTGTGTGCTTCAATTTTAGGATACAAGTACTTCTAACTATTCATGGATGACACTCCCACAAGATGTGGGTGTTTTTCCTAAAGAAGAAAAGTGAGGCTCTTCAACATTTCTAGAACTTCTATCATCGTGTTATGAATGAGACAAGACAACCACTTCTTCTACTTCACTCATATCGAGTGGGGAATTCACATAAAATAAGTTCTTGGCGTTCTGAACCAACAAGGCATTAAGCATTGTAGACACCAAATTCGTGTCTTACGACCCCTTGTGACCCGCATCCCATTTCGCAACCTAACCTCATTACCTAAACTTTACACAATTATTTATTAATTACCTTGTAATTGATAAATCCACATCACCTTACCCGCCACCTCACTTTGCCACCTCATCATGACCTAGCCCTAACCCTAAACTAACCTAATTAAGACCCATGACTTGGTCTAGACTCACATCCATAACTAATGCCTCCTTACTCGCACCCAAAGCCGACCTTCTAGCCACTTGACCAAGCCCGCAACTGATCTCTCGGGAGAAAAGCAGGGAAGGTGGGCTATTTTACTAAAAATAGCCTACTTTTTCCTTACCGATGCCGGTTCTACTCAATCAGCCGTCGGTTACGCAATCTGCTATCGGTTCCCTGTAAATGGGCTCCCCAAACCAAAACAACGGATCGGAATTTCATTTTGGAGATCAGTCAAAGGATTTCTGGATCAACAGAGAGCATTGCGAGCGAGGAACAGAGTCCAGATCTTCACTTGACAGAGCAGAGACGAGTAAAGAAACCAGAAGTGTTTACAACCAAGGAGATCAACTTGCATCTTGGTCGAAACCAGTAAGTCACATCTTGCATGTCCTTTGTTATAACATTTCTTATGCTTCTTGAATCTCAGTCCTCCTAAATCCGTTTCTGAATCCACTACCCAACGTGCCATTGCATCTAACTGTCATTCTTTTGCTTCTAATCATCCCATTTCCTAATATCATCCATAAACCAGCCTTACAAAACACCATAGCTACCAAGAAGATCCCGAGAACCTCACGGTATCAGTTATTAGTAATCGGCGGCATGCCGGTTATCGATGAACGCATCGGTTCTGTCATCAAAACCAGAAAACTTGACCTTTCCCCTACCCAGTTTAACGAAACAATTTAATTGATATTTTGCAGTCTTTTGTGTTAATTCATATTAGCAGGGGAACTGACCACCTTCGAAAGGAAGTTTTATATTTCCTGGGCCCAAGGTAGTTTCCTCATTTATTGTTTAATCAAAATCTTGTGGTCTTGTGTTCTTATTTGCAGGTAGTCCTTCCAAGACAAAAAGGAGTTCTCCGTAGTCAGCCTGATCTTTCTCTACGGTACGCGCACACCATCTCGACATTCAATAGGTATTCCTCCTAACCCTAACCTCATCTGTTTCTAAAAGGAATGAAAGGATAGAAGCAACTCTATTCCCAGAAGCCGAAACATTAAGTGAAACATTTTGGCACGCCCGGTGGGACCCATTTTGGGTTTCTTTCTCTTGCTTATTTTCATTTTAGGAAGCATATTTGCTGTTGCTGCTTTTGTTATATATTTTGTAAAGAATTTGTCTTGCTTTCCTAGTTTCGCATTAGTGAAAGTCATCTCTCTTGCTTCATCGAATATAATTTTCGATTTGGGTTTAAAACATGTGCATTGCATTCCTGCTTGTTGTTCTTCAATTCTAGTGAACATAGATTAAGTAACAGGTCATACACGTGGGGGTGATATCCACGGTATTGACAGGAAATTAACCTTAGTTTCACTGCACAACACATACCGAATCACTTCACAATTAACACAACAGCTCAAACATCCCCCCTTTTCCGCGGTATTCCTCCGCCCGATTGAGGTAACCTTATAAGCCAAAACAAACTTGACATTTCCCCTAGGTCTTGTTGTTTAGGATTCTGACATCATCTTACGTCTAAAGGCATAAGCCCACGATAACTAAAATTAACCCTAGGATTAGTCTCTAGATTTGCGTGTGCCTCTTGCTTGTTTTCAAATTCTGTTTTCTCTGTCATACTTTGTCTTTTGTGATCAATAAGTTGATAAATATACTCAACGTTGCTAAAAATAAAATTAGCAGCCTTTTATATCTTCTTATCCTAGACTTTTGACACCGGCATCGGTTAAGGGACCGACGTCGTTTGCTCTGTGACCGACACCGGTTACTAAACCGATATCGATTCTTGTCACAAGAACTTGCCAAATTCATCATTCTGAGGTTGTTTTTGTTCTTGATAGATTGAAACTTTCCTGTGTGTTCTTGTCTATGGTTGTCATCACTCGGAAGCAAGCCGCCGCCATGGTTTCACATGCCTGCTCTGTGTCTTTGCCTGAATCACCCCCTTCACATTCTATAGGGAACCCTACGGACACCAGTGAGATCCCCCAAATTCCTGTAGGAGACAAGGACTTTGCCAAATTTCTGGATGCTAATCCCAGCGCTGTACAATACTATTTGTCTCATGCCCCCGACCATACGCCTGATGGTCAGCTCCTTATTGGCATGCCTATTAGTATAGCTGCTCATTTAGCTCCCACTCCTCCTGATAACACTGCCTTACTTCCTGCATCTCTAGCCCCGTCTCCCAATCCGACAGCTTCAGAGGTTCATACGACCCCGATTAGCTTTCCTTTGGTTAACCTTGGACCCCACGTATCGTTACCACCAACTGCCCCTATCTCATCTCTCTTTCAGACCACTCCATTCATGACTTACTCTCTACCACCTATTCACATGAGCTTTCCTTCTCAAGCTCCGCCTACCTTTTCATTCCCATACACGTATCCAGTAACCTCAACACCTTATATGGGACATCCCTATTCTGTGGCACCATCATCTCATCCAACCACAGATTTCATCAAACAAATGATGGACAAAATGCAAAACCTGGAGGCTTCCGTTTCAGGAAGTCGTAGCGCCTTGACATACGAGCAAGTTTGTCGGGAGCCCATTCACCCTTCTGTCCCCCTTCATTCATATCCTCCTCAATGGGAGTTGCCAAAGTTTACTCATTTTAACAGTAAAGAGGATCCTCAACAACACTTGTGATCATTTAGACATGCTTGTTATTTGATTGCCCATGATGATGCCTTGTTACTCCGCACCTTTCCCATGTCCTTATCAGGACCTGCCTTGGAGTGGTACAGTGCTTTAACCCAAAGACTCAATCTTCTCTTTTAACCAACTAGCCCATCTTTCTTGGATCATTTCTCCATTAACATTGCCAAGAAAGTATCTATTACCAAACCTCTATGCCATCCGAAAATTTGAAGACGAATCTATCGCAGATTTCGTTGGACGATGGCGGGCCTTATCAACCAACTTACGTATGCCTTGCCTCAAACCGAACTTATCGAACTATTTATACGGGCTGCGCTTAAGCACATCTCCCCTACCCTCCAAATTCAAACTTTCCGCACATTCGACGAGGCCTTTACCATGGCTCGGAAACTAGAAATTCGAGCCTTAGAAGAAGAGAAATTATGGTTGCGTAACAAAAACCCCAATTTCGAACTCCTGATTCTACCAACAAGCCAAACACCACCACTCCTCACGTGTCCACTTCTTCTAAATCAAAAGGAGCTGTCCACGTGGTAATGGCCAAATCTCAAACACCACCGTCAATACTCCACCGAAAACCACTTATAAGTACAAAGCCGAGCCCACCAATTACACTCCCTTGGGAGAAACTTATGGCGTCATCCTGGAGAAATTGCTCAAAGCTGGGGCTATCACCTTGCCCCCTGTTAAACCTCACTCTGGGTTTGACTCCACCCGCGCAATACCTTCCTAGTACAAAGAAAATGACTTTTGTAACTTTCACCGCGTAAAAGGACATAGTCATGAAAACTGCAAGATGTTGAAAAACATAGTGTAGGAAATGGTTGACGCAGGGGATATAACCCTCGATAATCCTAATGCCCCTGCTAACCAAAATCTAAAAATTTTCAACAAGCCATTCCTGAATCACTCGTCCAACAGTAACGTGAACCAAGATATCTTAGCCGAGGAGAGTGTTCATGAGATCCATGCAGTCTTCGATTCTCAGCCAAAAGCCTCTATTGAAAATTTTTAAATCAAGCCTCTCCACCAACACAGGAGTTTGAACCTCCTTCACCACCATCAAGCCAAAGTGAAATCATTCCTTTACCCATAGAAGAGTTAACTGCCCGGACTTCTCTTCTCATCGACGAGTCTTCTTACACCACATCCCTACAAGACTGTGAGCGGATGCTATCTAATTTATCTATTTCCCAAACGTCCCCTTCTACCACTCTTGCTACACAAGAGGAAGGCTCGCCACTCCTTTTGACATCCTTAGATGAGAAATCTCTTACACTAACATCACCACATTCTTTAAACGTGACAGATCCCCTCGAACACGCCCTCCTACCTATTAGTCCCTCATCGCCTAAATCTTTTCAACGACCGGTTGACCTCTTAACATCTATTGATACAGTGCCTCATCTACCTCCTGTGTCACACCCACAGTGGACTGGAATTACAACCCACCTTTCTTCCGTACAAAAATTACAAATCACACCTGGAGACTATCATTCCATAGAAGATAGACAGGCCCTATGGGAACGTTTGAGTACCCCTTTTTCTACTCAAATGCAAATGACTGATCCTGATGTCTCCACCATATACCCGAAGTGCTTACAGAAGCTTAAAATGCCCCTATTCTCGCCTTCACCCCCCTCACCTCTACCAAATGCCCCGTCCACTTCTATCAACTTAACCAGATCTTCCCCTACGCTTGGGACCTCACCAATGCCCAGTCTAACGCACCCGCCTAAGTGACTCGATCTATCCAAAAATAAATCCGCTCCGCCACCTAGGAGACAAACTCAATCCATGCCCCTATCACAATCAAAACCATCATTGTCATACCTACCTTCCATATTGGGACCCCATCCCTCTACCTTACATCAATATATCATACCTCCTGTGTTTTCTTCAAAACAACCTACGCCTTCCGCACCTATACAGAAATTCTAGGGTATAGCAACACCGTCACTCCGCGTATCCTGTCCACCTATCAACCCTAAACAAATTCCATCATCAAAAGATTTGTTTTCAGTCACTCCTATTTCCCCGTGGTTGTTTTCTGATACCACATCATCTGCGGCCTCATCATCCAACATAGCTTCTGCGCCAAAGAAATCACGTTTAGTAAAAACCATGTATCAACACCCCTCGGCTAAACCACCACGAACCAATCATGCCCAAACATTACCAAAACCCGCACAACCAATACCCTCATCCTCTTCCGATTTTGACCCACTCAAAGGATCTTACGCCAAAATCCTTGCTATGTTGGTGGAGAATGCGACCATTTCCCTACCTCCACTTAGACCTTATGACCCGTCTAAACCCCGACCTATGGGTTACGATGAGTCTAAAATCTGCGCTTATCACCACACACCAGGACATGATGTGGAGGGATGCAAAGCTCTAAAAACCATCCTTCGTCAGTCACCTCTCCCGGATAGAAAGATTAAGAAAGACAACTTACGAAGGGAGAGACCTTTAGTTTCCATTCCCTCTCCTATACCATCTGTCCCCGCCTCACCAAGATCTATCATTATTACAACCCCACCTCTTGAAGACCATGAGTTATCCCAACCATCTTCCTCATCTCAGGTCTACGAGATTAATATGATTAGTGTCGCTACTCGAGGGCAGAAAAACAATGGGAAAGCAAAAGAAAACACACCTGTGGCATCTCTTTCTCCGCCAAACATCCCGATTGCACCACCACCTAAAGTGGTCATTCGCGGACCCGCCTATCCCGTCTCTAATGGCATTGCCCACCGAAATATGATTAAACAGCTTCACCAATCGCCCGTAAAAATGACCTTTGTATGATCTCATTCGGACTTCAATCTCATCGACAAGCTCTCGTTGAGATCCTTGAGGGATAGAGGTTTTACCTAATGAAACCCTGCTCTGTCGCCTCCATTATAACACCCAATCACGTTGCTTCTCTCGGCAAACAACCCACCGCCCCAACCACTTCTATCTCGTCACAACAAGTGCTTGCTGCGATCGGTTTCTCTGAAGATGAAATTGTCGACTTTGAGTATGAAGACCCCGACCCTCGCCCTTTTCATCTCCGCTACGTCCGGGATATTCGAGTACGTCGGGTTATGATTGACGGGGGCGCTAGCCTAAACATCATCTCTTCAAAAGCCTTCCAACAGATGAACATCCCTTCTAGTTGCATGTGTGCCAACCCCATCATGTTGCGGTCATTCAATGACGCTATTACTTCTACCTTAGGCACCGTGATCCTCAACATTCACGTAGGACCACGTACTTTACCCGAACTCTTCTATGTCTTGGAGGGAGAGTTCCAATATAATATATTGCTGGGTCGTCCTTGGATCCGAGCCATGGGATGCGTTCCCTCAACATTACATAGATGCATAAAATTTGAGTATGAGGGGAAGTCTTACACCGTAAAAGCTGACCCTCCCCCCTTTAAAACCTACAATATGTTATACCGCCCTAACGATGTGCTTATACCAATCAAGACACCCATACATTCAACCCAACCATCCTCCTCAAATGTACCTCAACCATCCACCTCAACCGCGCCTACGCCTTCAATTGATGAAACCACCATCGCAAAAACCACTTCCCTTCCCTTGCCTAACATTCCAACCTCCGACCCCTTAGTAGATGTTTTTCAGCGCCTTACGCTGGGGGAGTACCGCCTATATAACGTTAGTTCTTTCCCTACCCCGCAGGAGTATGGACAATTACATGCACATCCCACCTACGACCGTCGCGTGGGGGAGATAATCTCTTACGAACCACCCCATTGCCGCACTAACCTAACGTATGGGGGTGTTGACGCATCCTCCATTACCCCTGAACCTCCTCTTGGTGTGGTTCCTTTCCAATCCGATTTTCAATACTTGACAAATCGTCGTTTCGCCCTCACCTTCTTGACTCGTTGTGCTTGGAAAGGCTTTGGTTTTGGTCTTTACGAACAAGGCCGACATACACTCATTCCCGTGACTACCCGTAAACACAATGATCGCAGTGGTCTCGGTTTTCCCGAAACACCTACACAGGAGACACCTCCTGTCAGCTGTATCCTGGAAGAAGAAGACGTCGCCCCTACCAAACCATCATCACCCACTTTGCCATCATCACCCGCAGAATCTATAGACCCTGAATCCATCCCTCCTAACTTTTTTTTTTCATAAATGCTATCTTCATAGGTCCTCTCACTTATCAACGCGATAATGACGACCCATCTTCTTTGCCCCTTCTTTATCCAGACATGATCGAAGAGGATTCGCCTTTGATTAATGTTGTTGAATGCCAGGATGACGACTCCATCCTCACTTACCTTGGCGCGGATGATTCTTATATTCAACGAGCCTTACCATCTGAAACCCAAACTATGTTGAACGAATCTACCATAGAAATCAATATCCACACGGAGGAGGATCCTCACATTGTGAAGATTGGACAATCCCTTAACACATCAGAACAAGCCACCTTTACTACCTTTCTCCGTGCTCACAACCAAGCTTTCGCATGGTCTTACGCTGACATGCCAGGAATTGATCCTACCATCGCCGTCCATAACATCACCCTAAACCCCGATTCCAAACCAGTCAAACAGAAATTGAGAAAAATGCATCCACGCATTGCTCTCTTGGTCAAAGAGGAGCTCCAACGACTCCTTTCTGTTTCCTTCATCTTGCCTATTGACTATCCTCAATGGATTTCTAACATCGTACCTGTCACTAAAGCGACAGGGGGACTTCGGATATGCACAGATTTCCGGGATCTTAACCTCGCTTGCCCTAAGGATGACTTCCCCTTACCTAGCATTGACCAACTTGTTGATCTAACTGCAGGTCATGAGATGCTCTCTCTCATGGATGGCTTTTCAGGATACAACCAAATTTTGGTTGCCCCTGCCGATCAACACAAAACTGCCTTCATAACTCCTTAGGGAACCTTCTGTTATCGTGTCATGCCATTTGGCCTTAAGAATGCTGGTGCTACCTATCAGCGGGCTATGACCTACATTTTTCATGACATTATGCACACTATCCTTGAAGACTATGTCGACGATCTTCTCGGCAAGTCTAAACATCGTAGTGAACATCTCGATGTTTTAACCATTATTTTTGATCGCTTTGTTCTGATAATATTCTCGTCTTCGCCTTCAACCGAAGAAATGTGTCTTTGGTGTTCTTTCGAGAAAACTTCTTGGCTTTATCGTCTCTTTGCGTGGCATTGAGGTCGATCCATCTAAAGTCAAAGCTATCCTAGAAATGCCCCCACCCAAAAATCTCAAACAATTGCGTAGTTTACAAGGTAAGCTTCAATCTATCCGACGTTTCATCTCCCAACTCTCGGATCGGTGTCAACCTTTCATTCACCTCCTTAAAAAGGATATTACATTCCAATGGAGCGAAGAATGTCACCAAGCCTTCGAAGCTCTCAAATCCTATCTCTTGCAGCCACCCCAAGACGACCGCCCTTTCTACCTTTACCTTTCCGCCACCGACCACGCTGTAGGAGCCATGCTTGCACATCGTGACTCTGAGAATCGCGAACAAGCCGTTTATTATATAAGTCGTACTTTGGTGGACTATGAGACTAGGTACACACATGTAGAAAAATTGTGCCTTGCCCTATCATTCGTGGCCACCAAACTCCGACACTACCTTCTAAATCACAAGACTTTCGTCATCACCAATACAGACCCCATCCATTACATGTATGCCAAACCTCATCTGAACCAACGCATTGCTAGATGGCTCATGCTTCTCGCCGACCTCGACCTTGAGTTTGTCCACCAGAAATCAATCAAAGGACAAACCATCACAGACCAACTTGCGGAAGCTCCTTTACCTGGGAAAAATTTACCAATTTCACATTTCCCGACGAACTCATCGCTACTCTTTCCCTCACGGAGGAGTCGTACCCAATGACCCTCTTCTTCGATGGATCTAAATGCCAGCGCGGCGGAGGAGCCGGCGTTGTTCTCATTCCTCTCAACGCTGAACCTATGCCTCTTTCATTCCGACTTGATTTCCCTTGCACTAATAATACAGTGGAATACGAGGCCCTTGTTCTGGGTCTCCAAGTTGCATTACACTTAGGTATCAAATCTATCAACATTTTTGGCGACTCTCAATTGGTAGTCAATCAAGTTATGGGCGTCTACCAATGCAAAAACGAGGAACTTCAAAAATACAAACACTACGTGGATTCACTTCTAGCCTTATTTACCCACTATTCTATACAAACCATTCCCCGCTCCACTAACAAATTTGTGGATACTATGGCTTGCTTAGCCTCGCAAATTCCCGCCGCGCCAACTGACTCTGAATTATTCGTCGTGGTCCAACAACTTTTTGCCCCATCCTATTCAACCCCGGTAGTTTGTATGATAAATACTGTGTCTACTAATTCACAGGATACCTGGTACCACCAATTTCACGACTACCTTACAATCTCTATCCTCCCACCTGACCTTACTAGTAACGGAAAACGTGCTTTTCTTAAAAGTGTTTCGCATTATGTTGTCATGGGGCGACTCCTCTATAAACGTGGCTTTGATGGCATCCTCCTTCGCTGTCTAACTGGCGTGGAGGCCACTCATACCATCCAACAGGTCCATGACGGTATTTGTGGTGGACATTTTAGCGGCCTTGCCATGGCCAAATGAATCCTTCGCCTTGGTTATTATTGGCCTACTCTCAATAACGACTGCTACGAATATGTTAAGCGTTGTGTTATGTGTCAGCAACATGCCAACCTTCAACATACTCCTAGCCACCCGCTCCAGATCGCTCGAGATCTTTGGCCCTTCTCACAATGGGGTTTAGACCTTATTGGTGAGATTCACCCAACCTCTTCACAACGTCACCATTGGATAATCACAGCGACCGAATATTACACAAAATGGGTGGAGGCTATTCCACTCATTTCAATCAAAAAAGAAAAAATTGTCGAGTTCATTAACCACCACATTATCTGTCGTTTTGGTGTTCCTCATCGCTCGATAAAGAGATAATGGAAAATATTTCAAAACAAGTTGTTGCAAGACCTTTGTGACAACTTTGGTATCAAACTTAGTTTCTCATCACCTTACTATCCACAAGCCAATGGGCAAGCCGAGTCCTCTAATAAAACACTAACCAAAATCCTCATGAAAGTTGTCAATGAATCTGGAAGAAATTGGCACGATCACATTCCTTTGCCCTTTGGGCTTATCGTACTAGCATTCGTACTCTACTAATGCCACACCTTTTTCTTTGGTATACGGTACCGAGGCTGTTTTGCCTCTCGAAATACAAATACCCTCCCTTAGAATATCTCTTCAGGATATTCTCACCAATGATGATTTCCACCAAGAGCGGTTAGCCCAATTGAAGCTTCTTGACGAACGCCGTCTTACAGCTCTTGATCACCTTCAAATCTATCAAAAACACATTAAACGTGCTTATGATAAGCGACTTCATGAGCGTACCTTTAAGGTTGGTGATCTTGTTCTCAAAGAGAATCAACATGTAACCAAACTAGAAAAGAGCAAACGTGGAAAATTTGCTCCTAATTGGATTGGGCCTTATATAATCACTCATACCTATGGATCTGGTACTTATCGTTTAGCTTCACTTAATGGTAAACCTGAGCCTGAACCCCTTAATGCCTTGCATCTTCGACCATTCTACTGTTGAAATTAGTGTTATATCACTTCTTATCTACCTGCCGCTCATCCCTTGAGCTCACTTACCACTACATACACTCTGTTTCCTACACTTCATAATAACAATCAAGCTCACATAGTTTGATCCTCACCTCCCCTTGATGATGCCTTCCCCTTTTTAGTCTAGTCCATGACTTCAAAGTATTAAAATAAGCCGTATTCTTATGGGATTTTCTTGAGTCAAACTTCCTACTAAACTAGATGCTTCACGCCAAATGAACATCTAGTCATCTAAATTAAATATAGACTGCTCCCTCGAAGGACAGCTATATGCTGAACTATTGCTGCTATTATATATAGACTGCTCCCCCGAAGGACAGCTATGCATTACAATCATATCTGCTACTATAAATAGACTGCTCCCTCGAAGGACAGCTATACACAGTCAACCTTTATCAGAAGCTTCTCGCATTGATCAGCTTTGTGAAGACCTCAAGAATAATACAATCAATATCCCTTGTAGACTTCCCGCATCGATCAGTCTACATTCAATAAAAGAAAAGCCTCATTCAAAAGGACTTTTGAGTCATGGACTTGTCTATTTAGGGTAGGTTCTCTTTCGTCAGAACACTCACTTTGTAATAAGTTCTCCGTACCTCAGCTATATCATCCACCTCACCTCACCATTTGTTTCAACTCAAGGGACGTAATGTACGCTCGATATATTGTGATCACACAACTCTTTTCACCTATTGACTTCTCGTCTATGCATGGTACCTAGGGCTCCAAGCTCGTTCTACGTGGTGTGGTTTGTTTAGCTCTCTTCATCTACGGAGCACTCTTTCTGCTTTGCCTCGCATCTAGGATTGTGTGTTGACCTTAATCAGGACCCGATTCCCTACTACTTGGGTAGGCTAACTTTCGCTTCCCTCATACCTTTTACAGCATCACCAATTCATTACCAACACCATCCACCTTACCTTTACTAATCTTAATATTTTTACCAACCAACCAATTACCTAAACCGTACCCAATTGCCTGAATTCGCCTCTCCCTGATCCTAAGGGAGAACTACATCGGTCTGAGGCCCCTCCTTGCTTTGTGCAATGGGCTATGTAGGCAGCACTTCGGAGACATGGGGTCTCCCAAGGTTAGCTCGACCATCCCCTACCATAACCTATCCTGTGTGGTGAATATAAATATTTTTGTGTATTTCTATTTAATCACAGTCCTCTTTATCCTTTTTCAAAACACCGAAAATCAAAACACAAACAATCTTATTATTATCGTAACTCAAATCAACATACATATTCAGTTTTATTTAGATGTTAAACAAATACATCTTCTCTATCATCGACACACAGGTCGGCATCCTTATTTATTCTTATACCTTGCTAACATTTACTCGGACCCTCACGCCTCATCCGAACTAGGTGATGATCGTGATCGCCAACCCTCTCGCCGGGCCTCTCGTCCTCAAAGGTACCACGGCTTATGTGGTACCACCCACCGATCTCGCCAATCTCTCGTAACATATGAATACGCCTCTCGCATGGAGGACTCCAGCCTCTAGTCTCCCGCCCGTGACTCCATGCAACCACTAATAATCCTCTTGTCTCATTCACTGCGTTCGAGTTGCCGAACCAAACGCCGCAGACGATCCCTCTCTCTGTAATCACCGCTATGTCAGGGCGCTCACGTACACCTCGCAGTTCTGCTACCCACCATAATCTATAGGCCTCTGTCGTTCCCGCATCCATTACCCTGCGATCGGCTGCTACCTCTTCAGGCCCTTCTGGAGGTGTTGGCCGGGGAGGTGAGAATGCTGCCTCGGCGTCGATCCTCATATATGGTCTATAAGCCAGGGGTATATCCTGCACAAATCCAAATTGTCGCCGCACGCGATCTATAGGAATCCTCTCATACTCACCCGGCCTGTGCCCTGCGATCCACCTCAATCGCTCTACACCCCTCAACTCCTCAGCTATGTTCTCTGTTACCATATAGTTTCCGTATGGCCTCCAACAGATATCCGCAACCGTCACTCTCTCCCATACCTGCCTGTAATACTCAATATCACCTGTCACGGCCTGGGATCTGGCCTCTTGTTCTGTCTGGACCCATCGTCTGAATCCCAACCTCTGCACTCCGGTTTCTCCCGACTGGATGGGTCGGCCTATTGGTCGCACACAAACAATGTGCTCATAGGCCCAACAGTGTAATAAGTATGAACTATCCAGTGTCATCCTGTGATTTCACCTACAAGCCCATAAACCCCTGTATAGCTCCGCCAAATATGCAGGTGCCCATGCAAAAGTCACGTTCCTTTCTATCATCTCCCAAATAACACACATCAATGCCTTTGGAAATCTTCCCCCTTCCACCCTCGGTAACGCATAATACCCTACCGCTATCATTAATATCACTGCTAACCTTGTCTCCTCGTGGTGTGCTTGCGATACATTACCCCATATGTAAAAGATAAACTCTTCTTTGTGTCAAATCTCGTGCGTATGGACCAAATCTGTGTTATCGCTCCCGTGCCGCGCTTAGGTAGTGCTCGTATCTTTGGTTCTCCTGTAATAGGGAGTCTCAAAATCGAAACACATCTTCCAATGTTACTGTCATCTCCCCTGTTGGCAGATAAAAGGTATTTGTCTCGGGATTCCATCTCTCAATCAATGCCTGCAACATAGCATGATTACGTGCGATTCGTGAATAATAGCGGATTCCACTTAACCCCAAATGATTTATCAATGTCCATTCAGCTGGTGTTACATCCGCTCGGATTCGTGACAACAGCGCTGGCACACTATCATTCATCCTCAATCCTGCCTCTGCCTGCATACACCAAAACAACAAACAACCATTCAATCCGTCAGGGTTTTTCAAACATTCTGGAAATTCCTCCAGTAACCGGTATCGGTTATACATAACCGATATCGGTTGAGTAACCGATACCGGTTCTTTCTAACCGCTACCGGTCACTGTCAATTACATACATCTTGCCTAAAACAACCACCTACGACAATAAATTGCTCGTTTATTCCTCTCTGTATACACAGACATACCCGAAACCCGTGATTACCTACCACGTAACACTTACCTCACTTATAACCCTTGCTATCATGTTTTCTTCTTCATATCTACCCACTTAATCTCTTATTCATAACACATGCAAAAATCAAATCACAACCAAAACATTTACCTCTGGGGTTGCAGTAGCTTGAGGTGGCCCTTGTCTTCCCTCTTGTCCCTGCCTGCTGGATGTTTCTCCTCATCCTGCCATTATCACCACTCTTTTCAAATTTGCCTTTCTACTTTCTGAATCTCCGATCGCATTCACCTTCCCAGTCTCTTTTCTTATCACCCAAATCTCTCATACAAATTCCTGTCTCTCTTCTCCTTATCACTCAAATCTCTCATGCAAATACCTGTCTCAGTCGTCAAAAAGCGTCGCGTTCGCGTATTTAACCTCTTGCATGGCTCTAAAATTAAAACTTAAGTTGCCACCCTAGCTTTTCTATTTTTAGAAAAGCTCATACCTAAATAACCGGTATCGGTTACTTAACCGATATCGGTCTATCAGCTACCGATATCGGTTCCTTAACCGATATCGGTTACACACCTATCTTTTCTCAACAGCGTTCTTTTCTTCATTTCTCACCTAAATTTTTGTCGCGCCCGCCTCTTTTCCTGCATAAACAACACAATTTACCACATTTGTTCATCCACCACACATAGCATTACAATTTCATTAACATCATTTATTTTATACAAATACACAAACCATCAACTACGGATATCAAGAAACTATCAATCTATACATCATTTGGATCCAACTCATCAGTTACATATATCACAATGTCACAAAACCACCAATTCATCACATAACCTGACATTCATATATACGTGCAAAAACAAAAACATCAACATCATCCATCTATCAACATGTCAACTAAAACTTATCATACATTACATATTACCAACCATTAACAAAATATTTAAACACATTTTGAACACTGCACGAGGATCAAAACATCGTCTCTATATATATACAAATTTTCAAAAATACAATGTGCCCTACATCGGGGCCTCTGTGATCTCATAATCCACCAAAGCCGGCACGCAGGCCGCAATAACTGTCAAAAAATCTCGACTCGGCTCGCAGGCCGGTCCCTCGTATCAAAAATAGATATATACTCGGCTCGCAGGCCGGTATCCACTATACAACCCCTACTCGGCTCGCAGGCCGGTATACAATAAATGAATAAATGAATACATGAATAATACATAGGCACGCAGGCCTCTATCAATACACCCGGTTCGCAGACCGGTGCCCATCTCTAAATACAAAAGTCATGTCTGGGATCCCTCAGCTCTCCCCACCGCCCTCGGCACCTCTCCCCGCTGGTCCCTGTGGTGCCTCTCGCCTCCTGCCTGTGACGGACCCACCAGCTGTGGCTGCACCTCCCTGAGACCTCTGGCTCCGAGAGGTCTCTGCTCTATGTGCCGCATAGGGCTGATAATCAGCCCCGGTACCATCAAGAATATCCTGATAGTATCGGGCCTCCGCTCTAGCCTCCATGTAGCGCTCTCGAGCCACCGTAGGTACTGGGGCTGGTCCCCTGACACCTACTACCAGTGCCCCCGTGCTCTTTGGCCGGTGCGCTGGTGGTGCTGTGGGTGTGGTACTGCACTGTGCTCGTGCCTGTGGGCGTGGGCTGTACTGCATTGCTTGGTGGTGGTGGCTGTACACTGTCTTCTTGCCGCCGCCTTACTGCACTCTCCGCAGTCGTGGTAGTGCGTGGTGTGGTGGTGGTGCTGTGCTCGTGCTCGTGCTCGAGCACGGGCTAGTTGCCTGTTCGTAAGACACCTATTCGTGCTCTGTCTTTGCAGCTAGCTGCCCCTGTAAGAGCTACACTGACCCCGAGCTGATCTCTCTCTCTATCATCAGCCTAAGTCTGGTGCAGGCAGGCAGGTACTATCCTGGCTGCTCTCTGCCCAGCCCACCACACCCTGTATGCTCCCGTGCACCTAGCATCATCTATACCCTCACCTGCTGGCCTCTCTACTACCCAACTGGATCCAAAGGCTATGGTGCAGGCGGTGGGGCCTCTACATCATCTCTCTCTGCATCGAGGAACGGGAGGTGGCTCATCTGTCGCCGCAGCCCCATCTCGCTGCGTGCCTCTCTCAGGGGTATCCGCTCGTACTCTCCTGGCCTCTGTCCTGCTATCCAGAATGTGTACTGGATTAGGTGCAACTGTAAGCAAGCTCCTCTGCCGGGATGGTGACCTCTCGTAGGGTCTCCATACAATGTCTCCGCTGTAAGGCCCTTTAGCGAGATGTCTATAGTATGCCACATCCCGACGCCATAATCGCCGTGGTGGCCCACGACCCCCAACCACCTCTCGAAAGCCATATCGGTATATGACCTGTGGCCCGGGGCCGCGGGTAACCCTCTTGGCTCGATGCATACGATGTGCTCGTATGCCCAACAATGCAACAAAATGTAGAAAAATACCAAATCGCCTCCTCCGGCGATAGCCCCATAGCTCCTCGTATAATTACACGGATATCTTGGTGCCTGTGCATAACAGGTGTGCTCCTCCACCACCTCTATCAGTACCCCCATCAATGCTCATGGGAAGCGGCCTCCCTCTGAGTCCGGGAGGGTGAAGCAGGTGATCCCAACCATCATCAAACATGGCTGGGTCGTGTCTCGTGACGATGCGCATGGTACATGTCACCGCACCGATACTCGCATGTTATGGTAGGTCGAGCGCTGCCGCATCCCCAAAAACGCAGATGCTTTGTCCATCGCAGTCTCTGAATCTACCTAGAAGACTGCCTCTCCCTCGATAGGTAATCGAAGGATGCGATACACATCCTCCAATGTGACGGTCATCTCCCCAGTCGGGAGATGGAACACATTGGTCGCCGGATCCCATCTCTCGATGAGGGCGACCATCAGGCTGTGATCTCTCTCTATCGCTCTGTACCTCTGGACTCCACCGAGTCCCACCTCACGCATGATGGCCCAATGAGCCGCAGATACGTGTGGCCTCATCCGCACCAACAGCGGGGGCATCCTATCCCGCATCGTCAACTGCTGACGTGCCTGCAAAACCAACCCACATCCTTAGACCTACTCTTTATTACAACATCTACTTTGTCATCTAAACACCCCTTTTTATCCCCCCGACCATACCCTGACTCTCTACCGCCCCCCTCTAACAACCTACCACCCCCACACACCCACACCAAACCCAACCCAACCCAAAAAACCCAAAACCTAACCCCACACCTAACCCTTCTCCACCCTAAACCTAACCCCACACCTAACCCTTCTCCACCCCTAACCCAACCCCCACTCCCACCCACAACCCAACCCAAAAACCCAAAACCCAAAACCTAACCCCACACCTAACCCTTCTCCACCCCTAACCCAACCCCAACACACTCCCACCCACCCCCAACCCAACCCAACCCCACACCCACCCCCCCCAACCCAACCCAACCCCTACATAAACCCACAACCGACGCCGGCCGATACATGACCGACGCCGGTCACCAACAACCCTCCCTTTCCCTAAAATTGTGCGACCGATGCCGGTCGCTTAGTGACCGACATCGGTCACTGTCCTCTCCCGGAGCCGAACCCCCGCGCGGCCCCCAAAACCCATTTTTTACCTATTTCTACCCATCTACCCACCCAAAAACCCTAAAAACTTACCCACCTACCCACCTTAGCCTATCTAACCTATCTACCCTCTCCCTTTCTCAAATCATTTCCATTTTCTCATTATTTCCTAAAAAAGGTTAATTCCTACCCAAACCCCCAATTTAGCATAATACAACCAAATCACCAAATTAAAGAGTTTCGAATCTACCCGAACGACGACACGTCGTCGTGGTGGGATGGGTGGTGGCGGTCCAGCTGGTCCAGCCCCTCCAGCTCCTCCTGCCTGTGCCATGGCTCCAATCCTGATCTGCTGGGTCCCCGGCCAATCAACTGCTGCCTCCTCCTTAATCGGGCCCACTATCAACTCTCTCCGCCAATACAATAGCTCCACCTCACTCAATCCAGCCTCTAATCCCAAGTCTCCACGTCAGACAAGTCGATTTGGATTGCAAATAACAAAAGTGACAATGACAAGCCGTATTTTTCTTTTTATAGGTTTTTCACCTTTCACCGATATCGGTTTCATTTTGCCCTAAGGAACCGGTATCGGTCCCTTAACCGATATCGGTCATGCAGAATCGACATCGGTTCGCTACCCAACTTTCACCCCATTCTTTGCCCTTATTTACTCCTTGCCTCTTTTTCACCAATATCGCCTCTATCCACCTTTGCTGCACAACATTTGTTCACTTGTCCAGCCTGACCTACGGCCTCAACCTACCATTCGGCTCGACCTAAGGCCTCAACCTACCTATTCGGCCCGACCCAAGGCCTCACCCTACCTATTCGGCCCGACCCAAGGCCTCAACCTACCATTCGGCCCGACCTAAGGCCTCAACCTACCATTCGGCCCGACCTAAGGCCTCAACCTACCAATTGGCCCGACCCAAGGCCTCGCCCTAACCTATTTGGCCCGACCTAAGGCCTCGCCCTACCTATTTGGCCCGACCCAAGGCCTCAACCTACCTATTTGGCCCGACCCAAGGCCTCGCCCTACCTATTCGGCCCGACCCAAGGCCTCGCCCTAACCATTAGGCCCGACCCAAGGCCTCAACCTACCTATCCGGCCCGACCCAAGGCCTCAACCTACCCATCCGGCCCGACCCAAGGCCTCGCCCTAACAATTTGACCTGACCCAAGGCCTCAACCTACCCATCTAACCTGACCCAGGGCCACCGCCCAACCACTTGGCCTGACCCAAGGCCGTATCACTTCAATACCATACCCACAATCAACGTTTTATTTTATCCATCCATCATGTACCTTGTGTTCAATCGAGCTCACCTGTTCGTGTTTTAGCATGATTAGGGTCCTTGACTTGATCTGTCGACCAACTTTGCCTAGACCTAGACCGTGACGTTTATCTCAACCAAACCAACCATTTGGTACTGCCGAACATGCCTAAACGTTCCTGTACCTCACCTGTTATATACCCTGGAGCTACTTCCTATGCCTTGGATACCAGGATTATATCACCCTTGTTTGGATAAACTATCGACCTTTGCCTACACATTCTTTGGTTTGCTTGTCAAATCATGTACCCTCGTCGTACTATTGCATTTCAACATGCGTCTCGCTTCTGGACCTACCCCACCACCTTACCATCCTCTCTACAACATATACCCTTTATCAACCCTATCCCCTCGCTTTCCCGTTCACTCAATCGTGATAGATTTGAGGGGGATTACCTATATCCTTAACATGAGAAACCACTTTATATATTATTGTCTCATAGCGCAGCTTTTACGTAACAAGCTACACGACAATAAGGGGCTAATGTAGACACCAAATTCGTGTCTTACGACCCCTTGTGACCCGCATCCCATTTCGCAACCTAACCTCATTACCTAAACTTTACACAATTATTTATTAATTACCTTGTAATTGATAAATCCACATCACCTTACCCGCCACCTCACTTTGCCACCTCATCATGACCTAGCCCTAACCCTAAACTAACCTAATTAAGACCCATGACTTGGTCTAGACTCACATCCATAACTAATGCCTCCTTACTCGCACCCAAAGCCGACCTTCTAGCCACTTGACCAAGCCCGCAACTGATCTCTCGGGAGAAAAGCAGGGAAGGTGGGCTATTTTACTAAAAATAGCCTACTTTTTCCTTACCGATGCCGGTTCTCCTACTGACCGCCGGTTACGCAACCGCCATCGGTTCCCTATAAATGGGCTCCCCAAACCAAAACAACGGATCGGAATTTCATTTTTGAGATCAGCCAAAGGATTTCTGGATCAACGAGAGAGCATTGCGAGCGAGGAACAGAGTCCAGATCTTCACTTGACAGAGCAGAGACGAGTAAAGAAACCAGAAGTGTTTACAACCAAGGAGATCAACTTGCATCTTGGTCAAAACCAGTAAGTCACATCTTGCATGTCCTTTGTTATAACATTTCTTATGCTTCTTGAATCTCAGTCCTCCTAAATCCGTTTCTGAATCCACTACCCAACGTGCCATTGCATCTAACTGTCATTCTTTTGCTTCTAATCATCCCATTTCCTAATATCATCCATAAACCAGCCTTACAAAACACCATAGCTACCAAGAAGATCCCAGAACCTACCGGTATCGGTTATTAGTAACCGGCATCGGTTATCAGTAACCGACATCGGTTCCTGTCATCAAAACCAGAAAACCAGCCTTTCCCCTACCCAGTTTAACGAAACAATTTAATTGATATTTTGCAGTCTTTTGTGTTAATTCATATTAGCAGGGGAACTGACCACCTTCGAAAGGAAGTTTTATATTTCCTGGGCCCAAGGTAGTTTCCTCATTTATTGTTTAATCAAAATCTTGTGGTCTTGTGTTCTTATTTGCAGGTAGTCCTTCCAAGACAAAAGGAGTTCTCGCATGATCCACCCGATCTTTCTCTACGGTACGCGCACACCATCTCGACATTCAACAGGTATTCCTCCTAACCCTAACCTCATCTGTTTCTAAAAGGAATGAAAGGATAGAAGCAACTCTATTCCCAGAAGCCGAAACATTCCGAGCGAAACAAGCATAACCTAAATGCTCCTACACACTCAATTAAAATGACATTTTTGAGTGATGCAATTGTACAATGATGGAGATGGCTCTTTGCATGCCAACAACAACAAATATTTAGGGACACTATTGGGCTAAAGTAGTACAAAAAGCTATATATCTTCTCAACAGGCATCGACAAAGATTATAAAAAAATAAAATGCCGGAAGAAGTATGGAGTGAGTGGTAGAAAGCCATGAATTTCTCATTTGTGAGTATTTGGTTGCACAACATACATGCATGTCCCGGTAGAAAAGAAGGAAGGTTGAGCCAAAGAAACTCAAGTATATCCTACGTGGCTACAACACTACCTCGAAGGTATATTGTCTCATTGATCCTAAGACAAAGAAAATATATGAGAGTTAGGACATGGTTTGTGACAAGTCATCCTTTAACTCTATAGTGACATTAGAACAACCATTACCAACCACCTCTCACTCACTAGTCTTTGAATCGGATGAACAACTAGAGGAGACAACTCGAGAGAACTAGAGAATGTGACTCCACATCAATCCATATGGCAATGACATAGTTCTTCTCAAAAACAGCCAAGTTCTCATCAAGTGGGTACAAAGGACCTTGAGGAATCCCATTTGCAACAACTCCTAGGTACATCATCCGGAGGCAAAACAAGGAGTCAAACAAGAAATGAGGTAAAATTGTTACTCATGAGATCACCGATTAATAGCTCCGAGCCAAAAATGTTCATTAAGCAATCGGTCAACCTCGGTGGAAGGAAGCGATGGATACAAAATATGACTCACTTATGAAAAATCGGACATGGGAACTAGTCGATCCGCCTACAGGAAAGAAACCCATAGGCTGCAAATGGGTTTTCAAGACAAAATATAAGGCATATGGAGTTATCAACAAACATAAAGCATGTCTTGTAGAAAAAGGATATGCTCATAAAGAGGGCATCAACTATGAAGAAACCTTTGCACCCACTACGAAGATCAAGACCATCAAAGTTGTTTATGCATTGACAACAAAAAAAGGATGGAGACTTCAACAGATGGACGTCAAGAGTGATTTCCTAAATGGTGATATGAAAGAAGAAGTTTACATGACCCAACCTGAAGGATTTTTTGATGAAGAGCATCCTAAGAAGGTATGTCATCTCATCAAATTATTGTATGGACTGAAACAAGCTCTAAGGACATGGTATATCAAGATCGATGATCACATTTTGTAGCATGGGTTCACTCATAGCCCCTCAGATTCAAATTTGGATATAAAAAGGTAGGAAAGGAAATTGTCATTTTTTTGTATATGTAGATGATCTTGTGATCACTTTGGTAGTTTAGAAGATCAGGTTGATATTGTGAAGAATGATCTCAAAATAACCTTCAACATGATATATTTGGGGCTCTTTGCATTACTATCTTGGCTTGGAAATATGGAAAAAGGAGCATCACATTTTTGTCTCCCAGATAAAGTACATCAAGACACTCTTGGAAAAGTACAATATTTCCAATTGTAAACCTATATCCTCCCATAGAAAAAGGCTTGCAACATTCAATATTCCATGACTCACATCAAGTAGATGCTACACTCTACAGGAAACTTATTGGAGGGCTCATCTACTTGACATATACCAGACCAGATATATGCTTTGTCATTAGCTATCTTTCCAGGTTCATGTAGGAGCCAAAGAAATTTCACTATATAGTAGGAAAGCATGTATTGAGATATGTCTAAGGAACATTTGATTATGGTTTGGAATATAAGAAGAATGAACAATTCTTATCACGAGGATACGTCGACTTGGACCACACGGATACTGTTGATGACATGAAGTCAACTATAGGATACATATTTCATCTCGGATCTGGACCCATCTTGTGGATAAGTAAGAAGAAGAATGTTGTTTCTATCTCATCCACAGAGGCAGAATATCGTGCTGCACATGGATCTTTGTGCGAAGCGATATCGTTAGGTCACATTTTGGATGACTTGGAAATTCCTGAAAAAAGTCTCCTATTCTCTATTGCAATAACCAGAGTGTGTTGAAGCTCGTGCAAAATCCAATTTTTCATGAACGAACAAAGCATATTGAGATTGATTGTCATTTCATTCGAGAGCACATCTTGAACCATCACATTCAGCTCCAGTACTATCCTACAAAAGCACAAGTTGCCAACATTCTCACAAAATCTCTCGGAAAAGTGAAATTTGAACTTTTTTAGGAGTCACATTTGAAACAATGATGTAATAAGGGGGAATGTTAGCATATTCTACGTACTTATTTTTTATTATTATACTAGTTCCTATCTATTCCATTATTCTCTCCTTCTTGTTTGTAACTTCTCCATCCATTTAGGGGATATTGTTTATTCAATTCACCTATAAATATGTGTCATGCTTCTTATAATAAGTGAATAATAAGAGTTAGCAAATCTCTTTTCTCTCTCCTTTATTTCTACCTCACAAGGGTAAGGGAAAACCAAAAAGTAAAACCAAATCCACCCCTTCTCCATCTCAAAATGCTCCTAATCCAAAAGAAAAAAATTAAACCTAAGGAGTCTTTTAAATCCAAGAATAAGTCTAGCCTTTCATGCTCTTTTTGAGGGGGTAGTTATCATGAAGAACATAGGTGTTATAAGCGAATGCAAGCCTTAGACGATGCGGTCAAGAAAATATATTTCTATCTCCACTCCACCTCCTTCTAATCATAATGGTAAAGCACTTGGTGTTGTGGGAGATCTCAATCACCACTTGTAGACAGTTGGGTTATATATTCTTGTGCTTCTCATCATATGACTTCTTCCAAGGATTCTTTTGTTTCTCTAGGTTTGAGTTCTACCTCCAAACTTGAGGTTGGAGATTCTTTCTTTCTTTTCTGTTGAGGGAAAAGGTGATATACACCTTGATGGTGGAAATATCCATGATGCATTGTATTTTCCTAACATTACCACAAATTTTCTTTTTGTATATCAAATTTTTCATTCTATTCAAGATAAAACAATGAATTTTACACCACATAGGGCAGAGGTATGAAGTTTGTTGGAGAAAAATTCACTTGTTGCTCAAGGTATTGTAGATCATAGTTCTATACTATATCAATTTGAGGGTTTTTATGACACTTCCTCTATAGGGACAAGATTGGTTTATCATGCATATTCAGAGAGTAAGCTTTTGCATGAAATATTTCAACATCTTAATTACAAATATTAGGAGTTGAGCACTCATGGTATGGTAGATGGTCTTCCTAGAGTTTCAAGTATTGAGGGATTTTTCTCTGGCTATGCATTAGGGAAGCAACACCAAGATCCATTTTCTAATAATTATTCCAAGAGAGTTTCTTCACCACTTGTGCTTGTGCATAGTGACTTGATGGTTTTTCCTACCCCCTCTTTCAATGGAGCTAAGTATGCACTTACCTTCAATGATAATTTCTCAAGGCGTACTTGGGTTTATTTTCTCAAGTAAAAAAGTGATGTTTTTTCACGATACAATTCTTTAAGGCTTTGGTCGAGAAATAATCTTCGAGTTGCATAAAGAACCTTTGCAGACCGATAATGGGGGAGTAATTTAGCGATGAGTATTCTGATTTTTGGAAACTCAAGGCATTATTCACTAGCATTTTTCCTTCATAATCCACAACATAATGGATTAGCAGAAAGGAAGAAGAAAAGTTTGAAGGAAATGGCTAATCGTATGATGCGTTCTAGAGATTTACCTCCTATCTACTATGAAGTAGTTATTTGTGATGACTACATTTGAATCACACACCACATAGAGTACTTAAGCATTTGACTCTAGAGGAAGTTTGGTATAACACTAAGTTGTCTGTCTCATTTTTTCGAGTCTTTAGGAGCCATGCTTTAGATTTTTTGCCGAAGAAGAAAAGAAAAACTTTCGATAAGAAAAGAAAACCCTTGATCTTTGTAAGGTATTGTGAGGACATGAGAGCTTATCAACTTTTAAAACCCGATACTCATAACATTCATTTTTTTACACATGTTCGGTTTGATGAGCACTTCAGTCCTCATGATTCTTCATCTTCTTCTTTGCCTTCTTATTTTTCTTCATCTCATCTTAAGCATCCTTTCTTTTAGGAGGCTAATGAGGAGGTTATAGATGTTGTTGAGGATCCTACTCCCACCGATGTTGTCACTATTCCTAAGTGGGATCGTACTACAGTTTATGAGGAAACACCTTTCATATAGGATCTTCCACCCACTAGGCATCATCACACACATTCGATATGTTCTAAAATTTTGTGTCGTAGTAGTTTTGAGGATCCACGATATTTTTCAAAGGATCATGGGATACAAGAGTGGGATGATGTCATGATAGTTGAGTATTCTTTTATGATGAAGAATCGACTTGGGATTTGGTATCTCTTCCTAAAAAAATAAATATGGTTAGGTGTAAGTGGGTATACCAAACCAAATACACATCTGATGGGTCCATTAACAAGCATAAGGCTCGTCTTGTTGTAAAGGGTTTTTCACAAGTTGAAGGTATTGATTACTCTAAGACTTTTACACCCGTTGCCAAGATGGATTTTGTATGCCTTGCACTTGTTATTGTTGCATCATAGGGGAGGCCCGTATACCAGATGAATGTGAAGAGTTCCTTCTTACATAGAGATCTATAAGAAGAAATATACATAGAGAAGTTGGTTGGATTTGTTCGGGATTTTTCTCTTGTTTGTACCCTCGAAGGTCTCTCTATGGTCTCAAAATAAACCCAATCATACATACGGTGTACATTCTCCTCATAGTAGTCAGCGACAGGATGCTAAAAGGATTTTGTGTTATTTGCGGGGTACTTCCCACTTTGGCCTACATTACACCGGGGTTCTACTTAGTTGGTTGGGTATACTGATTCAGATTGGGAAGTTTTATTGATGACAGGCGTTCCACTTCTAGCTATCTTTTTTGTGTTAGTTCTTCTCCAGTTGTTTGGGTGTAAAAAAATAAATAGGATATTGCACTTTCATCTTTAGAGGCAGATTATAGGGCACTTGATTATAACGAGTCAGTAGATTATTTTCCTTTGACGCTTATTTATAGAGTTTAGATTCCCACAGGATTCACCGAATGTACTTTAGTGTGACAACCAAAGTGATATTCACATTTCTCACAACCCATTTGAGCACCGACGGACCAAGCATATAGAGATACACATTCGGGATGGAGTTCTTTGATTGGATTACATTCCAACTCAGCAACGAGTTTGAGACATCTTTACGAAGCCTTTTGCATCACCTAGCTACCTTGAGTTGCAGGGGAATGTGTGGGGTTTCAAAATTTGTTCTTGGGGGTGTTCGTGAGAACATTTTCCTTCTTCCTCTTATTTCTCTTTCCTTCTTTTGGATCGAGATTTCTTCATGGATATATTTTAAAGGAGTACCTCATCAGGTCTAGTTGTCAAGACTCATACCGTGGACATGACACTTCTATTTTTTCCCGTAGCTTCATGTGAGAGAGGGTGTTAGAGTAGGTATTTACCTTAACTCATGTTCACTTAGGTACTTTATTTACCTTTATTGTATTTATCCTTACCCACTTATGTGTGTGGATATTTATTTTTATTAATTTAGAAATTAGGGGATATTATCTAGTTGTTAGGTATAGTTCATTCCTTGATCTATGGTATTTATTGGTTCTTTCCTTGATCTATGGTATTGAATAGATCCTTGATTTTTAGTTCTTTCTTAAATCTCTAGTTCTTTGATGACTAGTTCTTTCCATGATTTATGGTTTGATATATGACCTTGATTGATTCTTAGATTGTTATTCCTTTCCTATATAAGCAAGGAAAATTCTCATTATATTTCATTTTTCTATAATAATATATGATCTTTATACTCATTTGTTTGCAAAGGTTTTATGTAAATTTATTACGGTGAATTACTTTCATCTTATTGTTCGTGGTGTTTGAATAGCATTTGTATTCTTGGCTTGGTACGATCTGGTCATCATTCCTTTTAATGCACAATTAAATCTATTACAAAATAAGGGCCTCGAATCAAAATGCAAGGATTCCACTACAAGGGTCTGCAGCACATTGGCTTCACAAATCTCATTTGACAGATTTTTTGTACTCAAAAAGTATCTCACATTTTACAATGAGCTCAACACTTTAATTTATAAAATTTTGGGAGAGAGAGAATTGAAATCTTGAAATCTATCTTCCAAAAATATGTAAGATGTCATAAATGGAGTGAAATGGTGGTATTTTTATTGCAAAGGCTCCCTATGTTATGCCATAACTTGGAGCAATGAAAATGTCTGCCCATGCTTCATTAAATGTTCTCCCAACCACCAATAAAATCACTATTACGGACCTTGCGTGTTTTTTTCAAAATCATAATAAAAATTCATTAATTTTTTCATTTATTAATTTTTGTGTGTCCGGATCGAATCAATGATTCCAAAAAGTCTAACCTTGTGTGATTTCATCAAGAAATGAAAAATATATCGTAATCTGAGTGTGAGCAGCTATTTTGCGTTTACCAGGGATTTCTTGCATTTTACGGGATTGAGTAATTAAATTATTTAGATATAGATATGTTTATTTCCTTTTCACTAAGCTACCCTAATTAAAAATAATAGATCATATTTTTTTGTCATAGAGAATGTTAAGACATTTCCAATAATATAATGTTTGTCAAATTTTGAGCACTGGATCAAAAGTTATGCCTATTTGAAAATTCATGCGAAAAAATGTCGTTTTCCTTTGTTATGTAGACTTTTCTACAACATTTTCCGTCAAATTTTCTATATAGAATTTTTCGTGGCACTTTCCATGTACTTTTTCTACTGAGACTTTTTCTACAACACTTTCCCGGACTTCGTTGCGGAATTTTTGTGGCACTTTCCGCAAACTTTGCTCTACAAACTTTTTTACGGTATTTTTGCAGACTTTTCTCTGCGGACTTTTGACAAGCACTTTCATGGACTTTTCTATGGCACTTTCCATAGAATTTGTTAACTTTTTTCATTTTTCTCTAACTTTTTTTATTTCTCTTCAATTAGAGAGTTAGAAAAAAAAATGCCCCAAATCCATTTTTTCTCAAATTTACTCATTTTTTTTTCTCAAACTTGGCTAAGAATTGAACTCCTTTGACTCTAGAAGAAGGGAAATTCCTGAAATGAACCCCAAGTTCCCAAACTAATTGCAAGTGCTCCAAAATTATGAAAATTTACCTAAAAATCCTAGTCTCAACCAAGAAGCTCTATCAATTACCCAAGTTTCGTTTTCTCCAGTCATCCATTTTTACCAAGGGGTAAAAATGGATAAAAATTTAGTGAATAATGGGGACATCTTCTTGCTAAATTATCTTATCAGTGGCCTTGAATCATCTATTGGACATGGATTCAACGTGATAAATATGAATCTAATATGAAACTCTGAAATCTGCTCCCTGAGCCACTTGAAACACTACTAGAACTGGAGATGATCTCACCATATGCTACATCCAATGGACTGTAAATGAGTAAAAAATACCACCACACTATGTACAAAACTTAAAATCATACACACCCCAAGTGGGATATGAAGAGTGTGCAAAAAAACTTCTTGTGATAAAAACAAACCTACCTACTCTATGCAAACCAAAGGAAAAGGGAACTCAAACAAATCAGAATCGGGGGGAAATAACTTCCTTATCTTAAAATAGGCAGCCATGTATTGATTTGGAGCTAAACATGGTTGTTATTATGAGTGAAAAAATGACAAGAGGCCAATCGTTAGCCCAAATCACCAAAGTACCTGTTAGTACAAAATCACAGCACCCCCAAATGAGTTATGGATCTTCTTTTCTAAGTCATGGTCATTTGGTGTGATTTGCATAACATTGGATCATTCCCTAAGGTTTGTGGGACTTGCAAATGGGAATGATCCTCCGAGAAGGCTAGTTCCTCCTTCCTAAACTACCCGCCACAAGCTATTATAGCGTAGGAAATAACCTCTAATCCTAATCTAACTTCCAAGGAGACAAGGAGAGAAATAAAACAAGGAAATAAAAATACCCTACACTAAAATGGTGATACACCGAGAAGGAAAATGCTGATCATCTACCAAAATGCCATGGAACAAAGAGAGATGAGCAATGGAAAGGATGGGCAACATAATCAAAGACCATAAATTAGATTCACACAGAAAATATTCCAAAACCCCATGAAAACAACTCCCGGATCTGCTATTGAACATTCAAAACATGCACAGATATCCTGCAATGAAGAGAGGTAAGAAGAGACAACCAAAAATGAGCAAAGGATGGACAAATGCATCACAAAACACATTTTTATTACTTCAGAGTTTGCACAGAGCATCATTTACGGACAAGAGGCAAAAAAATCCATTTTATAGAGCAAGGGAGGAGGTTCAAACTCCTTTTTCGACCTTGGGGAAGAGAAGAAGGGGGAGGCAGAGAAGAAAACGAACAAAAACCACCTTTTTTGTGCCCCTCTGTTACAATATATAGAAGAATGGGAGAGAGAAGAAGGAAAGAATCAAATCCTACTCCAACCACTCTGAGATACACATTGAATCCCTTTTTAAAAGCTTAACCACTGAAAATCAATGCCTTCTATAAATCCACCCATAATATGTCACTTGAGTCCCCCAAAGTGATGAATGAATTGAATCAGCTCTAGTAGTTGAAGAGATTAGAATCTGTGTTAATGGCGTGGAAGACTTTTCTTCATTTTTAACCTACCGAGGCCTGGAATTTTTTTTTTTAATCTTTCCATGGCATATAGAACATCGAGACGCTTCCACGAGTGTAAGATTTGTAATATTTTGAGCCCTGAGTCTAAAGATATGCCCCTTCGAAGTTTACATCGGGTCCATACAAATGGGCGGGAAAACCAATTTGAAAAATGGGCCCTTTTTAATATGGGACACATGGCAGTTAGATTAGAGAAAAATCGGGTTTGTGGGCTAAGAACTTATCTTTTCCCCTTTTCGTAAGAAACACAAAATCCAAAAATTCCTGTGGCCCCACTACATCTCTTGGACACGTGGTTCCCTTTGGTTGGCTAGGGAGATGCGCTTCAATATTTCCTTTGTGCTTTCTATCAAAAGGAAAATTTCCACCTTTTCCTCCGACTCCATGCTTTGGTTTGAATTAGGCTAAGATGCTGAATTTTTTCCTTTTGGTGGAGTTGCGGCCAATTTTGCAGCTTTTACACCTTTTGGGGTAAAGTGCAAAAATCTAAATTTTTCCCCGACGGCCCGCCGCATTGCGGGACACTGGTGGCCCGTACTTTCTTGGAAACCATTTTCTGGTTTTAATTTTTAATTAGTGCCATTTAGACACTTGGCGATTCCATCATCCGGCCTATTCATTGATTATTCAATCGACTCGCCCCTTTTGGTTATGGAAACATGGTGGCCTCACACTTTCTTGAAAGCCCGATTCAAACTTTTTCTTTAGAGGAGCATCGAGTTGACACTTGGCAGCCTCCACAGGTCTGTGGACTTTTCAACAGCCCCTCTTATCCTTTTGGACTCTGGGCTATGTGGCGAGCTCATGCTCATTTGGGTCTCCACCTTTGGACCAACTCTTGGAAATGCATCAGGCTGACACTTGGCACTCTCCGCTTGCACATTTATACTTAGCCAATTTTGAGGCCTACCCCATCCACCTTTGACCTTGTTTGACCATTTGACCCTTCCTCCATTTTGGCCTGGGACACGTGGAGATGCAGCGCTTGTTTGAGCCTCTCTCTTTGGATTCATCTTTGGAGGAGTGCCGTTAGGACACATGTCTCTCTCCATCGGCTCTTCCATACTTAGTCGATTTTGGACTCTTTTTTTAACTGTCTCGACCTCGAAAAACTTTGAATCTTCATCGCTTCTCTCCTTGAGCTTCTAGTTCTTCTGACGTTACTCACGCTCCTTCCCCAACCCTTGTGTTTTACATTTTAGAGTCTTCTTGATTCTTTCAAATAGACTTAAGACACATATTCGTGTGATAGATCCGTTTCTTCCCTTTCTCCTCGCACAGGTCGTTTAAAATTTTTCAAGCCCTATCATTGCATTGTAAATTCCCTCTGCAACCGGTTTTGCAAGATTTAAACATGTTTTATCGATTCTTTCCATGCGGGGTTGGATGATCCAATATTTTTCTCGGGGCAGAAATATGGATAGCAATTTTGTGACTCATGCGGACATCTGCTGCTAGATGAAGAGACTAGTGGCCTTGAAACATCCATTTGCCATGGAGTCGTCTGAAAAACACAAAACTAATTTGAAATTTTGAAGATTTGATCTTTGAGGCACTTTGTGAACTTGATTATATGCTTTTTCTATTTTTGTCTAGCCCTAAGTTTGCACTCTCAATTTTCATAATAAAATCTTAAAAGTGGAATTTGTTAGAGTAGAAAATTGTTTTAACTCGGGGCTTCAATCTGTCCCTCAAATGGACTATCTTGAAATGACTTTAGCTACTCTGCATTTGTTTCTTTTGGAATTTACAACTGTTACAGGAAAACATGAGCCTTCTTACCTTTAATAGTTTAAGAGCCTGGCCTCATGCCCCTCTGAAGCAATACAAACAAAACTTATATACAAAGACCAAATCATACATGCCTCAAATGAGACATGCATAGTGTGCATAAGAACTTATTCTTCGAAAATAAGCCTAGCTACACTACTATAACCAAGAGCAAAAGGGAACTCAAACAAAGCCTACAACTAGCAAGGAGAAATAACTTCCCTTCCTCAAAAATGGCAGCCATGCAACTGATTTGGCACTGAACATGGCTGGTTGGATGAGTGAAAAACTAACTACAAGTTGATCTTCCACCCAAATCACCAAAGTATCAACTGAAGACAAAACCAATACCTCTTTTAGTTGCTCTGCATTTGGATTGAAGAGGTATGGCAGTTGATCCTTGGTGCTTTGTAGCTCATCCTCATGCCCTAAAATGGGCATGACTAGATTTGGCTTCTCCTTTGGCTCCAATGAAGCCAAATACCTGATTGGGCAAGGTCTGATCCTTTGGATGTGCCCATAGCTCGATTTTCCACTCCAAAAATGGAGTCTTCTTGTAGACCTCTTTGGGTGAATGGCATGGAAGGAATGGTGGAACTCTTTTGTTGTTTCTCTTCTTCCTCCTGTGAAGAGCATGGAAGGTTTGAGTCTCCCAAACTAGATTCCAAAAGGATGCTATAAAGTATAGACTGCTGCAAATGAGTGCTCTCCTTCATGACAACAGGTTCACATATTTGAAGGGTGAATGAAGGAGAAAACAATAGAAACTCATTCGGTTCCTCTCCATCAAAACAATCCTCCAAATCAGAAAAATACATTTCCTCATTTTTGTCCTGATGCAAATGTTCACCCTCTTCCATGGTGTCATTTCAGTTTGCAAATTTTTCACCATGGTTTATTTTGTCCTCCAATATGAAGTTTAAAAGATCAAACTCTTCGCAACGTTAGATCTTGAGAAAGATGAAGTTGAAAGAAGAACTAAAGGTTCTTCTATAGCCTATTTTTTGTTCAAAGCCTTTGGATCTGCATTTTTCTCCCGCATAGCTGGAATGTACCCCTCTTCTTTTGGATTTGGAGCAACTCTTCCTTCCTCTGCTGCTTGAAAAAAATCTTTCTCTTGAGTTACCTCTTCCTCTAGCATGAAGTTTGACAAATCAAACTCTTCAATCTTCTGCTCTAGAGGATGAGTTGGGACTACAAGATCTCTTTTAGAGCTTTCCTCCATGATGGGTTCATTAACCAAATCAGGCCCTTCGAATGAAAGCAAGAAATCTTGATGATCCCTTCTTCTTCTGCTGCTACAAACTTTGATTTGATTTCTTCCATCTTCTCCTCTTTAATGGGACTTGGAGTTGATTGTCCCTCCTCTTCAACTAGTTGTGTAGCTTGGGTTAGATCAGTATCTTCTTCAGGAAAAGTGCCATAAACAGACTGTTGATTCTCTTCCTCTTGTTCTTGTTCTTCTTCTGCTGCAAACTCAGCCTCAACCACCACTGTTTCTTCAACTCTAACCTCCTCCATTGGTTTGACCATCAAGGGGATCTTTGTAAACCCAAATTTGGTAGCCCAACTCTTCGATTGTCTGTCATTTCTTTTCTATTGGGCTCCTCTTCTTGCTATTCTCCTTGACTAGTTTCTTGGGTCTCTTCCCAACATGGACTTGGGAGAGCAAGAGGAGTGGTAGGTTGGGGTTCAACCAGCTTTGCGATTATTTGTGGTGGGGAGGGAGGTGGAACTTCTAGTTTGTTTGGAGGGGATGACTATTTGGAAGGGAAAGGGAAGAGGAACTGAAATGGGGTGGAAGACTAGGGAATGGAGAAATGGAATCAACACTTGGGGTAGCAATTGGGAAGCTTGGAAATTGGAGCTTGGGTTGAGGTGGTGCTGCTTGAGAAGGAGAAAAATAAAATCTATGATATGGTGGACTTACCCATTAACAAGGTTGTCTCAACTCCAACTCATAAGCCTTGATCTCCTTAGTCCATTGAGCAAGTTGGGGCAGCATTTTAACGATAAAGTCTAGCTTCTCCTGAGGGCTGTAATATTTGGTAAAAGGGCCTTCCCATGGATAAGGTTCCCTGAAACCAATCTAAAATGCCTTCATTTGTGCTATGCCCCTTGACTGAACCATACTAACCTCCATTTTTTGGATCTTCTCTAGCAGACCAACATCTTGTATTTGATTGTCTTCATTGTTTACATACCCCTGCTCTTGGAAAGCTCCATAGCCAAACTGATTTTGGCACTTTGTTTCTCATAGGGGTAGACATATTGATTTTTCCTTTTCTCAAAATGCTGATTTGAAGGAGTTGTAAAACATATTGGAGGTGGATTTCTCTGCTGTTGTAAGTGTGAGTTCCAAGAAGGAAATGAAGTCATGATTGCACAACCTCATGGAATGGGAGAAAATGAAAGAGATGGAAGAATAAAATGGATGAAAATGAGTGGAAATGGATGGAAAATGTCTGCAACTTAGAGAATGGGTTTTTTACTAGATGGAGTCACTACATGTGTTTGCATGTGCCTCAAAAGGCTGAATCCAAACAAGAACAAATCAACTCGATGAAATAAAGTGAAGACCTTTGGTCCCACCGGGCATGCCAAAATTGTTAGTGCAAAATCACAACACCCCCAAATGAGTTATGGATCCATTTTTCTAAGGGAAGGTCATTTGGTGTGATTTGTACAACATTGAATCATTCCCAAGTGTGGGACTTGCAAATGGGAATGATCCTCCAGAGAAGTTTGGTTCCTCCTTCCTAAACTACTGTCACAATCTATTCTAGTGCGGGAAAGCTAATATAATCCTAATATAACTTCCAAGGAGACAGGGAGAGAAAGAAAACAAGGAAAAAAAGAACCTACACTAAAACAATGATGCACCGAGAAGGAAAATGTTGATCATCTACCAAACTGCCATGGAACAAAGAGAGGTGAGAAATGGAAAGGATGGACAATAGCATCACAGACCATAGATAAAATTCACATAGAAAATGTTCCAAAACCCCATGAACACAGCTCCCATATCTGCAAATAAACATTCAAAACATGCACATATATCCTGCAATGAAGAGAGGCAACAAGAGACAACCAAAAATGAACAAAGGATGGACAAATGCATCACAAAAAACCATTTTTATTGCTTCAGAGTTTGCATAGATCATCATTTATAGATAAGAGGAAAAAAATCCATTTTACAGAGTAGGGGAGGAGTTTCAAACTCATTTTTCGACCACTGGGGAAGAGAAGAAGGGGAAGGTAGAGAAGAAAACAAACAACCAATTTTTGTGCCCCTCTGTTACAATATATAGAAGAATGGGAGAGAGAAGAAGGAAAGAATTGAATCCTGCTCCAACCACTCTGAGATACGCATTGAATCCCTTTTCAAAATCTCAACCACTAAAAATCAATTCCTTATGCAAATCTATCCACAATATGTCGCCTCGGTCCCCAGGTGGATTGAATCAAATCATATATGGTAGTTGAAGAGATTGGATTTTGTGTTAATGTCTGGAAGAATTTTCTTCATTTTTTACCTACTAGGCCTGCAAAAATGATTATTTATCTTTCCATGGCATAGAGGACATCGTGACACTTCCAATGGTGTAAGATTTGTAATATTTTGAGCCAGAGTCGAAAGATATGCCACTTCAAAGTTTACATCAGGTCCATACAAATGGGCGGGAAAACCAATTTGAAAAATGGGTCCCTTTATTAATATGGGACACGTGGCATCTAGATTTGGGAAAAATCAGGTTTGCGGGCTCAGAACTTATCTTTTCCCATTTTTCGCAAGAAACGCAAAATCCATAAAATTCCTGTGGCCCCATTGCTCCGCTTAGACACGTGGCCCCCTTTGGTTGGCTGGGGAGATGTGCTTCAATATTTTCCTTTGTGCCTTTTGTCAAAAGGAAAATTTCCACCTTTTCCTCCGACTCCCCACTTTGGTTTGACTCGGGCTAAGATGTTGACTTTTTCCCTTTTGGCAGAGTCACGGCCCATTTTGTAACTTTTACACCTTTTGGGGTAAAGGGAAAAAAAAACTTTTACCGACGGCCCACTCGTCACCGGGACACATGGTAGCCCCATGCTTGTTTGGAAACCCTTTTCTAGATTTAACTTTGAATTAGCACCATTTAGACACTTGGCAGCCTCTGTCGGCTGGCCTATGCATTGACTATTCAATCGACTCTGTCCCTTTTGGTTATGGACACGTGGCATTCTCGCGCTTGATTGAAAGCCCAATTCAAACTTTGTCTTTAGAGGAGTTTCGAGTTAACACTTCATAGCCTCCGCAGGTCCATGGATTTTTCAACAGCTCCTCTTATCCTTTTGGACTCTAGGCTACGTGGCGAGCTCGTGCTCATTTGGGTCTCCACCTTTGGACCAACTCTTGGAAATGCACCAAGATGACACTTGGCACTCTCCGCTTGCACTTTTATACTTAGCCAATTTTGAGGCCTACCCCATCTACCTTTGACCATGTTTGACCATTTGACGATGCCTCCATTTTGACCTGGGACACGGTGAGATGTGGCACTTGTTTGAGCCTCTCTCTTGGGATTCACCTTTGGAGGAGCACATTTAGGACACGTGGCTCTCTCCGCCGGATCTCCCATACTTAGTCGATTTTGGACTCTTTTCTAAACAGATCGACCCCAAAAACTTTGAATCTTCGTTGCTTCTCTCCTTGAGCTTCTAGTTCTTATGACACTTCGCTCGGCCTCCTTGCACAACTCTTCTTTTTACATTTTAGAGCTTGCATGAGTATGTCAAATAGACTTAAGACAAAGATTCACGTGACAGATCCGTTTCTTCTCTTTCTTCTCGCACGTGGTCATTTAAAAATTTTTAGGCCCTGCCAATCCATTGTAAATTCCTCTCGCAACTGACAGTTTGCAAGATTTAAATGTGTTTTCTCTGATTCTTTCCATGTGGGGGTGGTTGATCCAATATTTTCCCGGGGGGTGAAATATGGATAACAATACCAACATCAATAAAAATACCACCTCAAGCTGATTGCGGTAGACTCCTATACATGTTGATGGTGACCCTTGGTGCTTTGATACTCATCCTCATGCCCTGAAATGGACATGACCGATTTTGGCTTCTCCCTTGGATCCAATGAAGCTAAGTACCTTCATCGGGCACGGACTTATCCAATGGATGTGCCCTTTTATCTGAAATGAAAATCCAAAAATGGATTCATCCTACAGAGCATCCTTAAAAAGAGGTTCCATGCATGTTGAATTTTCCTTTGCATTGATTTTGTAAGAATATAATCCTCTTGCCTGGATGACTAATATGCAATGTGTGTCATCATTGTTTCCTTCCTCCTCCTGCAAAGAACATAGAAGATTAAGATCCTCTAACCTTAGTTCCAGAGGGATGTTATGAAGTGTAGGCTACTGTAATTGAATGCTCTCCCCATGGCAGTGGGCCCTTGATGTTGGAGAATGAATGATGAGGTAGTGAAGGTGGTAATCTAAGTAGGCTCCTCTATGTCAAACTAGTCTTACAAATTAGATAGATAGTCTATTTCCTTGTTATCTTATTACATGTGCTCAACCTCATCCATGGTTTCCTCTGATCTCAGTAACTTGCTGACCATGGTTCCCCACATCTTCAAAGATGAAGTTTGAAATATAAAACTCTTCTTCGACATTAGATCTCAAAGGAGATGAAGTGGAAGGAATAATGAAGGTTCTTCACGCAGCCTTCTTTTGTTCAAAGCCTTTAAAATTATATGGTTCTCTCCACAACTAGAAGTCAATCCTCCTCTTTTGGATTTGGAGTAGCTTCTTCCTCCCTCAATTGTGTTATATCCGAATATTTCCACAACTTTTGGCTTGACCTCAACCTCCTTGGGGTTTCTCCAAAAGGGATTTTATCAATCCCGAATCTAAGAGCCAAGCTCACCAAGCTTCTAATCATTTGTTCTTTTCTTGGATCTTCTTCTTGTTTCTCCCCTTGACTGGATTTTTAGTCTCCTCCTGACATGGACTTAGGAAAGTAGGAGTGGTGGGTGGGGTCTCCACTAGTTGCTTCTTTATTTGTGGTGGAGGGGAAGGTATTTATTTTGGCTCTTGTGGAGGGGACTTGGATTTGGAAGGGAAAAGGTAAAAAAATTAGGTGGGATGAAAGAATAGGGGATGGAGAAGGGGAATCAACATGGGGGGAAACATACAATGGGCTTGACTCATGAAAATTCTGAAATGATAAAGCTTGGGAGGGAGAAAATGAAAGACAAGGAGCTGGTGACTGACATACCCATTGACAAGGTTGTCTTGCACTTTTATCATATGCCTCAATATCCTCAGTCCATTGTGTAAGTTGAAGAAACATTTCAACCATGAAGTCAAGCTTCTCTTGCAGGCTATAGTGTCTTGGAAAAGGGCCTTCCCATGGAAAGATTCCATGCAACCAATTTTGAATGCCTTCATTTGTGTTCTAGCCCTTGATTGAACCATACCTACCTCCATATTTTGAATATTCTCCTGTAAATTGGCATTCTCCATGTAATTGATGTCACTACATGCATATCCATTTTCTTAAAAGGTTCCATAGTGAACTAATCTTGGTACTTCTCATAGGGGTAGGCATAGTGATTAATGATTTTTTCATAATGTTGATCTAGAGGAGTTGAGAAATACATTAGAGGTGGACTACATTGATACTATTGCTATAAGTGTGAATTCCATGAGGGGAATGAAGTCATGATTGCACAACTTCATGGAATGGAAGAAAATGAGAGGGATGGAAAGAAAATGGAAAAGGATGGAAAGGAGGAAGTTATGCAACTCAAGGAAGTGGTTGTTGAGAAGATGTAGTCACAAGATTTGTTTGAGCATGCACCTCCGAAGGCTGAAATTTCAAAAAGAACACACCAAATTGCTTAAATGAAGTCCACTCCAGATGTTGAAATGACACCTATAAAAAGTATTCTCGACAAAGATCTTTTGTGGAACACTTGTGAAATATACATCTTTCACTTGATGGTCCCACTAGGCATGCCAAAAGTGGTATCACCAAAAAACAACACCCTCCAATTTTTTATGCCTGTGTGAATGAGCAACCAATATTTTTGGGTAACATTGGACCATCTCTCTAGTTGTGGGACTTTGATACTTTAGATGGACCTCAAAGAAGGTTGGTTCCTCTACCTAATCCTTGCACTAAACTAATTCTAAGTAAGGATTGTGACTAGGAACTCCTAAGCCTTCTTCAAGGTCCAAGGGGAGAGAGAGTGCATGAAAACAAATCCTGCACTAAAGCGGTGATACACGAAAAAGATGGAATGGGAATATCTCCCCAATATGTGAAAAAAGAAGTAATGTGCATACTAAGAAGGTGATAAAATTAACCACGGTTTAGAAACCGTACTCACAATAATATTTCATACACACACAATGATAATGAATCCCTATAAGAGCATAAGATAGACAAAATATATTTACAATGAGGGTGGAAATGGCTAGAATAATGCAACAAAACACAACAGAGGAATATATATCCACAAAATTGCATCTATTGTTTCATGATATGCACAATTCAATCTATTACAAAATAAGGGCTAGATCACCATGCAAGGAGTCCACTACAAGGAATTATAACACATTGGCTTTCACAAAACCAATTTGACAAAGTCTGGCTACTCAAAAACTCTCTCCTTTTACAATGAGATGAACACTTTCATTTATAGAATTTGGGAGAGAGAGAATTGAAATCCCAAAATATTCCTTCCAACCACTTTAAAGATGTCATAAATGGAGTGAAATGATGGTATGTTGATTGCAAAGGCTCCCCTGTGCTTGACCCATAACTTGCAACAGTGAAAAATGTCTTCCCATGCTTCATTAAATGTTCTCCCAACCACCAATAAAATAATATTTCTAGACTTAGCACATTTTATTCAAAATAATCATCCAAAATTATTTTATTTCTGCATTTCTTTATTTAATGTGCATTGGTCTTGAAGCCACGATTCCAAAAAGTCCAACCTTGTGTGATTTTGTTGAGAAATGCAAAAGATATGGCAATCGAGTGTGAGCAGCTATTTTGAGTTTACCAGGGATTTCTTGCATTTTACAGATGAGTAATTAACTTTTTTTGGAGCTAGATATGTTTCTATCCTTTTCACCCACCTACCCTCATTAAAAATAAAAATCTATTTTTATGGCGTAGAGGATGTCAAGACCTTTCCAATGATATAAGGTTTGTCAAATTTTGAGCATTGGATCAAAAGTTATGCCTATTTGAAAATTCACGCGAAAAAATTGTCGTTTTCCTTTGTTCTTCGGATTGTGTCTATGGTACTTTCCACGAGAATTTTTCTGTGGATTTTTCTATGGCACTTTCCATGGAATTTTCTCTGTTGCATTTTTCGTGGCACTTTCCATGGAGTTTTCTCTCATAAAGAATTTTTGCGGCACTTTCCATGGACTTTGTTCTGCAGACTTTTTACGGCACTTTCCGTGGACTTTGTTGTGGAATGTAACACTTTATGAGGGATTTTCTGTAGACTTAAATCTATAACAATTTCCATAGAATTTTATGTGGACTTAAATCTGCGGCACTTTCTATAGACTTTGTTCTCAGACTTTTCTATGGAAATTCCATGGAATTTTTCTATGGAATTTTTGCGGGACTTTCCATGGACTTTTTTGGAGACTTTTCTGTGGCACTTTCTGTGGACTTTTCTGCAGCACTTTCGTGGACTTTTCTAATTCTTTTCATTTTTCTCTAATTTTTGGATTTCTCTTGATTTGGAGAGTTAGAAAAAATGAAATAAAGTGCCCCAAAGCCAAATTTTCTAAAATTTACTCATTTTTGCTCAAATTTGGCTAAGAATTGAACTCCTTTTCCTCTAGAAGAAGGGAAATGCATGAAATGACCCCCAAGTTCCCAAAATTATTGCAAGTGCTCCAAAATTATGAAAATTTACCTGAAAACCCCAGACTCAACCATGAAGCTCTATCAACTACCCAAGTTTAGTTTTCTCCAGTCATCCATTTTTACCAAGGGGTAAAAATGGATAATAGAGTGTTCTAGTGAACTCAAATGATTATCTTTATCATTGGAAGAAGATGAAAAGGAACACAAAAAATATAACACACCCCCACCTATTGAAATGGGGCATACCAGAAAAAGTATTTCATTGTGAAAATGAAATTCTCGATTTTGCTAGTATTCAAGAATGGGAAGATGATGACGATGACATTTCAACTCTAGTTTTGTGTTGATTACTTTTTATTAGGATGGAAACATTCTTAACAAAAAATGGAGAATGGGATTATTTCTTGGTCCTCAGTTTGATTTTCTCAAAATGAAAACCTTCTCAATATACTTAAACCTTTCAGTTCTCACTCCTTTCAAGAAATAGATGCCTTCAAAATAAAAAATAGAGGACGAGGCCCAAAATGGAAAAGGAAAAGAAGATCACCATTTCTAGTCTGGGCACCAAATTTTAAATTCATTCTCTTTCCAAGAGGGAAATGCAATGAAAGTAACACATTGTACAGGAAATGCATGAAAAAAAGATGTGGAGCATGAGATATATAATTTTGTAGAACAATTGAAAAACATAGAACATTAAGATGTGGGTAATGATTCCAAAATCTTGAGACATCTTTCGAGAATCAACCAACAAAAGTAGTGGTCATGAAGCAGATGCATAACAAAGAAAGGATGTCTAGTTATGGAAATGATAAGTAGATACTGATTAAGATACATCTTCATGATAGTGGAAAAGAATAAGCAAATTAAAATAACCTAGAAGACAAAGAGAAGCTAGAAATAAGGTTCCAAAGCAATGAAGGCAGTGTAATGAATAGGAAAATCATCATTCATGCTAGAAATAAAGATATATTTCTCATGAATGTGAGGAGAGTTTCATACTTCATTGAACCTGTCAATGGATTTGTAGAAAAATGGCATTTAGTGACACTCATTTATAGGTAAGAAATTAATTCAAGTTTGCACTTCATTGAAAGTGGGTTTTCCCCACATGTACATAGGTGATTTAGGTTGTTTCCCTTGTTATTATTTTTTGTTTCATTTCCCGTTGTGTACCATTTTACCTTTTGTTGTGTTTCCCTTTTGTCTTTTTCGTGTGTGTGTGTGTGTGTGTGTGTGTGTGTGTGTGTGTTCAATAAAGCAAGTTGTGTAGTATATATTTTGGTGACTCTAAAGCCCAACGAATAATGCACTAATAAGGTTGTAATGTCCACTCCTCTTCGACACTAATTATACTATGATTTTAACATTCGATTAATTAGAGACATGGACTTGATTGTTATATATTATAACTAACATGTTGTTAAGATACGAGAGACATCATGATTTCTATTGTGTCTAATTGTTACTCTGGACTGTATGGATGCATTGTGGACCTTGATGGACATTAAGGATATGATGATAATCTAGAATGGTTACCTTGTTGTATATTGACATTTGGATTCTTGACGTATTGAGTATATTCAAAGTGTTGGACTAACCATGTGGTCTAATTGATTTTGTGAATTGCTAACAATATGATGGTATTAGGGATTGGTAATATGTTCTTGAGTGTATCTAGTAGTTGGGAGTTACAATAGATATAGATAATTTCATGATTATTGTAGAATGTGAATTGGATTATTGATGATTGTAAATTATTTACTAGAGTAGAATTAAAATGTTAAGTGATTTCAAATAATTGATAGAAATTCGTAAAATTGATGATAATGATTTAGTTACATTATATGATGATGTTAATTGATAAATATATGTGTGTGTTGTATTTCTTGATGTATGTTAAGGATTGTATGACATGGATGTTTTATATGAATTGATTCCCATGACATATTGATATGGCCTTGAAACCAAAAGGGTATTTTTTTGTGATTGCAAAAAAATTATATCATATACATCTAAAGGGGATAAAGAACCAACCACGAAAGGATATCGGGTGTTGTGCAACATGGCCAAATTTGATAACTTGTGTATAATGTTGTGTTGTGTTGTTGCATATTTGTTAGGAGGTTCTCATGGGGGGTAACCTCATTTATGTGGCCATGGGTGTAATGTGTTCCTTTCTTTTAATTTTTATTTGTTTAATTTGTTGTGCATGTGTTCAATTATTGGGAAATATTGTTACTTTATTAACACTTTCTAATGTATCTTAATTAACTAATTTAGCTTAAATTTAAACTAAGAGGGAAGATATGACATGTGGGAAATAAATTGGGTAGATAGTCCTTATTTTTTTGATGCATGATGTAAATTGAATTAAATGCATTTAGGTGGTGTGTACTCCACCATCCTTCCCAAATTCGAATTTGGCCTTGTTGGCCACTTTTAGAGACTTGAGGGACAAGTTAACCTTGTCCCTCACATCTCAAACTCTCCTACCAACCCTACTTATGAAGTATGGGACATATTTTGACCATTTTAATGCATTATTGAGTGTAAAAAGGGTAAATAATTGCACTTGTTTACTTACCACATTTAAGTTTGTCCTTGATAAACATGGTGTGCAAGTTGGAGTGTCATGTGGGCATGTCATAAGTCTTACATGTGCATTTAATTGCTTTGATTATGGTGTTTTACTTATGTGTTAGAATGGAGGAATGATGAAGTGGCATCCTACATGGGGCCACCTCATCATCCTTATATCCCTTATCTATTTATTGGATGATTTTGATGGATTTTGGGTAACTTTCCTTATTTTCTTCTCTTGCATTTTTAAAAATGGGTCTTGGTTTTCATACTTGGATTTTATTTTGGAGTTTCATCTTAGATTGAGCTTGGTGTGAAGGATTCAAAGCTTTTAGAGTAAATAAATTGGAAGCTTGATGGAGAGGTAGGATCTCCTCTTATTGTCATTTTTGTATTAATGTATTTTGATGTAGAAATTGTGCTTGTTTGAATATTGTATGAGTGTTGTGGATAGGTATATTTTTCAAGTTGGGTGTGGAAGATGGATTTATGGGACCATTGTTGAAGGAAAAGGGATATGTGAAGCATGCATTTTGGAGGGAGTGTGAGTTTGAGTTCCACCTATGGGGAGTGAAAATGATAACATGGATATATTTTACATACTTGCAAGTGTAGAAATAAGGAGTTGATTATGTTTTTAGTTGTGCACATGGAGGCTTTGGGTGGAACTCCTACATCACTTGGGAGACAAAAGGAGGTGGTGAACATATTCCATTTCTCCTTGTTGGCTTGTTGTTGTCAAGCCTTTGTGCTTGTTGGGAAAGTTGTAATATTGTTTGAGTGTATTGTTTGAGTGTGTTATTTGAATGTGTTATTTTGTGGAATGCATGTTGTGGAATCCTTTTGTAAAAGTTGTCAAATGTTGCATAATACCCCTTATTATTCTTTGGTTGGGGCTCGAGGGCCAATAAGGAGGATGAATTCTCCTCTTATTGGATTATAGGTTGGATAGAGAGGGAGAGTGTCACCTAATCCCTTTGATTGGATTGTGATTCAAATTTGGTAGATGAGAAGAATGAAAAAATTGGAGGTTGGATGAGTTATTGTATGTTGGATCCATACGATTCACCCTTGTAATGTTATCCCATTGTTGAAAAGTGAAAGTTGTGATCTTGTATATTATTCTTTCAAATTGTTGGAAAGAAGAACTATTATATTGTAAGAGAAAACTTAGATTCTTGAGAAAAGAGTGTATTGTTACCTTGTTGCAATTTGTAATATTGTATTGGTATGAGTTCATTGTAAAGAAAAGAAAAGAGGCACCTTCTCATTCCCATTGTAAGAAATAGCACATTTGAATTGTTGAAATTATTTAAAAGTTGTATTATGGATTTTTCATTGTGAAAGGATGTATTCTTTTTCTTTTTCTTGTAAAATTGGAAATTTGATTTTAAAGGGGAAGGAAATGAGTCTCATTTAAGAATGTTTTACCTTCAATCCATTCAAATAGATATGTTAAAAGGGAATGATTTGAGTTAATTTTATAATCAAATTTTACTTCGTTGCAAAGGAAATGAATATTAGCTTCAACTATCTTCACATATTTGAGTAGATTTAAATCTATAACAACTTCATAAACTGATATAATTGTTATACAAACAATTTTGAATTATTATTGTTTTTAACATAATAAAATTAATATAAACTTTGTGTGTGTGTATAATCAAATAAATCTAAATATGAATTTACAAACTTATATAAACTAAGTTAATATGTTTTAATAAAATATTTATGTAATAATATTATAAAGATTATATAAACTTAATATATATAATCATATAAATCTAAATATGAATTTACAAACTTATATAAACCAAGTTTATATATGTTAGTAAAATAGTTATTTAATATACATAGATATATTATTAAAAATATATAATATTGAAAGTTCATGGGAATCGGGTATGGGAGGCAATAAAATAAAATTTAAAAAAAAAGAAAAAAACGGAAAAATATTAATTGATGTTGGCAGGAGCCATCCCATATTGTTTCATTAATATTTAAAAAAAGGGGGCGAGGGGGCACGTCCACGAATATTTTAAATTAAATAAATATAAAGTCGGGGGTTCTCACCCCCTTGTCGCCCCTCAAAATTTAAATAAAATAATATAAAGTGGGGGAGCTGGGGGTTCGAACCCCCTATAATATTTCAAACCATCGCTTATTAATGGGTCGCGGTCACCATTTTTGCCGCAACTGTGTATGTTATTTTTTTCAGACGAACCAAAATAATATGCGAGTAATAAAATATAATAAAAATTATTATTATATATATATATATATATATATATATATATATATAAAATAAAGGTACATGGCTTGTATTTTCAACCAAAATGGAATATACATAATGTATATTCTTCCAACCTGCAAAATATTACCATAGAAAAGAAAATAAACAAAAATAAATTTGGGCAAAACAATACCCATAATAGAAATGGGGAAAATCTCTCATTTAACACAAAATAAAACACACTAAAGTATTGGAGTTGGGTAAACCCTTCATAGCTCTTCAATGGCTTTCATTGCTCCTTTCCTCCTCTTTCTCCAAACCTATAAAACAAAAATGAAGTGGGATTAGGGAATTTTAAAAACCTAACATATAAGGGTCAATATCAATCTAATGTAATGGTGGTGGATGTATCCTACAAATTTTAAGTTGTGGCATTTGATGGGAATGGAATTTAAATAAAATGCATGGGTTAATTGGTGAATGGGGCCACTTAGTGGATTGGACAAGTGGTGACCCTCTTTGTGGTAGGAATTAATTTAACATGGTGCTTTATTTAAATAATGAACCAAAAAAATGTGTTTTTAGATGATTAGTAGTAAGGGTATAATTAAATAAAATAATTGGACCATGGTTATTAATCGGGTGGAAAATACTTTAATAAAGCAATGAGATTTAATGAGAGGGTGTTAAACTATAAAATATTTCAGGAAATAAATTAATAATATTTAATTATTAATTTGAATGCGACTACATTATGAAGTTGTGGAATTCATTCACGAGAATTTTCTCGACCGCTAGTAATTTTTTTATCCCTTTGAAAAAAATTGCCGTAATTTTTCCCTAATAAATTGATAGACTTTGGTGTGGTTTGGACATTGAATATGTGGTCATTACATAGGTAAAATAAAATTGAGATTCTGGGGTTCTCATTTTATGTCCTCGTTGTGCTCGATCCACAACATGTCCCCAAGCTAGAGCAATTTTTTTTCATGCAAATGTGCAACAATAAAATTTCCAATTTTCAAGCATGAAAACAACACTCTACCCGAACATTTTCCTCAAAGGTCATTCTAAGCCCTCCTTCGATACCTTTGGTCCCTCGTCACAATATCATCACCTCTCTCTAAAGCATTTCATATTATCATGTCAGCATGTCCATAGGTGAATTAGAGGTATCTAGTAATTTCAGGGAAAACTTTAGTTGCGAATATTCGTTAATTCATGAATATTTTGGTTTTTTAAATTTGAAATTATGTAATACTTAATGTACAATCTAGGACTAGTTCACCAAAAAAATTTGGGTACAAGTTAATTATAGGGGTCAATTCACCATTCCCATGAAATAGAAATTCTCAAAAATCACTTGAACATAGTCATTCGGTAGCATATATTCAAGATACGAACTGAGAGCATATAGTATGTTGTAAGTCGGTATAATAAAAATACTGCCGACCGAAAATATTTTTATGCTACCAGCCGACAACATATAGTTATGATATCGACCAAAAATAAAAAAATGTTGTCGGCCGATAGCATATTTTATGCAACCGACCAACATCATACTATACGTTGTCAGTTGGTAGAATAACAATATGCTACTTAATCCGTAGCATATAAAAAAGGTATTGTCTAAGTAGCATTTAATAGTGATTTTGTGATGTCTTAATATTCGCCATTCGTGCGAAAGCTAATTTTCCAAGATTTGAAAAATATTTTCTAAATAATTTTTTTGGAAAGAACCTTAAAATTTTCCCTGAGTAATTTCAAATGCTTTCAATACAAGATCCATTAAGACAGTCTTCGATACAGGCTTGGGAAAGACCATTTTCTGATCTTCTCGAAGCTAGTGCACAAACCCTAGGGTAGAACGAAATGAGCAGATACATCATGCATGCATTCCTTAAATATAATTACATTTTTCAATAAGTTTTGGAAGTTTTTGGGAAGTTTCAAAAATTTTGGAGTAAGTTGAGAAAAAGTGGGTCTAGGAGGGCTAAGCAGTGCATAGTGCAAAGAAAATCTACTGAGCTTTAGGAAGTTATCTTAGGAGCTCCGAAGGGAGTTAGGAGTCAAATAAGATATTATCAGAAAGGTAATTCAGATCTCTACAAAATGGTAAAATCATATGTTTCAAAACACCTAGGTGCATCTTATCTACAACAAGTTTTTAGTAGACACAACCTTTAAGCAAGAACAAAATGAAATTTTTTAGGGGGTTTCAACCATAATCAGAGGATTAGAATACAAAAATTTGATTTATAAGGTAATATATAGGAGTAATAATATAAAATTTCATCAAAAACATCCTCCAGGAACACGAGTTATGGTTTCAACAAGTCACTTCTCGAGGCACAAGCTCTAACAATTAGTCAATTTTTGGGCTGGAAAACAAACCAATCAGAATGTGGCACACCTTTTTGCATGAATTTCAGTGATAATTTGGCATGTAAATGGTTCAAGAAAATACATACCCTTAAAATTTAGGCCCATGAGACCTCCACATGACATCAGTTCATCTTTTTCATGAGGTTATTGTTGATAATTTCTGCACTTGTGCAGAAATGGGCAACTCGAAACTTTGTTACGATGGATAGCATTGGTGAAGTATACCTAAGCTAGGGGAAATTATATCAAAACTATATCATTACTGCTGATAAAGATTACATGAAATCTACAGTTATGTGTACTATTACAAAACGTAACAGATCACATAGTCTATAATTTCATGATGCCTTCAAAGAAAAGAACACAAAATCCCGAAGGACAGCTGTGTTGTCTTGATGAAGACACCGAATTGTAGAATAGGTGAAGTGTTTGGTTTTGAAGCAGAAAACATAAGTACAGATACAAAAATCGAGTTCATTACTGAATGTTACAGGTTCTTTAAACTTTTCCTTCATGATTAAGACATTCAATTATGTTACTGAGTTGTTTAGTTCATTATACAATCCATACAGAAAGTAGAAATGCAGAAAGAGATATACAACTCATTTACAGAATTCAATGCTTTATTCACAAGGAGAGTCAAATGTTTCCCATACAAGCCATGGGATGTAACTGAAAAGTAAAGTACAACTACTAAAAAGAAAGATACACATGCATGAAGGAGAAAGTAGAGGAGTATGAGGGGGAACCCATCATTGCCTTGTATATTCTTCTTTGTGCAGAGCATCTCCGTGCCAGCCCCTTCATCCTCAAGTCATGGTACCTGAAAAGAAAAAAAATCAACCATCAGTCACGAGCTCAGGGATCAAACCATATTCCTACACTATCCTACTTCATGCATATGAATCTTATCCTAAGCAGGAGATGTATTCTACTTGAAGGACAAACTACATGCATGCTTTTTCACTCAGAAAGAAGAAAAGGAAAATAAAGAAAGAAGGAAAACATGGATATAAGAGAGGCCAAAAAGCTTAATTATTTTTCTGACTGTTTTCTTAAGTGTGTAGGTACATGTTACAATGATGAAAATTTGACAAGTCATAAGTACATGCTAAGAAGAAGGAAGAGTGCAACTTAATGTTCAGCAAACATTTTGCAAATGGAAGAGGTTAGAGCTCAAAAGAGAGAATGGAAGATAGAAGTACATTTTTCAATTTGCAAAGAAGAAGCACAATCAGATTTCACAAGTTGAAGTTAAAAGTAAAAAGTATTATAGCTGAAACAGGATGAGAGAGAAGATTCTGGGAAAATTTTGCCAGGGCTTCGCCATGTAAAATCAACATTTCAGATTTTTCAGCATACATATCAAAGTTGTAATGAAAGGAAAAGCAAGTATATAATTGTAGAAAAGAATTCTTTATAGCTTAAACAACTAAGAAGAATTGAAATTCCAAGATAATCTCACAAATTTAGTCTTTCTAAGTTGTAATTTTCATAATAAAGCAAATATAAGAGCACAAAATTACTACAATATCAATGAAATACATTCATTCAAGCAAGGTTGTACTCATCTACAACATAATCGAAGCCATTATAGGTGAACAAAATCTATCTCGTGATGACAGTTTGAAATAAGCTACAAAAGACACAATGTGCATGAAAGATCATCATATACTAGCTATACAAGCAATGACTAATTAAGCTATAGGTCTTCATGAGCTCAAATTCTTAGAATAGAGGGGATACTACAAGCAAGGGACATGTCCAGTTTGAAAAGGTTTTTGAAAGAGAGATAATTCTGGAAAAAAATTGGTAGGGCTTCACCCTATAAAACCAACATTTACAAATTTTCCAACATCTATATCAAGCTGAAATCAAAGAAATACAGTGAAAGTAACAGAGTAAAGTATCTGAATCAAGGATTGCACCTAATAGTAACATCAAAACAGATCAAGAATTGCTTAAATTACTGCAGATATCAAAGAGTTGCAGGAGGACCAAATAGTGAGGGATCAAGTATTTACAGCCCATAAAGACAAAGTCACAACCTATGCTCAACACAACAACAATAGAGAAGGATGATGATATGGAATATACAATGTAATCATCTTGATGAAATAACAACTAGGCTATCCTCTGAGTTACAAATTATGGTTATCTAGATACAGTTCAAAAGATGTAACTATCTACAAAGTACAAATTCAAGGAATGGAGTTGTATTCGACATATAGTAGCAGCAAGTATAGAAGAGAGTCACGGTTAAATAGAAAACAAATCCTTATGTACAAACTTAGTATGATACAAATAAAATATTGCCAGCAGTACAAATTTCCATGACTACAGTTCAAAACATCATTCAAGCGAGCTCATGAAGTTCATACCAGGAGTAATTCAAGTAACATCTACAACTATAAAAGGGCCATGAAAAGTTATGATATCCCATATTTAAAGTATAGTTGTCTTTTCAGACAAGTGCATCAATTCAAGAAATGAGCAATGGGATGATGAACCCAAATACCCACACCTCGAAATGCACATATCTATAGTTTTGGAAAGTCAATAATCAATAAACAGTGGCAAGTATTTAAAGAGAATCCACAGTTTACCTTCTCCCATAGATATCAGTGAATCAAGATGGAACTCAGAGTCACAAGTTCAAATTAGAGCCAAAAACATGAGTACCTATAATGATTTTCAGGTCGAAATAACCAAGGTCGAACCAATGGATCACATGAAAATGCAAAGGAAAAATGGTTATCAGTATTTTGAAGTCAAAATGGCAAGAGCAAAGTAGCAGTGGTAATTATAAGGTTGAAACTTACCTTCCCTCATCAAACAGTATAACGGTTACATAGTCCCGAGCTCAAAGGACTTCAACAATGGTGGCTAAGGGACCAAACAAAGATCTCAAGAACAAAGAAAACCCCACAAAGCTTGAAGATCACGACAATGGCGACAAAATCCACAACCACCTTGCTCAAAAAATGAAGATACAAATTCCTGACAACAACAGGGAACTATTTTCACAGTAAAAAACTAAGCTCAAAGTTCATAAGAGAACGCGGCAATGACCACAATGTTTCACTTTGAAAGCTCAAGGTAAAGAAATCAAAAACTTCACAAGTACACAGAGCTTGAGGTTCAGTACAATGGCGAAATACCCACAACTATTGTTTTCAGAACAAAGAAATACCCCAAACAGAGAAAAATGAGCTTCAAAATGACCAAGAATTCAAAGACCACAAAGTATGTAGATGCTCAAAGGCTAAAAAAGCCAAAGAATGGACTAATACGAGCTTTAGAAACTTCAACCATGGTGGCCATAAATTTTTTTCCAGGGCTTCACCCGTGAGCCAAAAAAACCAAATGAAATGATCAAATTGAAGGAGCTCAAGTTTTAACTCTTCACTTCAGCATGGGTCAACTCCAACTCAACCATGATAAAGAATCGACGGCTCATTTTCTTCAAGTGCATAGATCAAAGGCTAGAGATCAAGCTCCACATCCAAAGAAAACCACTTGGGTAATACGCCACCGACCACATTTAATGCCAAGTATGAAACCCTAACCATGAGTTCGGGATCAATGACATCGAGCACAGAGGTACATAGATCAAGGGCTCGAGATGATTCACCAAAATCAAAGCTAACTCAACATAGGTCAGATTACCACCGACCGAGTTTACTAAGGGTTGATTCACCATGAGGATGGGATAGCCCACATGTCCACAAAAATTAAATCATTTTTAAATGACGTTCTAAAAAGTCTAAACCTTATTGCATGCTTCCAAAAATCAAAAGGTCGACCAAATCATACATAATGATCATCGAAAAGGTGAAATATAACCTTATTTCAATCAAAGGTAAGAGTGGGGTGGTATACCTTATAAACATGCATAAGTCCACATGGTGGCCAAGTATAGTATGGTGCCCCCTTGTATTATTTCAAAACCAAAATTTGCTAAGTCCACAAGGTGGCCAAACCAAGTGAATTGAAGGTGGTCCCCACAAGGAGGTTGGAGTAAAATTACAAAGTATCACTCATGTGACCACTCAAGAAAAGAAGCAAATATCAGAACATGTGCACATAAGGGGTGGTCCCCACGAGATAATTATTTTGTAAATATTGCTAAGTGTTGTAATTATTTTCTCACATGTAGAGAGTTATATTTTTGCATACTTCACAAGAAGACAAAACAGAGAAGATGACGAATTTGCATGCTTAAAGGAGGAAGACTTTCCTAGCAAGCAAATTGTATTATTAGCAAATTATTCACCCTTTCTTTCCTTAAAATAGAACAGTCAACTTCAGTTTGACTGTATTGTATTTAAGGCCATTAATGCCTATTTTTAAACTACATGCTCTAGTTTGTATTATTTTATCCCTTTATTTATTATTAAGTAAAGGATAAAATTAGGATGCATGGGTGAGTATAGCCTTAGGCTATTTTTAGGAAGGGGAGAGAATTTATTTTCTATATATTGTGTGAACTTGCAAGGCAGAAGGAGGACTTTTTTGGATGTAGGAGTACTGAAGCAATTTCTGCTAGTTCTGCCCTCTGAGTGTGAAGTATTTTATGCCTTTCCAAGTTATTTTGTAGTCTTGTGTATGTTTATACTAATCTTGTGAATGAAAATTCCCTGATCACCACCTTACCCTGCTGCAATTTCAGTCTTTTATGCTTAATTTTAATGTGCATGTTAACTTATTAGTACTTGTTGTGAATCTCCCTCAGTACAATCAAGTGTTTTCCCTTAGGTATTTTGCATAAAAAACAAAAAAATATTAATTGGTTTGTGCATCAAGAATCCTTCTCAAATCAGTTGTGCATTTACTCAGTCAAAGTTCTCATACAATTTTGGTGTATCACCTTAGTTTTAATTATTTTACAGTCATCTTTTACCCTAGAACTCCTAGAAAGTAGTTTAGTATACACCAACAAGGAACCGACCTTTTAATCCCGGAGATTCACCTCACAATAGGTATACCCACAGACCTGAGGTGTCTCCATTGTATCTACAAAAGAGAGAGATCAATTTTGTAGGCTTAGAAAATCTACAGCCATCTCTCTATAGGGTGCACTTTTGAGAGATATGAGTTATGCCCCCAGACTCCATTTCCCATCCCTCGCTCCCCGCAATCACGCTCCTCCACTTGTTAAGCAAGGGTGAAGATGAATTTTTGTGTCCCATGTGCACAAATTATTTTGGACAGTTGGGAATAAAACTCCTTATCCCTATTATTTAATCTCTGGTCACAGATGTGGTCCTAGAAGCTATAAAAATATTATTTTTTAAGTCCCCGCTTAAACCTACTACAATCTGAGATCAAATGCTTCCAAGTGGACCAATATGGATGGGGGCATGTTTTTAAAATAAGTACACCATAAATTTTGTTCAAGTGGTGCAAAAATGTGTGCTTCTCCCCAATGCATCAACATAGTGAAAAATTACTAATTGTTGGGTTGTCACTAGCTGCTTCCATTCTTCCTGCATGAATGCAAATGTTTTCTCCAACTGTCGGGATCTCTTTCTCTCCTCCATTTTTTTGGCTTCACAAATTTTCTACCATACCAAACATCATTTTTCAAACATTCCATATTGCTAGAGTGAATAAAATTTATTTTCTTCAAGCAAGTTTGATGAACAAGAGCTTTCAAAAACTTAGGGCACAAAAATGAAGAATTGCTCATAATTAATGAATCGGTGATCAAATCTCAGTGAAACTTGGAGAAAATATTCCTCATCCAAATAAATTTAAGATAGAAAATTCCAAACATCAAAATACATCCATTATTTTCAATGGAATCCTTTTGAATTTATATGCCTTATGGTGTTCTTCCTTCATTTTTCATCAATCCAGAAGTGGTTTGACTTGAAAATTTGTACAAAAAATCCAAATAAAAAACCCAAATTTTTCTCATCGATGTGACACGGTGAGTTTTAGATTCTAAAAATATCATATGTTGTTGGTTCACACTTGAATTTTTTATTAAGTTTCCAAAAATGGAAAAATACCTCCAAAATAAAAAACATTGAAAACATCCCAAACCGAAAACTAGGGAACGTGGATCAAAACAGAAGACAAAACAAAAAATAAACTTTCGAAAAATGGAAATTTCTTCAAACTATCCCCAAGAAACCTTTGGAAAGCTCAGAACGTGAAGGGAACTCATCAGTTCAAACAACAAGACAAAAAGCGCAACTTGTGCAAAATAACGACCTGTGGTCCTAATTTCTAAAAATAGCAGTTTTCAGCTACAGTTGCAAAAACTTGTTGTCACCTCCATAATAACTCATATATCTATTTTTTACGACACTCTCATGGTTTGAAGTTGGTTTCATATCTCAAAAATTATGTGCATCCTTCACAAGAGGTATTGAGATATCCAATTTATGCTTGGGAGCAAGTTGAAACACCATATAATGCAAGAAGGAAAACCTATGGCCATTCAGGAAATCCTCCAGTTGAAAGACTAGAACCATTATTCCACATTCAAGAGGATATTGCTTCATATTTAAGAGAGGATATCGACATAACGTCGAACAAAATTTTCTAAGTACTTCATAGCCACAAGAGTTTTGCATCTTGAAGAGGAACATACCGCTGAAATGGAAAAAGAAAGATAGATTTAGGCCCGTAAATAAAATTTTAAATTCATTCTAGAGATCCACCATCAGAAGGCATGATGCATGAAGGGTTCATCATAGTAGGAAGTTTCTTCATCGGATGTAGCATCGTTTCCTTCCTTCTCTCTTTCTCCCTTTTTCTTCTCTCTCCTTTCTAATTCTTCATTGGGCTTCATCATTTTATTTTATCCTATTCACTTAAGTGACCTACTTTCAAATTGTAAAAATATTTTCTCAAAATTATAAGAGAAATACTCAATTTAATGGAAAACGAAAGGTCATAAGTGGAATATGGAAATGAAGAGTCATATGAGGGAGATGAAAGATCAATCCACAATGCTATAAATTTGGATGGCTCCTCCATTCCAAAGAATCCTAAAAATTAGATCTTGAAAATCACATCTAAAAATTGCATTTCGAAAATTCTCTACTTTGTAGCAATAGTGGATTATAACATGTTGTTGGACTTTGTGTCATCCGTATACATGAAATAAAGCTATATTTCTTCTACATGCTTTCTTCCTTTCCCTTTTCTTACACAACTTGTGTAAATGTCAATCAAGGAATAGTTTTTCTACTTTCTAAGATGTATGAATGTGTGCAGATTTTTATGAATGGTTTCCTCTCATCATTGGCTTAATAAGCATAGTTGTTATAAGAACATTGTTTTTCTTCCACTTCCTCTTTTATGCACTTTGTAAGTATATTGATGTAAGATGAATCTCGAGAACTTGGTGTCTCAGGTTATCCATCTCACTACATAGATTCATTATGCTTCCCTCTATATTGAATGTTGAACTATTTTGGTTCTTGGGTATGAGATCTTCAATCTACTCACGGAATTGATCTTCCTTTCCTAATTTCCATCATTTCCCCTCATCGAGTAATTTGCTCCCTTGTACATCGTACAAGCACTTTGGCATATATTCAAGTGGATTTTTCATGTATGATTCCCAACCAATTTGGCCACCCAAAATATGTAGATATGATTAGGTTTAGTTACATTCAATAATGGGAGTTGTAACATTAAATGTAGAGGGCGTATCCCCATGAACATTAGTGGAGATACATTAATTTCCATATCGAAATTTTTTCTCACCAACACTACATAAGGAAAGGGAATGCATTTTGGCATGATATTGCATCATAAACTACATAGGAAAGGGAAGTCTACTATATTCCATCCAGATTTTGCATTCTATCTAGCTATTTCTACAGTTATCTATACGTCATTAGTCTTTGTTGTACCCTAGGCACACTATTGAAAAGAAAATCACACACAACTACATTTGGTCTGTGATGTAGTGTAGTGCTTAGTTGTAAATCCATAATTATTATCACTAAGGATAGTTTGACCGTTTCATATGTATATTTTGTTTTTAGGGGTTTGATGCTTTATATGAGAATTAGCATGTAATTCTTCATTGTAAGTTTATGACATCATCTGGGAAATTAGTGTGACATACATGCAACAAAGATCAATTTATTACGAAGATGTAGTGACCAACTCGGACTTAGGTTCCAATGTTTTTGCCCATGCTCATACTATAGACAGGGCACCCACAGTGCCCTAATCCTACCCCAAGAGCCCCAATTTGGCCATATCTACCCCTATTGAAATTTTTTGAGGTGTGTTGTCATACTCTATTCTTCCTGTCCATCATCCAGTTCAGTTCTAGATCACTATTATATAAGTTATTTTCAATTTAGTACATTTTCCCTTCTATTTTAATTATTTCATTTCATCTAAAATATCAAATAAATCATTTAGCATTTATAATTCAATTTATATCAGTTATTTCATTATTGTACTATTTAGATTAACATATAAAATTTAGATTTTAGTTAACATTTTGACTCTTTGTTGTCTATTTTTCATTTCTTTATGAGCTTCATTGTAATATCTTTCTTCTAACGGCCCTTGGAGCCTTTTCCAACCATTACTAATAAATATATATATATAATGATCCATGTCTCTTCTTTGTAGGGATGGTACTTTATGGGACGAGTTCTTATGGTCTAAACTATGTAGTAAAGTTTCATTCTTATATTGAACATAACTACTTGACATATTTCACATTAATATGTAAATTAATATTAGAAATAACATTAACACTACTAGAAAAAATCCAACTTAGATATTATTAAAATGAGCATCATTTCTATAGTTGATAAAGTATTTTGATACAAAAATTTAAAAAAATGTGTGTGTAAATATTGTTGAAATTGTGGTTGGATTTCAAAAAACAACAATTTTCAAATTATACTTGGTGTAAGAAAAAATTGAAAATGGGTAGAAATTTAATTGTAGGTATATTTGAGATGACTTTTAAAGGAAATATTCATATATGCTAGACTTTAGATGTTTACGATGTCGATGAAAATGGGTGATTGATCCCAAGTTTAACGACATGTGGGTTGGTAGATATTTTTGATGAAAATACAACAATGGAAGTGGACTTCTTAGGGTAAACAATGTCCTTGCATATTATGATAAAAATTGATTTTAACACATACGAAGTGGAGTCAAATTTTTAATGAGTTGAGGAGCTTGACAATTATCTATCGTAGGGAGAGGTTTTTATTCCTAAATCAAGGTTCATACCAGTTGAAAGGAGTCTCAGCTTGTAGTTTATGGTCATTCTATGTTGCAACTAAATTTGTTTTAGAAATTAATGTTAAAGTATGGAATTTTAAATTTCCCTAATCAACTCATGATCATTGGATTGTGGTTGAGGCCGTAGAATGTTATCCCAGAAAACTTTGGATAACATGATCAAGCACTCACAATCTACTTTTTTGATTAATAAAGAACATAGGGGAACACATGAAAAAATTAAGAAAATGTGATTTCCAATGATGGAATGGAGATTTTTATTGCAACCACTCCATAGTTGTGAGAGAAAAAGGATTTGATAATTGTATTCATATGATTCAATTAAGGGTTTGCATCTTCGATAGGCATAAGTTTATCAATGTATTATTAAGTCATCAAGAGGAAAAATAATTCTTTTGATGCCCAAAGTATCCTTAAAAATTGTACATGCGCTATGATTTGAGATCCATGAGGTTGATATTTTTCTTAAAATTGTGTCATCTATATCGACAATGATTATTTATTATATATATATATATATATATATATATATATATATATATATATATATATATATATATATATATATATATATATATATATATATATATATATATAGATATTCCTTAAATGGAGATACTTCTAAGCCATATGGGATTCAAATGAATCCACATTGTGAGTCCTCATGAACATTGTTCCGAATATTACATCTCGATAACTATAGATGTGCAAACACGATGTCATGTGGTTTATGGAATTCTCCATGTTGCGAATTTGAAAAAAATATGTTTCTTGGTTCAATCACTAAACAAATAGGATTTTATGTTGTAAAATTGAGGTTTAATATTTCTCTTTTTAATTGCATTCAAGGTATCAGATATAATACGATTATAGTCTAAGAGAATAGTGTCGAAAAAAAAGAGACACGAGGAAAAATAATCCTCTAGCATACTAGAAGACATTCTAGTTTATAAAAATATATTGTGTCAAGACACTTCACCACTCATTCAACACCTTAGACAAGGTTAGGACGAAGTGAAAAAAAAATATGGTAGAGAGGTAATGACGATGATTTAGATTAGAAAACCCTAATTTACTACTCAAAATCGTGCAACTCTTTGATTAGAAAACCACTACATTGGAAAGATGCCCCTTTATCATTCCTATTTTAAATCATGTTGAATTTACTAAATTCTTGATCGAGTTAGTATGTGGAACTAAGTGAGGGCCACTGTTGAAAGTATATGCTTTCAATAGCTTTGTTCATGAAAAAGATTATGACTATCGCAAGGAGTGACAATTGAAATGCAATAGGGTCCACACAAATCGATGAGTGGAATCGAAGACCTTTTTGTAGGCAAAATTGAACTCTAAAAAAGATAATAGAAATCGAGTTATTTATTTTGGAATGATACTACTTGTTTACCATAATCTCTAGTATGTTTTGTGACATTATACATACATACAAATATACATACATACATACATACATACATCCATACATGCATGCATAAACATACATACATATATGAAAAACCTTTTTTCCCTACCATAGGTTTTATTCAAGTAAAATTATTGTAGAATTAAACTTATCTTGTGTATTTATGAATTTAAATACAAAAATTTTAATTTTCTTTTTCTTTATCTTTTGATTTATCATATTTTGCAAGAATGTAGTGAACTCACATTCATCTAGAACAAGTATGTTACAATCAAAATTAGAAATTATTAATATTTAGTTAGTGATACCAAAGAAGAGTCAAAGTATAAGAGGAGTTTTCCTTAGCACATGTATAGGCCTTGGTGTACTTGTTCTTGAATATCATCAACTATTGGGATTTTTATTCTTAGCATTTTTACCATATTAGTATTATTGGTCAGTGTAATAGGTAGGAAAACCAATTTTGGAACCTTTAGCCCTTTCTTATTGCACAACTAAAAATGTATTAATGTCTTTACTATAGTTAGCGATGTTACATTTGAAATGTGTAGTAGAAAATATTACTAGAACAATGAATTCATTGATAAGGGAAATGCCATAGAAATATATGTTTTTGTTCTCGCTAACGACATAAGCTATGTGTATGATGGGATTGTTCTAGATGCTTCACATCTTGGTAAGCCATCACAGTCATAAGTATGCTATAAACCTCAAACATTTTGAATGGAGGACAATTTAGTTCAATCATATATTCATTCATGGCTCTTCTTTGTAGCGATGGTACATTATCGGATGGGTTTTTATTGTCTAAACTATGTATTAATAGTTTCTTCTTATATTAAACATAACTAGTTGGCATCCTACACATGAATCTAAGAATTAAAATTAGAAATGGCATTAACACTACTACAAAAATCCAAGAGAGATATTATTAAAATGAGCATCATTTCAATCTTTCTAGAGTTGATAAACTATTTTGATAAAAAATTATTTGAGTTGTAGATGTAGAAAAATTTAACAATGTAGTGACTTGATGTGTGGATGTAGAAAAATTCAACAATGTTTATTGTGTTTTTTGTATGTAAAATATCAATAATTTTGCTACATTAGTTATGATTCCTTGATTAAAATGGGTACGTTGAACGCATAGAAAGATGAATAAGAGGAGAAGTGGAGGATGATTATTCCATTGTAGAATTTATGTATATAGGTAATATAGCTATGTGTATAGGTTATTGGAGGATGATTATTCGAGCATATTATTCTTTGTAAAAGTATATGTATGTGTTTAAGGACATAATAAATTTTGTAGCTAGTTGTACCAGAGGAGTAGGTCAAAGTGTTGGAGGCATCATCCTTTACATAACTATACACCTGAGGGCACTGGTTCTTGAAGAACATGGAGTAAGTGGTAGGATTGTAGTTGTCGGTATTTGCTTTGGTGCAACAATACTGGTCAATGTGAAAGGAAACACAGGCACTGTTGCAACCTCCAGACACCTTCAATTTTACAGGGAAGCTGCGTTAATGTAACTTTTGCATCTAGTGGTGGTGCACTGCTGCGTGTTGGTAGGAGTGAGAGAAATGGGAACATTGAAGCCGTCGACGAGGGAAATGTCATAGAAATACATGATCTGAAATTGGTTGAGTGCATACTATGTAAGCAAGGTGGGGACTGCTCTAGAGGATGTGCAAGCTGAGTAAGCCACCATAGTCACCCGGTTTGGAAACTCCCTCTCACATTTCCATCGAAAGAGAAGCTTGTTCGACCCCAGAATCTCCCCTGTTTTCCTGTTGCGACATCTACGCTCCAAGTCTCACCGGTCTGGAGTTTCTACCCTCCTCCAGGGGTTCTGCGAGACCAAACATTTAGGGGTAAGCTAATTTATTTTATTTTACTACATTTTCTTATGAAGAGTGGATCAATTTATCAGTTTCATATGTGCTAGTAGCAATTAGTGTCCAACCTTACATACTAATTCAATTCACTTCATTCAAAAATAAATGAAAATTACATAATTGTATTAAGAATATAATATTTAGGAGGCCTCAATATTTATGCAAGTGACTTTTTGCAAGATTCTTAAGTTTAATTCATACTCGTGTATTTTTCATAACGTGTATTTTTTGAAGTCTTGGAAGTTATTTTGGAGGAGAGATCAAGAAAGGTGAATATATCAAGGTTGTGGATAAAAATAGTTGGAAAATATATGACAAAAGGAGGATTATGATAGACTATATGTTAGATAATTAAGCTGTTGAAAAAATTATTAAGAAGTTTTATCTCAAATATTAAAGGCAAAAGATATCAAGTAACACAATATTTGATCACGGTTAATTATTTTTTATATTATAGATTTTATTTATTTATAAAAGGTGTTAGCTCTAGTATTGCCTAGGGCGCTCATAAATATTAATTTGACCTTGAGCGCCTTTGGTTTGTTATCTCAAACTTTTCTACTCCATCCTCTGCAAACAACACTTGTATCATATAATATTAAGCACATGAGGGATTAAAAAAATTAAGAAAAGTGATTTAAGCTATGTAAATTACTATTACCTTGCACATATACCGATATGACGATTCCAACAAGGACAAGATGCCCAAGCCCTAATAATGATAATGTTGCCATTATATTTGGGTTTTGAATAACCAAGAGATTGAATGAAGATGAATAGATATACATATTTAAGTAGGAGGATGATCTCTTTAAATATGGGAGAGAACACCGCATGTTACGAAGGCATACCCCTGAAGTTTTCAAACCCAAGAGTGGAGTCTTAGAAAGCCTTATTTTCTTTGTATCGTATGGAAAGAATTCGTCATTCAAATTCCATATATAATTAGGCCACCTCTCTTTACATAATGGAACCATCCGAGGCTTCCCATCCCATTACCTAGTAAATTTAATCAACTCCACTTCATCACTAAATCTTAATGCACAAAGACCTCAAGAGCACGCACCGAATTCAAAACTACCATAAAATACACGGCCTTTCTTAATTCATGGATTCCGAGGCATCCATCCATGTTTACATGGCTCGCATCATTCTATCACGGGTGGGAATGGAGATTATAAAGTAACAATATTGGGAGAAATATACGATGGAAATGATAAAGGGGCTGTAGTGAACAAGTCAAAATTGAAGAATATACAAAAATGGAAACAAGGAGGGGCGAATCGGAGAAGGGGTCTAAGGGTGGAGAAGTGAAAGGCACAGGAAATTGGAATGGGGAAGCTCCACCTCAAACAACCACATTAAATTTATCTTAATCGTTTGAAGTTGAAAATTTGGGTTGTAGTGCCCCCTTCCTAATCTATTATCAATGTTTGGTGAATTATTAAAATTGTTTTTAAAAAGGTGAATTGATAGACCGGTCTTTGGCGAGGAAGTAAGGAAGTTTTTGTGGCTCAAGGAATGTTATGGAGAGATACACATCCTTAATGTCCATTCGGACTGTCACTTCCCTTACGTGATAATTCAAACACTTTATTTTGAATCTAGAGGTGTTAACCACATGAATCCCAAGTTAACATTGAAAATTTAGCAGTAATTTGATAGTTGTAGAAAAAGAAGAGTTTTGTAGTGTTATAATGTAATTAAAATGAGCAGTACGTGGAACATTTCAAGTGGAGATCTAGCTTTGGCCATCAAAAATGAGTATGTGTTAAATTAGTCCTCCAGACGGTATATACTTGCAAACCCAATATCTCCTCTTTTTGTTATATTCGAATGGACTGATCTGGATTAGTATTTGTAGTGCCCACTCCTCTTCGACACATATCATAATTTGATTTCAATTCTTGTTGACTATAGACATGGATAATATTATACTATTTTGTTTCGCATGATGTTAGATGGTGGAGATATTTTGACTATTGATATGTTTTGATTCATAATATTATTTGTATGGATTCTTGAGGCATGGATATACATTTTATATTGATGATGATGATGTTTTTAAGCTTACATATTTACCGACATTCGAGTTCTCATCGTATTGACTAGGTTTTGGTGTTTTAACCAATATTGTGAGCTCAGTGATATTGATTATATTATAGAATTGAGATGTTTTCTAGAAAAATAGCTGGGAAATACATTTCCCTCCCCTTATAAGATCATCATCCTCGATGCAACACCATGCCTAGGTTAGATATGGTACTCATGAGCATAGTGGAAATAATAAGTGATTCATATCACCGAAAAGAAGATACTAATTGCAAAAGTTCAACCACACGGAAGATGGAAAGGTTGATAATTTCTTAATGTTCTATGAAGATTGGTAGTTTTCGATCACAATATTACCTAATTACTCTACTACTTAACATTATTTATTAATCTCAAGTTCTTAATATTTCCTTGGTTTAATATTCTAGTTTATTTATTTTTATGGGTGCCCAAATGAAAATGGCATCACATGCAACACAAGAACCAAACACAACACTAACTAGAGCGGCCTAGGCAATACTAGAGCTAACACCTTCTAAAAATAAATAAAATCTATAATATTAAAAATAATTCAGCCCTACGCGCACTTTGGTTTATTATCTCAAACTTTTCGCTCCATCCTTTGCAAACAACACTTGTATCATATGATATGAAGCACATGAGGGATTAAAAATATTAAGAAAACTGATTTAAGATATGTAAATTACTATTTCCTTGCACATGTGCGAGACAACGATTCAAGAAGAAGGCAACATGCCCAAGACCTAATACTCATATTGTTGCCATTATATTTGGGTGTTTGAATAAACAAGAGATTGAATGAAGATGAATAGAGATACATATTTGTAGGAGGATGATCCCTTTAAATAGGCGAGAAAACACCACATGCTATAGAGGCATACCCTTGAGTTTTCAAACCCAAGAGTGGATTCTTGGAAAGCCTTATTTTCTTCGTATCATATGGAAATAATTGGTCATTAAAATTCCATGTATAATTAGGCCGCCTCTCTTTACGTAATGGAACCATGCGAGCCTTCCCATCCCATTACCTAGTAAATTTAATAAATTCCACTTCATCATGAAATCTTAATGCATACAAACCTCAACATCACGCCCGAATTCAAAACTACCGTAAAATACATGACCTTTCTTAATTCATGGCTTCCGAGGCATACATCCATGTTTACATGGCTCCCACCATTCTATCCTGGGTGGGAATGGAGATTATCAAGTAACAATATTGGTAGAAATATACGATGGAAATGATAAAGGGGATGTAGTGAACAAGTCAAAATTGAAGAATATAAAAAATGGAAAGGAAGAGGGGGAATTAGAAGTGGTCTAAGCATGGAGAAGTGAAAATTTTGGGAAATTAGACTGGGAAGCTCCACCTCAAACAACCACATTAAATTTGTCTTAATCGTTTGAAGTTGAAAATTTGGGTTGTAGTGCCCCCTTCCTAATCTATTATCAATGTCTCGTGAATTATTATATATGTTTTTAAAAAGGTGAATTGATAGACGGAGTTCGGGTAGGAAGTAAGGAAGTTTTTTTTATGGCTCGAGGAATGTTATGGTGAGTGACACATCCTTAATGTCCATCCAAACCTTTCACTTCCCTTGTCTGATAATTTAAACACTTTAATTTGCATCTATTGGTGTTAACCACGTGAATCTAAAGTTAACATTTAAAATTTAGCAGTAATTTGATAGTTGTAGCAAAAGAAGAGTTTTGTACTATTATAATGTAATTAAAAAGAACGTTACCTGGAACATTTCAAGTGGATACCTAGCTTTGGCTAACCAAAAATCAATACATTATGTGTTAAATCAGTCCTCCGGACATGGATATACCCGCAAACCCAATATCTCCTCATTTTTCTATATTTGAATTGGTGATTTGGATTGGTATCTATAGTGTCCACTCCTCTTCGACACATATCATATTTTGATTTCAATTACTATTGACTATAGACATGGATATTATTATATTATTTTGTTTTGCATGATGTTAGATGGTGGAGATACTTTGACTATTGATATGTTTTGATTCGTAGTATTATTCGTATGGATTTTAGAGGCATGGATATACATTTTATATTGATTATTATGATGTTTTTAAGCTTACATATTTACTTGACATTCGAGTTCTCATCGTATTGACTAGGTTTTGGTGTTTGAACCAATATTGCGATCTTAGTGATATTGATTATATTATAGAATTGAGATGTTTTTAGAAAAATATCTGGGCACTACATTTCACACCCCTTATAAGAGCATCCTCCTTGATGCAACACCATGCCCGGAGTTAGATATGGTACTCATGAGCATAGTGGAAATAATAAATGACTCATAGCACCAACGAAAAGAAGAAACTAATTGTAAAAGTGCAACCACACGGAAGAAGGAAAGGTTGATAATTTCTTAAATTTCTATGAAGATTGGTAGTTTTTCAATCACAATATTACCTAATTACTCTACTACTTAACAATATTTATTAATCTCAAGCTCTTAATATTTCCTTGTTTTAATATTCTAGTTTATTTATTTTTATGGGTGCCCAACACAAACTGACATCACATGCAACAAAAGAACCAAATACAACACTAATGGTCCATAAGACATATCTCTACATACTTCTATGACTATATCACATCACAAGAACTCAACCAAACAATGGAAGGAACATACACGATCCACACAACATAGTACTTATTACACATGCCCCTCGCACAAGAGTACTTATAACATAAGAAAACTACTACAACATGGAATTCCAAATAGGTACACATATATAGGTTTCACGCAACTTGGGACAATAACTATAGTTACATAGTGTCAAAAATGGGTCAAAGCATACCCTTAATGAGGAGCATCAATCCTCAACATCACAAAACATGACCAGACTCACATGAGTACACATAAATCAAAGTACCAACACCATACACCTCCCAAAACATCACAAAACAACTCCATATACCTATTGAAGAATCACAAATGACTCGATATATCTCCCAAAGCATCACAAAACAACTCCATATACCTCCCAAAGTAGCACAAAACAACTCCATATACCTCCCGAAGTATCACAAAACAACTCCATATACCTCCCAAAGAATCACAAAACAACTCCATATACCTCCCGAAGCATCACAAACAACTCCATATACCTCCTGAAGCATCACAAAACAACTCCATATACCTCCCAAGAAATAACATAAAGATAAAGTTTCCTTTTAGCTCCAAAAAGAGGTCAGTCACCATATGGCCCTAGGCACATAGAGTCTAGACACCCCTAACCCAAGTGACATAATAACTCGTGGTTGGAAAATGTAACTCTTGGGGGCATAACCCCCTACAACAAAGTGGGTCCATAGGTTCAACCACTCCATGGTGCATCCCATGACCCTATTCCACACATTACAACATTAGAACCAACATAACAATCCATTTCAAACACTAAGTAGCAAAAACCCAAGCCTTGGGCTAGGTTATAAAACCTTTAAACATGAAAAGAAAATTTAAAACTAAGTAAAGAAAATGGAAAAATAGCCATAGTTAGAGAAAAAATCAGTATGTTAGTGTAACAACCAAATAAAATTCCCAAAATATAAGAACATATCAATCAAGAAAATTGTTGGTTCTAGCAAGAAAAAGAAAATGTTCAATTTACAAATAAAATATGTATAGAGAAATAACACATCACAATAACTATGTGGCCTTATACAACCACCAAAGGGGTACTCAACGAGTTGCTGACACTCAAAGATCGGGCCTTAACTCATAAAATAACATATCAAACAATACAACCATCATCATCTATGTCTAATTTATCCCTCCACCGCTTCCACAAGGCTCAACATAGTCGTAACTACACTTAGGTTGAATCCATATGATAACCATATAGGGAGATAGAAAGGAGTACATGTCGTCTACTGAGCCTAAGGTTTCTGCAAAATACAATATGCATGACATCTATTAAGCAAGTGCCATACATACCAAATAAACAAAAATGGGTGTTGTAGTTTTCGGTGAAGATTTGGGAGGTATATGGATTTTTTTGTGATGCTTTTGGAGGTATATGGAGTTGTTTTGTGATTTTTTAGGAGGTGTATGGTGTTGGTACTTTGATTTATGTGTACTCATGTGGGTCTCATCATGTTTTTTGATGTTGAGGATTGATGCTCCTCATTGAGGGTACATTTTTATTCAAATTTTGACACTATGTAACTAAAGTTATGGTCTTGAATTTTGTGAAATATTTTTATGTGTAATGTTTAGAATTCCATGTTGTTATAGTATGCTTATGTTGCAAGTAATTTTGTGTGAGGGGCATGTGTGTGAAAAGTACTATATTGAGTGGGTCATGTATGTTCTTTCAATGCTTTGGTTGAGTTCTTGTGACGTGATATAGTTCGAAGGTACATATCATGATGTCTTGTGAACCATTAGTGTTGTTTTTCCCTAGTATGGTATTGTGATGTTAGTTTCTGTTAGGAACCCATGAAAAATAAATAAACTCAAATCCTAAGAATTGAAATATTAAGAGCTTGAGATCAATAAATATTGTTAAGGAAAATGATTAACCAAGTAATAATGTAAACAAAGAAATACCAATCTTCACAAAACATTAAGAATTGTCAACCTTTCCTCTTCCGTGGTTACAGGTTTTGTAATTAGTATCTTCTTCGTTGGTGACATGATTCAATTATTTTTCCTCCATTCTTATGTCTACCCTCTTCTAACCTTGGCATCACATCACATTGAGGATGATTCTCTTATAAGGAGAGGGAGATGTGGAGCCATATAAAAATATATAATAATAAAGATCTAAAGAAAAAAAAGTGTAGAACAAAAAAGGGGATCAAGGATTTGGTGGATTGAGTTAATTTAAAATGGTGGTGGCTAAATTATCATGTGTAGTTGCATATTAATGGAGGGATGGCGATACGGTGTGTTCGTGGTTTGGAAGAGTATGGCCATCCGGGGACCTTTTCGGCCTATACTTTCCCTTGCATAATAATAATTTAACTTTATTTGTGATCCAGAGGCATTAACCAAGCTAAAACCCAAGTTCACATTGTAAATTTTGTAGTATTTGGATGGTTGCAATGAGGCAACGTTTGACCAAATGAAAGAATGAGACAAATTCTCATGGAATATGAGTTCGAGAATTATATAGAAGACATGTGTTTCCTCACGGGACAATCACATTGTTTCACCCATATAATAAATAGGTCTCCAATTTGATCAGTTACATTTTCCTACAAACTCTTGACTTGTGCCAAAATGTGAGCTCTAGTGCAGGGTATGGACATCCATCAAAGCATAAAAGATAACGGAATCTTGTTAGATGTTGTAGTTACAAATGCTCTAGTAGACATGTATGCAAATTGTGAATAGTTGTCAACCGTGCTTTCTATCTAGAAAATCCTTTGCATTTCTTTGGATAATATTATATACTTTATAAATTTGATTAGTTTTTAAGAACCGAGAAACATCCACATCATGAATCACTGTTGTTCCTATAGGTGTGGGAATGCTCTTAATTTCCATGTAATATTTATAGATAGGAGATTGGGTTCAGTGGTGTTGTATTCTATAAACAAAAGTAATGCCAAGGGATGTTACAATGGGGGAAATTCCAAAAAAACGACAATGCATTATGGTATTTAGCATTTGGGGGAGCATTATTGTGACTCCTGGTTTACAAATACAAGGAAGACCTTTCGGTACTCTAATCAAGGAAGTTTTGAAGGGTGGGCTTCATTAGTGCATAGAACTTAAACCCTTGTGTGTGGGAACAATTCAACCAAAATACAAATATTACATGGCTATGAAAGCATCCACAAATCCTACCAACTACCACTAGAATAGTGTGATAGCATATGCAAAAAGGTCAAGATATGACATGTATTCGGTGCAAATCATTGTAGGTAATTATAGGGCTTGTTCTAAATAACATGTATAATTGCCCCCTCAATGAGATGTTTCTCATATAACTAGTATATATTTATATGATTGTCACCCATTTCTTAAGGCTTCTCTACAGTTTCAAAACAGAGACATTCATTGTGCAGAATTTAATATTAATAAAAATCCAAAGGATACAAGTATCAAGGACGACATATATGGCCAGTCAGCTAGTCAACTCTAATCTTCTACAATATGTCCCTTAGTTGATTGAGCTTCACATCTATCTCTCAATATGAAGATACTCGAGGCTAAAATTAGAGGGGGCATAAGAACACTTTGAAAAGAGAAATGTATTCTAAAAATGCCATTGGGACCCTTATGCAAATCATGTGATCAATTTTGTGTAATGACTCAAGGAAGGACAATCATGTGGGGGTAGCAACTTTAAGGTTTTTGTGGAGCAGTTGATCGGAAGGGCGAGGGAATCTTAGACCAACTCGTTGCTTCCAGGCATGGTCTCCTTACCTTTATATTTTATAATTTTCATATAATTTGGTTATTCATTTGCAATAAAATATTAAACTATTAGATACTCAAACAATTGGATATTTTAACTAGACAACTAGTGTAATCAATAAAACAACACCTCGTGATTTATGCTACCGACTTACAATTTGACCCTCAACCATGTTGTGACCACAACCTCATGCATTGCTAAACCTAGGGTGTCAAAACTTGGTACTTGTGTCCATTGGTTTTGGCAAGAGCTAGATGAGTTAACTAAAACAACCATTGTTGTCTACCTTGCAAAGTTAGAAAAAATGCAATTTCTAGAGACTTGTAAAACAACACTTTGAGCCCCATAAAAGAGATGTCAAATGTCATATGTGTTCCTTATTATGTAGAGATTCACATCAAGCATTAGCTCGACCTTATTTTACCATTTTCGCTCTCTTTGCCACTCCTCTAGGAGCCTTGTTACTCTATTTTGCACTTTTAGGGAGCTACTAAAACTAAAAAGTTGGGTTTCATTTCGGCTTGCCATTTGGACCTTGAGTAATGAAATGTGTTCCTATCTTTTCAAACCTAAATATTTTTACTAAACAATTTCTTAGAACCTTCAGTTTGGGAAAACAAAATTTTGGCTAGCTTGGTAAGGTGTTTGCGAGCCTCTCGTCATAGTTGACTAAGTTAAAATACACCGACACGACATGGTGGCTCTAGAAACCTAGCCGCCAATTGAAAACCATTCACCCGTTTTGAATTCCATTAGTTCCTATGAATTCCTAGTATATAGGAGGACATGTAGGAATTTACCCGTCATGCATCACCTAACAAAAGGTAACTTTTGAATGTGGTTTCTTAGCCTCCGAGCCTAAATTGAAAGTTTTTATAGCTATAGGAAAAATGTAAGAAAATAAAGTTGTAGGACCCAGTCAAGTTAGCAAACCATCGTGGAAACTTATTAACACTTGTAAATAACTATTTGGAACTCTATCTTTTGACTTGTGTGAAATTGGACTTTTGGAAAAATAGTGTTTCTCTCTCTTCCCTACCTCTTTCTCTCTCCTTAATTAAGAAATTAAGTGAAATGAAATGAAATGAATATATTTCTCTAACCCTCTCCTTTTGAATGCAAATTATCATTATTATGTAAATGGAGAACTAAAAACGTTAATTATGGTAGATTTAGGTGGATACCGTGCGATGATTTATCATTGATTTCATGCTCACATGGTTTTTGAGAGAACAAGTAAGATGGATAAACGACGTACTTGTAATTCATTGTGTATTATTGAAATTTATATATGTTAATGGAAAACAATATATACGACGTATAATGTATTGCCATCTTACATAAAATTTAATTAGTTAAATTAGGTAATATGTATGAGATGCTAGTTTTAGGGATGCCTTGGGAAATGTGCATTTAACTGTAGGTGTTCTTTTGATTCAAATTTACATATGGTAAAAATGTGGGTTGGATATATATGTTAGGTGAAATTTTATAGGATAGTTCAACATTTTGCAAAAAAAGAAAGGTTTATTAGTGAAGTTTTGTAACATTTTAAAGATGCTAGTGTTTAAGGGAAATGTTCTATTAAACAAGGGTGTTATTTTGATCCCAAGTTTTGTATTGTAAAATTTGGATATTGTGTGAAGTGAAATTGAATTAAATATTTTATATTTTAATTCGAGTGTGCAATGGATGATCAACTAATTAGTGTTTTGTGTTTCTTACCTCAGAAATGTAATAAAGAGATCTAAACGAAATAGTCCACCCTAGTATAAAATTCGTGTATAACTACCCTTCTTGTGTGATTCTTTGTAGCATAGAAAACTAAAACCTTAGGATGAAATTAAAATATTTACACTCTATGGCACCTTCTAGTTAAGTAAATAAGAGCCCAAGTTTGAGTTTATTGTCATAGCTTGTATGCTTAGCAACATCGTTGTGAACCCGATGATTAGGAACGACATGGTTAAACTTTGTCTTGAGTATGTGGTTCCCTCCTAGGTTTGGTAATCATGTGTGTAGTAAGGATAATGTGTTCTCCTAGGGTAGTGCCCCATGGGAAACCAACATTAAACATGGTGTAAAATCCTCTTGGACCGACATACATGTTGAGTGGCAAAGATCACCAACTAACCTTGGAAGTCACCTTTAAGTTTTCAGATCATAGATGAACTTTATACCCAATCTCAATTGGAATTTCAGTCATATGAAGCAATACGAAGAGTTAATTGTGAAACTTAATAACATTTTAATGTATGATTAGTTGTGGGAATGTAACCATAAGATGGTGTGCTTGGAAAAAGGTTAAAATTAGGTCACTCATATAACGTGTTTAAACCATATTTTGGTGAGAAAAGGGATCCACATTGTGTAAACTCTAATGCAAACCTTAACTCTTTAAATGATGGACTACTCCATCTTTCTCTCCCACTTTTCCTAGTATGTAATGGTTGTATGATGTGAAACTATGTGATCATGTTCTTAGAGACAAATCCCTTAAGACAAGGACTAGTAGTCTCATGAGGATACAAATTCCCTATTAACAAATAGTCTACACAATTCATTACAAAAATTATATGAACCTAGTTAGGGAGAAATAAAACCTCTTAAGTTAGATGTAAAATGATACTCAGGAAACCTAATCTAGAAACAAGAAAATAAGGAAGTATGTTGCCATGTTTAGATCCTTTGAATCCTTAACTAATTGTTGGAGCATAACTATAATAAAATTATAATTGATGTTTGGCCTTGGGAAGTGTAATCGTGGGATGTTATTCCATAGGAAAGTGAAACATGATCTTCCTTGTAATGTGATTAAACCCTCTCGCTATGGATAAATAACCTATTTCCTATAATACTTATTGTGTACTAACTCAATTATCAATTTATAAATGAATGAAAGAAACTTGACCTTAAATCCTTTAGAAAAAGATGTTAACCTTCCCTACTTGGGACTCACACTTGATCTATTGCATAACAATGGTATGAAAAAATATCAAGATTCATTCCCTTAGGAGTGAACCCTTGGGATAATACCTAGTAGCCATGTGTGTATGTAAATAGCCCTATGTGTAAATAAATATCCGCTAATGAACGAATGAATTAAACAAGTAATTGAAATAATGTAGATTATCCTTATTTAATGAGATATACCATAAGTTAAATGTTAAACTGTATAAATGAAATCTAGAAAAAGGAAAAGAAATGTATGATTCACATATTATGAGCCTTTCTAGAACTTAAGTTAAAGATTGAAACATGATTTTAATAAATTTGTAATCCTAAAATATCATGCCATGGGAAGACCCTATCTATAAGTTTATATTGTAGTTTAATCATTATGTTATTCCTTGACATTTAACAAAATTGGCCCATATGTGCATCATGTGTTTTCATGTTTGTCTGTGGGTTAAAGTTGTGTAAACATATCATGTGTTGTGTGTTGTCCTAAGTGATCTCCTGTAGTGTCATGTGTACTACAATGTAAGTCAAAAAAATTATTCTAGTATTTTAGTGTTGTATTTGTGTTGGTAAAATTTGCACGTTACACATCCCTTTTCGATATGCAATGTGGTCCATTCCATAAATGACTCATTGCAGCTTATGCAAACTCCAAAGACTTTTAATATCTATCTCCATGTTGATGGTGTCGGGTGCATTTTTGACTCTGCATAAATAACCAACCTTGAGGGTGGTGTGAGAATAGCTCGACATGAATTTCAGATTGAGCAACTCAGATTTGTCTCCGCTTATGAGAAAAAAAGAAAAGTTATCCATGCTCCTATATAGATTACTGATGGACCACACCACTTTAGGTCCTTTCAAAGTAGGTAACAGTTTTTAAACAGAGCCAATCGATAAAAGAAGAAGACTAAAAATTAGATCAATGAAATTCTTCCTAGCTTCTCCATATACGATTCATCCTAATTTCCTATCAACCAGAGAAGTTAAACTCATGGATTTTACATCGCCATTCCCCATTTCACACTTAAAATAGTTCCAATTTCATTAATTCATAGAAATGCTAATCCAATGTATTTATAGGATGAGTGCATGCCTGTGACACTTCAATAAATGTTGGAGATCTAATTATGTTTGTGAGTTGTGTGAATTAATCTCAAATTTTAATATCGGTCCTTCATTAACTAATTAGATATTAAAAAATTTTAATAGTAAAATGACAAATTAGATATGAATTACACGTGTGATAGACACCATTTAAACTCTCCAAAATTGTGACCATGCCTAAATTTGTTGAGAGTTTAGCTCTTCCACGTGGTTGTTAATTCCAAACAATCTTTTAATGATTTCTTTATATAAATATAAATAAGTTATATATTTTGGCATATTTACATATATTTGTAGAGGAGTATTTAAAATATTATACGGTTTTCTATATTTTTAGCCTCTCATTATTTACACCTACCTAAAATTTTAACTCATAATATATAGTTAAAATCACAAAAAGGCCCACAACATATCAATTTCCAGGCCTCCTCTCAACAATATAGTAAGAAGGGGTCATGGACAATTCAATTTCCAGCTCACCCTAGTCACCCTAGGAAAATACACTTGTCAGTTTACTCTTAATTTATATTAAGACACAAACAATGAACAAAAATATGTTGTTATTTTAATAGGTTAAACCTCGGCTATGGAAACACCTTCTTAACCAAATCTAAAGTATTTAATTAAGATGAAATATTTGTTCTCTATCTGTATTTCTTTACTTCCGATTGGTTAAATAACTCGGATGAAAACCGCCCCCTTCGAAAGATAAAAGAGGTACACATGCGATCTACTCAAAAATTGTTTGTTGTTATTTTTCCATGCAACAAAAATATTTTGGTAGACCAGTGATGTTCACCTTGCAAGTATTTAGGATGTTCAATGACTACGTTGGAACGGGTGATAAAGCAAGTGCTTCTAATGATGTTGGTTTGTTTTGTTGCTGGTGCATTATTTGTTCGTAATTCTCTATTTTAGTCGAATATATATCGAACCCAGTCCACTCTTTTTAGACCCAACTGTGTGCCCTTTGCCCTCACTATGCCTACAGCTCACGTATGTTTGTTCATAGTTTGATTAAAAAATAAATTTAAATATTTGCAAGTATTTTATGGAAAATATCATGAAAAATGTCTAAACGGACTTGAAACAGTAATATAGGGCACATATAGTAGATATTATTTGGGCAAGAACAATAGGTCAGGTCATCATCCCTTCCAACTTTATTCTATCAACATCTATGCATTTAATACATTCCATGAATTTCAATTTGTTTTCTTGTAAATACTAATCTCTAAACTAACCTTTCAAATTATAATCTTCCAACGGATCCTCCAAATTTTAATCTTAAATTCACACATTCCCTTTTTGTAACCTTGCATGACATCGACAATCGAAAGAGGACATAATGCACTTAGAAAAAACTCTATTTTTTTACCAATGCCTTAACCATTGATTACGCTACACAACATGTTTCCAAATGCAAGTCTCAGTAACTGGGACTATCAAGCTTGAGGGAAATGAGAGGTCAACAAGCATACATCTTTGCATTGTCGATCCTCTAGCCAACTCACAATTATTTTGCATTATGGATCAATCACGATTTTCATCTCTTCTAAATATCCTCCATCGACATACATACATTAGATTCATTCCACACATTCAAATTTGTTGGCTCGTTGATAGATTATAATACTCAAATCAACACATTCCCTTTTTGTAACCTTGGATTACCTTGATGGTCAAATCAGGAAATGATGCGCAGAGAAATAAATCCTTCTTTCCAATGCCTCAAACATTGATAAAGCTAAAAAACATTTCCATATGCAAGTATCAGTAAAACGCCTTTCAAGCATCAAGGAAATGAGATGTCATGGTGTTGTCACTTCTCCTCCCTCAATCTTCTTCTTTTTTCTCTCCTCCTCACAAGTTTATTTCTACAAGTTTAACTCCTCCAATGAATCCCCTTCGACATTTCCATCACACATTCCATGCGCAATTGTTATTTTACAATCAAACTATATATGGAATACATCCAACTTGCTCTAATATCCTTAAACAAAACTATTATTATTTAATTTAGCTCCATGTTATCCTCTCTCCCATCGTCAATTTCTAAATCACAGAACTAGCTTCGAGTCAATTCTTTGATTTGCTAACCAAGCAAATGAATCTAAAATTTGACCGCCATTGAGTTGATTGTTGGAGATATTCAGAGAGTTTAGCCCTTGTATGGATCCCAATGATGCGGGAATAGGGACATTAAGTTTATTTCCTGCAAGATTAATTTTAAATAGATCCTTCCGGAGGCCTAATGTATACGGTATTAGACCCGAAAGCATTTTTGCTACAAAAATAGCCTACCGAGCATGGTAAAATCTCTAATTTCATAAGGTAGCTCTCCAGAGAACTGATCATTGCTTGCATCCATTTTACCCAAAAGTGATGCCTTCCTAATTTCTAAAGGCATGCTTCCTAAGAATAACTTGTTTGTAATGGTAAAAACAAAATAAATGCTCCTATTATGGTCTGTAGAACCAAAAAAAGTGTAGTATAGTTGCTGAAAATTGTTCCATTTTCCTTTGGAGAGCTCTCAAACCTTGTTTGAAAGTTAAAAACCAGCATTTCACCCCTTGTTTACTCATTTGACCATGTTCGATTGAATTTTTATCTCCGTGACATAGCAAGAGTGACTGGGAACAATCCAATGTAAATTATGCCACTATTTAGTGGTCAGGTAAATCAAAATTTATTTACTATTATCCCAATTTTTACCCCCAGGAAAAATTGGTAGAATGTGACCTTGCACAAGAGAATGGAAGGGTTGACCCGTTTTGTAGACTCACGGTCAACAAAAAGCGAGTTTGGAAGTGAGAAGAGCAAAGGAAACAAGGAGGGTACCATGTGCCTTAATGGCGCATCTCCAAGGGTAGAATCCAAAGGCGGTTCTCAAGTGTGCATGGGATTGCCATGTTGCCAAAGACCCCAAATGGGGAAATTCCAGCTGTTAAATCAGGTAAGGAATGAAGAAACCACGAAGCCTCCACGTGTCCCAACAACATACCTCGAAGGGTCAAATATAAGCGGGGTCCATGAACAAGCGCACGCTCACCACATGGTTAGAACTAAAAAGGGAAAAAGTACGCTGTTGAAAATTCTAATGCCGTAAAAAGAAGCCATGCGTCCCAATGGTGCAACTTTAAAGGCACGGCCCAAAAGGAAAGAATGAAACAAGTGCGAGCCCCCACATGTCTCGAGTCAGACATGTTGATTCGCAAAATATTAGGGACTCAAGCAGAACATAAAGGAAACAACAACAAGGTTAGTGGAAGCCTCCATGTGCCTCATCTATGCAAATTCAAAGGTGTGACCAAAAGGTAGTCTCCAAACATGCGCGAAGCCTCAAAGTGTCTGAGTCAGACACAATGCCTCCACCAACAGTAGGGGCTTATAAAGAAATAAAATAAGATAGAACCGGCCCACGGATGATGCCACGTGTCTGTTTGGCACAACTTCACGATCCAACAGGAGGGGATGGAATCTTAATATGTGCAAGGTCGCCATGTGGATATGCACAAATAGACTCTAGACCCGAATTACCTCCAAGCATCCATATCTTTCGACTAGAAGCTCATAATCGAGTGGGAGGGGAAGTTTTGGAGGGCTCTCGGCACCTTCTACCCACTTGCCACTATTAATGTTTTGGCCCACCATTTTCGAAGCCTTCAAGTCTCCCACCTACCTCCATGATGAAAAATGGGCCTCCTTATTGCCTAGTAAGGAACATTGATGTGACATGGGTGTTCCAAAGCAAGACCCATCATAGTTATAGGGGAATTCAATGCTCTTTCGGGGTGGTTGGAATAGAGTTTGGATTTCTTCTGCCTCCTTCTCTAATTATCCCTATATATTGTACGGGATGGGAAATTTCTAGGGTGGGAATTTTCTACTCGTGTTGTCCCTTCTTCTCTTTGGTGCAGGTGAATTCTTGGAGTTTCGAACCACCCATTCAAAATTGTAATGCAATCTTGCACCTTGGCCAATATAATAGACTGTATCAAATTCTTGGAGCAATAAAATAATTATGTGGATGATTTCAACCCCTTCGTATGTTTATTTACATATTTCTAATCTCTCATTGCAATCTGGGTCATTTGTGCATGGATATTGTATTACATTTTTTATGGTTTGTGTTTATCGCAAAGAAGATGTTTTAGCATTCCTTTGATGCATCACCTCTATCAGATTAGGTTTTATTTCTTGCATCTCTCTTCATATCCCCTTGGAAAATTAGAGTAGGATTTAGAATAGACCCTCTAAAATCTGAATGTGTGGACCTAAACAGAGGATTAAGAACCAACTTTCTCTAGAGGTATATCTCAAGGAGCAAGTCCCATAACTTAGATATAGTACCCATGTTATGAAATCACATTGAGAGTCTCAACCTATCAAGTTCTATACATTCGGGGGTGCTTTGATTATGTACTAATGCTTCTAGAACCCCGAGTGGGACAAGAAGTCTTCATTTCTATTAGAGCAAGGTTGATGTGGACTTGTTGTGAGTTCCTAAATTTTAAGAAGATCAAAATGGCACATTTGGTGACTCAAAAAGAGGCAAAATCCACTGGTTTCAGAAGTCCAAAATTTTCAAGTTCATGAGAATAACATAAACAAGATCAAGAACCAGAGAGGAGGTGCTATTTTTATATCTATATTTATTCCCAGATAGAGAGAGAAGGGGAAGAGGAGCCCAAAGGTCTCCATCTCCACTAGACAGAGTGTTTTCAATGACCCCACATGGTATATCCTTCATTCAATCGACTAGAGTCCTTCGATAGATCGGGATGGCACACCCCTACGTAAAATTCACTAGCAACAACCCGTTGGCTCTCAACGCATAAAATCCAGTTCAGTGCAAAGATCGAAGAGAATTCCATATTTTACTAGAGAGAACCAGATGAATCACATTGATCACATACAATATATCACAAATTTCTATGTAATTAATGAGATTGCTCAAATGGACATAGCTATCAAGTTTTTGGCATCTTCCTTCAAAGGTAAATCCTTACAATGGTTCAGAAGCCTAACAGTAGGGTCTATCTAGAATTGGGACCATTTTTGCACAACTCTTCATAATCAGATTGGAGAGAAGGGAGATAATGTGTCTCTGTTAGAAAAAATAACAACCAAGAGGGCTCCTAATGAGTAGTTGACTAATTTCAACTTCATATTCTAGCATACGTGGGATAGGATTTCGGTGGCCGTGAGACCAACAGCTGAAGGTGCTTTTCTATACTTCCTTAAAGCTTTAAATTATGATATTTCCATGATGATTCAATCCATGGGAGGTATAAATTTACCCGCATCCTATAACATTGCTATTAGAGCCAAAAATTGTTTAATTCAAGATGGTAAACTTGCACCTAGGCCACCTATGCCTCTATATCAAGAACTAGGAGCTCCAAGCACTAGTCAAGCACCCACATTAGCTCCCATTCCTGCTCCAAGGAATCAGAGTTCAACTAAAGCTTCCACCTCATCTTCTAGCTCCTCAAATGAGCTCCAAGAAGTCATGAAGCAACTGCAAAACTTGGGTAATGAGTTGGTGACACTTAAGAGGCAACAAGCTCAAAATTTCAGATCATATCAGCCTCAAACTCAACCCAACAGGCCTCCATATCAACCTAATAGGCCACCCATTCAAACTACAAATCAGAATCAAGCCAAACCTCCTGCTAATAGGCCATTCTAGCCTTACAATCCTAATGTTGCATCCACATCTAGATCTTTAGTACCAGTACAAAATAACATGGCTTAAGAATATAACTGGTGTTTCCCATGCAATCAACCCCATAACCAGTCAATTTGTTTTAATGGTACTTTGAATCAAGATCTTATGGTGACAAAAATTTTTGTGGAACAAGAAACATACCAAGAAGTAAATCGACAAAGCAATAAGCATCTCAACAAGAGTCATCTCGAATGATACCACGCTTGTCAATTGGTAGGATGAAGATTTTGTTATATGAATCAAGCACCTCCTCAAAATTTAACAGCCAATACACGTTCTAAGAAGAGGAATATTACGAGAAGGGAAGTCATCCAATTCAAACATTCGACAACCCTCTATTATTCCACAAGGTGCTAGCAACGAAAGTGCAATCCCCAATATGCAGATCCAACCCAAACAACCTTCTAGACCAGCTCAAGTAATGGTTGTAATGACCCATGTCCAAGAGAAGAATGTGCAGGGAAAAGGGCAAGAGAGAGATAGTTCATCTCCTTTCAACATAATTGAGCAAATGAGGAAAACAAATGTAAACATCTCGATGTGGGAGTTATTAGCTATTAGGAAAGAGAGACCTATTGCAAGATGCTATAAAAAATTGGTCAACATCAAATCAGCCACCCAATCAATAAGAAAAAGTGCTCACCAATACGGCTCAGCAAGAGGGAAATCGTGGAAGCCGCCAAGGTAAGAATTTGAAGCCCCCACCATTCTACATTTCATTAATCATCGAAGATAATTTGGTACATAATTGCATGATTTATTCAGAGCAAGTAGCTCAGTCATGCCAAAGTAAATAGTTGATCAACTAGGCCTTCAATATGAAGTCATCTCCAAAGGTGTGGTACAATTAGATGGGACAATGGTAACAACGGTTGGAGTAATCAAGGATTTGAGCCTCACATTACATGCATGTCCCAATGTGACCATCTTGCAAGATGTATCAGTCATAGACTTTCCACCTCTCTTTGCATTGTGCTTGTCAAGAGACTTCACTGCTAAAATTGGAGGCTATTTATCTGCTGATTGGTCACACATGATTTTTAGAACGAGGTATGGAGCTAAAACTACAATAAGATTTGAGATAATTGTAAATTTCCATATTGAGCCTCATATACCTAGCCCAATCAATCAAAATTGTCCATCTTTCAATCAAGAAGATCTATCAAGCACACATGAAGAGACACTAAGGTCAGATACATCCTAGATTTGACTCTTGATGAATGGGCAAGCAAGAGACATGCTTGACCCTTACAAACAAATGGAAGAATCTAAGATAGGAGTTTATTGTTTGCATGAAGAGAACCATCCTCTCCCTAGCATCATTGAGCCATACCACAAAGATGATAACTAAGTATGGCAATTATTCTTCGACGGCTCAAGAAGTAGACAAGGTGCCAGGGGAGGAGCTATGCTTGTTTCACCTCGAGGTACAAAATATTACTCAAATTTCTACTTCAAGTTTGCTTGCTCAAACAATACAGCTGAGTATGAGGCATTGATTCATGCATTGCATTGGGAAAGATGGAGAGGTATTAAAAACTTACAAGTATTTGGAGACAGTGAGCTAGTTGTGAACCAAGTCTAGAGAACAAAATGCTGCCAAGAATGATCTGTTAAAAAACTACAAGAATTAGGTATGGGATCTCATTAAATATTTTGAAGCTTTTAGCATCAATTCCATCCCAAGGAAGAGGAATGAAGCCATATACAGATTGGCAACAATCGGGGCAGCATTTTATGTTGTAGAAAGTATCAAGAGTGATAAATCTCAGCCCCATATCAAAGTGGTTGTAAGACCGGTTGTTCCAGATAACAATACCAGTTGGCAAGTCTTCGAGAATGATTAGCAAATTGTCAACTTCCTACAAGAATAATATGAGTTCTCTACCAGAAACCAAGATAAGTTGGAACAACGGTATGGTGACCAAGTGGTGTAGCTGAAAACTAAAAAACTACCTAAAGGTCTTGTAACTTTGGAGTCAATCTTCAACCCAAATGATCAATTTCGGAAGGAGAAGTAAAATATTCAAGTAAAGGGTGAAGATTCAGAACCCATTGCAAAAGATAAAGTCAAGACACTACAAATTGGCAAGGTAAGTAGCCCACAAGAAAAATATGAATTCGTTCAACTTTGTCAAGAATTCCCAGATGACTTTGCTTGGACTTACAAGGATTTAAGAGGTTTTAACCCAAATTTATCACATCACACTATCGAGCTAGATCCAGGATCTAAACCTATCAGATAGAAGAAAAGGGCGGTAAATCCCACATTGAACCTCTCACAAAGAAAGAGTTGAAAAATCTTATTGAAGCTAGCATCATATTCCCTATCAAATATTCATGTTGGGTTGCAAAATTTGTGCCAGTAAGGAAAATAAAGAGAGAAATCAGATTGTGTGTAGACTTTTGTGATCTGAACAAAGCATCACTCAAGGATCATTATCCACCGCCATCAATGGAACAAATATTGTAGGTTATAGCTGGTTTTAAAAGGTTTTATTTACTAGACTGATACTCGAGGCTATAATAAGATAATGGTGAAAGAGGAAGATTAGTACAAAACAACCTTCACCACGAAATGGGGCACATACGCTTATAAGAAGATGTCATTTGGATTGTCTAATGCTGGAGCAACGTTTCAGCAAGCTATGAATATGGAATTCAAAGGATTAATCAATGAGATGGTGTTGGTATATCTAGATGATATGATTGTCTTCTCATGGAATGAAGAGACCACATCTTTCACCTTAGACAAGTGTTTCAAAGGTGTATAAGGCTTGGAGTGTCATTGAATCCAAAGAAATGTCTATTTTTGGCACACAAGGGAAAGTTATTGGGCCACATTTTCTCAAAATAAGGGTTATCAATTGACCCTGAAAGATTTGAAGCCATTAGAACACTTCCACTGCCACATCACAAGAAATATCTCCAAATCTTCTTGGGGAGGATAAACTTTTTCAAAGATTTTTGCCGAATTTTCCCACTCTTTTGAAGCCTTTGACAATAATGTTGAAGAAGATCCTTGCAATCAAATGGATAGCGAGAAGATAAAGGGATTTTGAGACTATCAAACATGCAATATCACAGCCCCAACTCTTATTAACCCATACTTTTCGAGAGGATTTCATGTTGTATGATTTGAGATGGTTAGACATAATCTCACTATCTTGGTACAACTGAATAGAGAAGGTTGAAAGCAGCCCATAGAGTTCTTCAAACCAAATCCTAGAAGATTATGAAGTAAGGTACTCTTTTATTGAGACACATGTTCTTGTTGTCATTAAGAGTTTGAAGAAGTTGAGACACTTGATCTCGAATAATAAGATTCAATTGCTAGTGTCTCATTATGGTGTCAAGGATTTTCTCCTATAAAAGGATCTGAATGAGAAGAGAGCAGGGTGGATCACTCATGTATTGGAGTATGATATTGAGATAAAAGTGACCAAGCTGATTTGTGGAAAAGGTCTATGAAAACAGCTCACTTCCAAAAAATAAATTGAGTCAACGGATGAGGAAGAGGTTGTCATACTACTACAAAATTATCAAGACCAACTAGCTAACGATGATCCGATTCCATATTGGACTCGAGACTTGGTGTATTATCTCCAAATAGGTTCGTGCCCTCCGAAATGAGTAGAGCAAAAAGAAGATACTTTAGATTACAAGCCATCTCGTATGTGCTTGTTGATGGTGTTTTGTTCAAGAGGGACATCAATGGTGTCCTATTAAGGTGCATTGGGATAGTCCAAGTTAAGAAGGTATTACATGAGTTCCATGACGGAGAAGCAGGAGGCCACTTTTCTCCACGAGTGATAGCTCTCAGGATTATGAAGGCTGGATATTATTGGCCTATGGTGTTTAGTGATTGCTACTCATGGATCAAGAAGTGCAAGAAGTGTGCATTCTTTGTAGGGAAGGAAAGGTTAACAACCCTACCTCTTTGTCCCATTTCAGTAAATCATCCATTCATGCAATGGGGATTGGACTTCATTGGAGTGATCAATCCAAATTCAAGTCACAAGAAGTGGATACTCACAACGACCGACTATTTCACCAAGTGGACTGAAGTAGTAACACTTAAGGAGGTAAATAAATCTAGCATTTTGGACTTCTATGAAGGGATAGTTACAAGGTTTGGTTCCCATGCTACTATCATATCAGAGAATGCATTAGCATTCCTTGGTGGAAAAATTATTGGATGGGCTATCAAGAATGGTGTATACCTCAACACCTCTTTGAACTATTACCCTCAAGGTAATGGCCAAATAGAGTCCACAAACAATAACTTATTAAGAATCATTAGAAGGAATCTTGAGGAGAATCAAAAACTTGTCACACAAAACTAAAATCATCTCTTTTGGAAGATAGGATCACACCCAAGAGGTCTACATGCATCTCTCCATTCAATCTTGTATACGGGAAGGAAGCATTTTTTCCTATATCACTTGAGTTGTTAGCATTAGAACTCATGAAACAACTAGAACTAGCTGAGTTTGAGCCTATGGAGATTAGGTATGTAGAGATGATGGAGTTAGAAGAGGAAAGAGAACATGCGGTGTATACCATGGAGAAGGATCAAGCGTTGATCAAGAAGATCTTTGACAAGAAACCTAAAGCTAGGACATTTCAAGAATGGGACTTGGTACTGAAATGGGATGAGAACCGTTCAAAACCAGGAAGGAATTCCAATTTTGATGCCATTTGGAGTGGTCCCTATATGATCACAAGATGTAAAAGTAGTAATTCCTTCCAGTTGACTAAGTTGGATGGTGAAGAATTGCATATTCCAGTCAATGGGATCTATCTCAAACATTACTACTAGAAAGAGGATTCTCACCCTTGTACATATTAGTCTAGGATTTCTAATTCTTTCAAGTGCTTGTGCACATTGTTGTTCTTATTAGATTAGGTTTCATTTCCATAATTGCTTCAAGACAAAGTTTTGTTACTCCGGGTTGTATCATTGTATAGTTTGATGTGCCTCTGGGTGAATGTTGAAGCCATTTATTTAAGGAATAGGTCAAGACCATAGGTCCGGACAAGTTCTCTACTCTCAGAAACTCATTTTCAAGATTTTCTTATGAAAGTGAGAGTGCAGACATCGGGGTGGGTTCGGGACCACCAAGTGCAAGTGTCGGATTCAAGCTTCAAGAATTTGATCAATATCAGGCTACCACCCATGACTCCGTGCCCAATGGATATCTCAAGGTAACTGATCCATTCACCCTAGTAGGCAGGTGATCCCACAAGTCACCAAATTTGTTATCCCAATTTTACCCCTAGGAAAAATTGGTCGAATGTGAACTTTCACAAGAGAATGGAAGGGTCAGCCTAGTTTTGTGGACTCACAGTCGACACAAAACTAAGTTTGGAAGTGAGTAGAGTTAAGGAAATGAGGAGGGTGCCACGTGCCTTAATGACACATGTCTAAGGTTAGAATCCAAAGGTGGTCCCTAAGTGTGCATGGGATTGCCACGTGGCTAGGATCCCAAATGGGGGCAGTGGTCGTCGTCGAATTGACTAAGGAAATAAGAAACCGTGGAAGACTCCATGCGCCCCAACAGCGCACCTCAAAGGGTCAGATCCAAATAGGGTCCATGAACAAGTGCAAGCTTGCCACGTGATTAGAACCAAAAAGGCATAGAGTGGGCCATTAAAAATTATAATGCCAAGAAAAGAAGCCACGTGTCCCAACGGCGCAACTTCAAAGGTGTGACCCAAAAGGCAAGACCCAAACATGCACGATCCCCTCACATGTCTTGATTCAAACATGTTGCTCTGCCAAATAGAAGGGGCTCAAGTAGAACACAAAGAAAATAGCAGCGGGGTTAGCGGAAGCCCCATGTGCCTCATCCATGCAACTTCAAAGGTGAGAACAAAAGGTGATCTCCAAACAAGCACAAAGCCTCCATGTGTCTTGGGTCGGGCACAGTGCCTCCACAAATAGTAGGGGATTAGACAAAAAAAAAGATGATAGAACCAACCCGTGGATGATGCCACGTGTCTCTTCAATGTAGCTTCAGGAGTTAACAAGAGGGGGTGGAATCTTAAGATGTGTGGGGTTGCCACGTGGATATGCGCAAATAGACTCTAGACCCGAAGTACTTTCAAAGCGCCCATATCTTTCGATTTGGAAGCTTAGAATCGAGTGGGAGGGGACGTTTGGAGGGCTCTCGGCACTGTCACCCACTTGCCATAATTAATTTTTGGCCTACCATTTTTGAGTCCGTCAAGTCTCCCACCGACCTCCACGATCAAAAATGGGCCTCCTTGCCCAGCACGGAACAACGACGTGGCATGGGTGTTGCAGTAAGACCCATCATTGTTGTAGGGGAATTCAATGCTCCTTTAGGGCGGTTGGAACAAAGTTTGATTTCTTCGCATCCTTCTATAATTATCCCTATGTATTATACGGGAGGATAAATTTCTAGGGTGGGACATTTATGCTCTGCACTCTCCCTTCTTCTCTTCCCCGCAAGTGAATTCATGGAGTTTCAAACCTCCCATTCAAAATTGTAATGCAATCTTGTGCCTTTGCCAAGTGTAATGGACTGTATCAAATTCTTGGAGCAATAGAATAAGTCTGTGGATGATTTCAACCCCTTCTTATGTTTATTTGCATCTTTTTAATCTCTCGTTACAATCTGGGTCATCTGTGCATGGATATTGTATTGCATTTTTATTCTTTGTTTTTATTGCAAAGCGAGATGTTTAAGAATTCATTTGGTGCATCACCTCCATTAGATTAGGTTTTTTTTTCTTGCATCTCTCTCTCTCCTGTCCCTTTGGTAAATTAGAGTAGGATTTAGAATAGACCCTCCACAATATGAACATGTGCACTGAACAGAGGATTAACAACCAGCTTTCTCTAGAGGTCTATCTCAAGGAGCAAGTCCCACAACTTGGATATAGTACCCATGTTATGCAATCACACTGAGAGTCTCAACCCATCGAGTTGCAAACATTTAGGGGTGGTGTGATTATTCACTAGCATTTACTTTATCATCAGATTTTTAGTTCGTTACGTGCGTGTGTGAGGAGGAGAGGGATTGTTGATGTGATTATAAGTATAGGGAGAAAAAATGAGGGAAAAGTGTATAGAATCCAAAATGGATGTGGATTATGTTATTATGCGGAAGGTGTTGGTAAAGTGGATTGCAAGTGGGCTATTTTGACATTGGTTAGAATGTGTGATAATTATGACCCAGCTTAGATTGATGTTGATAGTCCTGGAAACATGTTCTTTGTGTACGTATGTATTAATTCTTACTATTTTATACACTATACACCATGGAATCTCATCATGTTTGTAGATCCTTATTTGAATCTATGTATTCTTTGTTAGTTATTGTATCCCAAGCAGATTTAATCTTCCTAACACTCACAACATCAGCCATCCTCTTCAAACGTCTAGGTCTAACCTATTTGTGTTGTACATTATTGTAATTATCTTTGTATCTCTCTTTCATAGAAATTTCAATACTTGTCCATATAGAGATGTCCAACGAATCAAAGTATGTGCGATGAATATAAAATGTGGCATGATTTCAATGATGTGGATCCTTGTCCAACGGGAATTAGAATATAATAAAATCCATTCTACAATGCATCAATGAACATAAGGTTTCGAATGATCTTTCCATTTATTGTTGAGTTTCTAACTATCAATCGATGTCTGACACGTAAGTCTCCCATGGTAGCAATGTTTAGTGATATTTTTAAAAACACTGGTTCTCTTCTTATTCATTTGAGTTAACATATTTTTTGAATTTTTTATTTTTCTATGTATTGATAATTTATTTTGGGAAGCTATCACAATAAGATTAATTGAATTTTTGTCCTGATGTTTTATTTAAATATTTGTTTGGCAGGCATAGGTGATCTCATGGGATTTCCTTTTCTGTTGTATAGATCTCGCTTTGTAGTGGAATAATGAACGAGGTATGCTCTGAGATAAATTGAGAGGAGCTTACCTCTTGCGGTATGGAACCTTAGCTTCATCCTCACTACAAAAAATATCACATTGTAATGAAATAATATACAAATTCACTGATATATGACTATATATTAAAAAATTACTAATGTGGTAGACAAATAGACATTCACTAAATAGTTTTACTGCTATTATATGAAAAATTCTATTTAATGGTAGAATAATAAACCTTTCACCGTTTTGCATTAAATAACAACATAAAATAATACTTACTTTTATCAATATTTGACAATGCACGAAGATGCAGTTAATGTGACTACTTGCTTGGTCTATAAATATTTTCGAACATGAAACTGAAGTCTGGTGTATTTAATGACTTAGGTGACATATTAGACCATTTGGGTTTTGAACCTGGAACCAATTGTATTTTCTCCATTTTTTTATTTTGGCCCTTTTAAGTGCAAATTACACTCACATGAATAGTGTGAGCATGATCAAGACGATAAAGTGGAGCACACATAAGAGATATTTTTGGCATAAAAATTTGGTTTTCATAATAGGTGTAGGAAAATAAAGTATTTAATTTTCATTTTTTTATTTTGATCTTTTCATTCATTTCTATGTCATCTACTAAATTAAATGTTTTTCAATCGATGACCTTCATATCGTAAAAAAAAAGACAAAAAAATCATTCGGTAGATAAAGTCTACTTGTCGCTCATATGACCAACCATTGGATGGGCTCTATCACTGATGATTGTTTGTGCATCCCATGTTTCCCTATAATTACTCGAGCTTAAAATTGAGAAGGGGGCCTACAAAGTGCTATAAGAATCAATCAATGTGGTTGGGTTTCGAACCTTGAACCTATTGGATTTATAATTTTTAAATTTTGACACCTTTAAGGTCATATTGCACTCATGCAAATAATGCAAGTGAGATTGAGATGATAAAGTGGACCACTGGTAGAAAATATTTTTTGGGTAGGGACACTTTGAGATGTGGTATAGGTGTACGACATGCATGTATTTTATTTTGTCCTTTTATTTCCAACATTCCAATCATGTGTTCATCTTATCTAACAAATTAAACTCCAAATTGATAAACTTGATGCCAAAAAAATAAAATAAAATAATAGAAAAACTATTTTTATGTTAGTGGTTGTGATGTCACCATTGGACAACCCTTGCCAGATGTTGAGAATGGTTGTCCTCCTTGCCAATAAAAGTATAGATAGAACCCATGCATGAAGGACATAGGAGCCATTTCTTCCCAAGCCACAAACAAGGAACATGATATTTTGTATTCATGAGGTTGGGTTTTAAACCCATAACCTATTGGATTTTCCCATTTTTTTATTTTGACCCATTTAAGAAAAAATTGGACTCTCATGGAAAATGCAAGCGAGATGGAGATGATAATGTGGATCATGGTAAAAATAGCAAATCCCATTTTCTTCATTAATGATGGAGACCTTGACTATTAACCTGATATGTTAGGCCTATTACACATATCCATATGTCTAAATTTTTGGGTGAGATGTGTTAGGAAATAAGAGATAAAATATGCGGAATAATCCCTTACAAAATCGCAACAGTAGAAACTAATATGTAAAAATATTATAGATATCAAATATAAGTGCAGAATAAATAACACAACACAGAGAAACAAGATTTAACGTGGTTCACCCAATTTGGGCTACGTCCACCAAGAATCACTTGCTCAGATTTTATTACAAGCCTCCACTCTCTCAATACAATACCCAGATCCATTTGGAGCTATGCTCAACAAACTCTACAGAATTCACACCCAAATTCAAAGCACATCTGCAATACATTTGCTTGTATATATTTGTATCATATGCATAAGACCATATAAATAGACCATTTCTTAAGAAGTTCGATACAAAATCGTGGCTATCAAAACCATGGGTAAAAAGCAGGTATCAAAACCATGGGAAAAAAACGTGGGTATCAAAACAATGGGTACCAAAAAACCATGGGCCTAAAAACAGCCCATAACAGTTACCCATTACCCATGGGTTGATAAACCACCCATGAAAATTTGCTTCGGGGGCTTCACCCCCGAACCCCCTAAACCGCTCACCGGTGAGCGGGACCACCGTAAAAATACCCGAGTGTAACACATATAAGGTGTACCACACTCTAACATGAAAATAGGCTCCACAAACATAACAATCTCCCACTTGGAGACTGATTTCCACTGAGCAAGCTTCTCAACCCTTCATTTTCATCCGCGAAGGCCAACCAAAGCTAAACATAGCTTTAGTTTATCCCTTGTGACCACCTTGGTCATCATGTCTGCAGGATTCTGACTGGTATGAATCTTCTCCAACTTCAACTTATCTTCCTCCAAAGTTTTCTGATGAAGTGATATCTCAACTGTATATGCTTCGTCTTGGAGTGGAAAGCAAAGTTCTTAGCTAGGTGTATAGCACTCTGACTATCACTATGTAGCTTACATTCCTCCTACTTATGCCCCAACTCCTCAAGAAATTGTTGTAACCAAATCATCTCTTTGCTTGCCTCTGTGGCAGCAACATACTCAGCCTCCGTGGTTGAAAAAGCCACCAACTTCTATAGTCATGAAATCTAGCTCATTTTTGTCCCACCTACAATGTAAATATAACTGTCATGCTCCTCCTGCTGTCTACATCTCCAGCCATGCGAATCTACATAACCAAGTAAAGTGGTGCTCGATCCTTTGTAGCACAAAAGCTGTCCCCATGGTCCCTCTCAAAACATTGAAGGATCCACTTTATCGCTTGCCAATACTCTTTACCTAGATCACTCATAAATCTACTTACACTCCCCTTTGCATGGGCAATATCAGGCCTAGTGCACACCATATATCATACATCAAACTTCCAACTGCTGATGAGTAAGGTACCTTAGACATCTAGTTTCTTTCCTAATCTATCTTGGGACATTGCGCTTTGATAACTTAAAATGGCCTACCAAAGGAGTCCCAACCATTTTAGCATCCTACATAATAAACCTATCCAATACCTTCTTAATGTACTCTTCCTGAGATAAAGTCATCTTCTATTCCTTCCTATCCCGAGTTATCCTCATACCAAGGATTTTTCTGGCAGCCCCCAAATCCTTCATATCAAAGGATTCAATTAGCTGTTTCTTGAGTACTTTTATTTCTTGCATGTTTTTACCTACAACTAGCATGTCATCAACATACAAACATAGGATAATATAACTTCTATCCTCAAATTTCTTTGTATACACACAATGGTCAGAATGACATCTGATATAACCTTGCTCCATCATGAAGGTATCAAACTTCTCATACCATTGACGTGGAGCTTTTTTAGGCCATACAAGCTCTTCTTTAGTTTACACACCATCTCCTCTTTACCTTTGACTTCATATCCTTCTAGCTGCTACATATATAGATCCTCCTCCAAATCACCATGGAGAAATGCAGTCTTTACATCTAACTGTTCTAAGTGCAAGTCTTCTGCTGCCACTATTCCAAGAACAGTTCTAATAGAAGTCATTTTTACTACAGGAGAAAAGATCTCATCAAAATCTATACCTTATTTCGTGAAACCCCTTGACCACCAACCTGTTCTTTATATCTTTTCTTTCCTCCTTCTTCGTCTTTAACTCTGTACACCCACTTGTTCTCCGCAATTCTCTTTTGCCTTCCGGTAGCTTCACCAAATCCAAATTTTGGTTCTCCATGAGAGACTTATCCTCCTCATCCATGGCTTGTTCCCACTTCTTACTGGCATCTACTTGCATTGCTTCATCAAAGCTCTCTTGCTCTCCACTATTAATGAGTAATAAATAATAAAGAGAAGGATAAAAATGTTCAGGTTCTTTTCTTACCCTAGAAGACCTCCTCACTGTAGGAGTTTGGGGTTCTGTTGAGTAGGTTCCTGAACTGATTCATGGGTCACTGTCCCATCCGGAAGATCCTCTACCATTGCATATTCTTTCTTGGATTCTTCCTTGTTTTCCTACAACTATTGCTTATACATGACTTTCTCATTAAATACCACATCCCTAGACCGAATGATTTTCTTGTCCTTAATACTCCAACATTTAAATCCAAAGTCATCACCACCATAACCAATAAAAGTGTATTTTTCTGATTTAACCTCTAGCTTGGTCCTATCATCCTTGTCAATATGAACAAACACCTCACATCCAAAGACTCTAAGAAATGAGTAATCGACTTTCTTACCATACCAAGCCTCCTCAGGTATGCCTCCGTCCAAGGCACATGAGGGTCCTCTATTTATTAAGGACATAGCTATGCTCACCGCTTTTGCCCAAAAATAAAGAGGCAAACCTGCATGTATCCTTATGCTCCTAGCACGTTCCATTATTGTTTTGTTCATCCTTTCTGACACCCCATTCTGTTGTGGGGTTCCTGGAACTATCTTTTGCCTATGGATTCCATTATTAGAACAATAATCATCAAATTCATTGTTGTAATACTCCCCTTCATTATCTAACCTAAGACATTTTAACTTAAGACTGTTTCAGTCTCTACCAAGGCTTTCCATTTAACAAAAGTATCAAATACATCAGATTTTTTCCTAATACAATAAACCCAAACTTTTCTTGTTGTATCATCAATAAAAGTAACATAATAACTTGAACCCCCAAGAGATGATACCTGAGCTGGCCCCCACACATCAGAATGTACCAGCTCTAACTTACTCTCTTTCTTTGTAGGTCCAACCTTGAGAAACCTTACTCGCTTCTATTTCCCATATATGCAGTTCTCACAGAAATCCAAACTTGTTTCTGTATATCCAGGAAAATTCTTCTTTATGATGTTCATGCCCTTATGGCTCATATGACCGAGCCTATAGTGCCATAATGTTGTATTTGCATCTGAAGCCACAAGATTACAATCATTAGTACTATCAGTGGATAAATACAAGGTTCCAACCTTCTTACCTCTTGCCACCACAAGAGCACCCTTGGTAACCTTCCAAGAGTTAGCTGTAAATATCACAGTACAACCATCACTTCCCAATTGCCCCGCCGATATCAAATTTCTCCTTAATGTAGGCATATGTCTGACATCCTTCAATAACCATGTATTCCCATTCTGCATCTTAACCTGAATAGAACCTTTTCGAACTATCTTGCAAGTCTCATCATCACCAAGAAAAACATGGCCAAAATCCCTTGAACATAATCAAAAAATAATGCCTATGTGGAGTAGCATGAAAGAAGCTCTGAATCTAAAACCCAAGATTCAGTAATATTATGCAAAGAAAGAATCAAAGCATCCTAACATACATTACCCGATGCCACATTTTCCTCCTTGTTTATTTCTTGTTGTTTCTTCTTGTCTGAAGCTCCCAACAGTCCTTCTTTGCATGCCCAAACTTTCCACAGTTCCAACATACAATCTTGCTCTTGGATTTTGACCTTGCCCGATCTTTCGATTTTCCACGGTTTCCTCTATTCTTCTATCTCCCTCTAGTTTCCATTGTCAAAGCATTCCCTGAAGTAGAAGATTCCCTGAGCTTTTTCTTCACATTTCCTCACTTAGAATCACCCCTACAACATCCTCAAACTTCAACTTTGAGTTAGCTAGAACCGAGTTGCTTACCGCCATTACCAGGCTATTCCAACTTTCAGGTAAAGAGCATAGAATTAATAAATCCCTAACTTCTTCATCAAATTCTATTGTAACCGAAGCTAGCATATTCACAACCATATTGAAATCATTTAAAAATGATCTGCTACCGAACTATTCTCAGACATCTTCATATTAAACAACTTTTTCATTAAAAATATCTTGTTAGAGGTAGAGGGTTTTTCATACAACTTCCCTAATGCATCCATTAGATCTTTTGTAGTCTTTTCCTTTGAAACATTAAATAATACCGAAGATGCAAGACACAGCCGGATCGTTCCAAGTGCCTTCCGATCCAACAAATCCCATTCCGCATCTGTCATACTCGAGGGTTTGTTCACCTTCTCAGACAACAGAGTATAAAGATCCTTCTGATAAAGGTAATCTTCCATCTGCATCTTCCAAAGACTAAAATTATTCCCATTGAATTTATCAACCCTAGATCTTCCATCATCTGCCATAGCTCCCACTCAAGATAAAACTTTCCCTATGATTCAACACTTCAGCAAACCAAAACCAGGCTCTGATACCAATTGTTAGGAAATAAGAGATAAAATATGCAGAATAATCCCTTACAGAATCGTAACAGTAGAAACTAATATGCAGAAAATATTACAAATCTCAAATAAAAGTGCAGAATAAATAACACAACACAGAGAGACAAGATTTAATGTGGTTCACCCAATTTGGGCTACATCCACCAAGAATCACTTGCTTAGATTTTATTACAAGCCTCCACTCTCTCAATACAATACCCAGATCCGTTTGGAGCTATGCTCAACAAACTCTACAAAATTCACACCCGAATTCAAAGCACATCTGCAATACATTTTCTTGTATATGTATCATATGCATAAGACCATATAAATAGACAATTGCTTAAGTAGTTTGATACAAAACCGTGGGTATCAAAACCATGGGCAAAAATTGTGGGTATCAAAACCATGGGAAAAAAACCGTGGGTATCAAAACAATGGGTACTGAAAAACCATGGGCCTAAAAACAGCCCATAACAAGATTTACCCATTACCCATGGGTTAAGTAAACCACCCATGAAAATTTGCTTGGGGCTTCGCCCCGAACCCCCCTGACCCGCTCACCGGCGAGCGAGACCACCGTAAAAATACCCGAGTGTAACACATAAAAGGTGTACCACACTCTAACATGAAAATAAGCTCCACAAACATAACAAGATGCGCAAGTGAATTCACTTTAAACCTAAGTATGTTCTACCTACCATAAAAACACAAGGACTGAAATTATAAATAACTATTGACATTAATATTATTGATCGACCACTCCTTTCCTTCTAAGTTTTTTCCAAAATACATTTCCTTGATATCTTGAACATTGTAGACCTTTTCTCCTTTTAACAATTGACAAATAATTGCATGTGCTAGTAGGAGAGAAAATTTTGGCATCGGTCCCCGCAACATTTTCCATTTCCTTGGACTTCTCATCCCTCTACCCCTTCTTTATCAACCCTCTTCCTCTTTCTCTATTCCATTCACTAAATTTTCACTTCTCCAATGCATCCCCTTCGATGTTTTCATCGTACATTTCACCTACGATTGTTAGTTCCTAATGGTGCTCTTTGGCATCCAAACTTAAGGTCATGTCCCATGTATTAAATTGGTCTTGAGCTCTTGAAGGTGTTGAACCAAATAACAATTTATTTAGTAGTTTCAACAATCTTCGAATCTATATATAGAGAAAGGAGTCTAGAAAATATTAGACTTCAAAACCCTCTTGGTCATTCATCTCTTTGTCACAAATGTTGGTACCATTTTGGTCAAAAATGCGTGGAAAGATTAGTAGATGTAAATATATCATCTAATATGGGATGGACATAGCTTCAGAGCGTAACACTATATCAATTCTTATTCTATTCTTTCCTCTTAAAATTATCTATTTTATTTTTTCCTCAAAGACATTACAGTCTCGATCAAAAGCATAACACTCTTTAAGAGTGACATCAAAATCATTTTTGAACTATTATCTAAGTTTTTCTAGGATAATATTCTATGGCCTATTTTAAGAGTAGAATTTCAGCTACAACCCAATGACCATGATTTGATTAGGGAAATCCAAAATTCCATAGTTGAACATTAATTTATATAAAAAATTGCGTGTAATGTAGAATGACCATAAAATACATGTTACGACATGTGATGTCTTGTTGAGTTGTGAAACTTCTAGAACCATCCTTTCATGCCCGTAAAGTGTGCCCTTAGACAATACGAGAACATATATTTCTATAATAATCCATGTAGATAGATTAAATAGGGAGTAATCCATTAACCATGTGACATCATGCTTTCACATCTATAGTTACCAAGATGTGGTATTCTCGGCACAATGTTCATGAGGCTTTACAATGTGAACTCATTTAAATCCTATATGGCTTAGAATTATCTCCCTTCAATGAATACCTATAGAATGAATACTAATTATGGATATAAAAGTCAAAATTTGAAGCAAAATATCAACCTTATGAATCTCAAACCATAGTGCATATGCACTCATTAAGGATCGTTGATAGGGCATTTAAAGAAATGGTTTTCCTCCTCATGACTCAATAATCAGTTGATAAAATTAAATCTATCAAAGAGGCAAACCCTTAACTAAATTATATGCCTAAAATTATCAAATCATTTTTCTCTCACTACAATGGAGCGGTTGGTAACAAACCTCCATTCCCTAATGAGAAAACACATTTGCTCAATTCTTTCATGTGTTCCCTTGTGTTCTTTACAAATTAACCAAGTATATTGTGAGTGCTTTATATTTATTAAAAGAGGTCCATAAGTCTACAATCAAGATGGATATGGATCAATCTCATCAAATAGATGGTTTCACTTAAATATTCTATCAAGATCTTTAGGACTATAATTTACGGCTAGATGGATAAAAGCTCTACCTCAACGTTGCTCATATGAACACTCTTAATAATATTATTAATATACGTAACATATAATTCATCCTCAAAATTGGAGATCAATAACTTATCTCTCCATATATAAAAAGCAAATATCATATGTTTGAAGATATGGAAGTTGTTATTCCTTTATAGGAAGTTCGATGGTTAGAAAATGGTTCATAACAAGAAATCTATTCACAAATAAACCACTTCCACCACTTAGAGACTTTGTCTCTCTTTCGATATATGGGTGTTCCACTCTTGTAATTTTATTTTTCCTACACGTAGTTGTGCTTCTTTTTGTTGGTATTTTTCGGTTTTTTTAGTTGTTGTGTTGCTTTTTTTTTTCTTCTCACTGATATATTGTCTTTTCAATTGTTCTTCACTGTCTTATATGGATATTAGGCCTTGTATTCTAGGGTGTAGTCCCCACTTGTCGAGAAATCAATGTGGTTTTCTTATTTCATCTCGCTTATGATCCCTCTTTTGTACTTCGTGGTATAGTCCCCTTCAAAATCATTTACCAATAATAAAAATATATGTTATCACTAATTAGAGGAAATTCATGGGTTTTGACATATCCTAATATATCATTTGTAAATATGTCTTGTTAAGGATAAGATGTATTCTTCTTCTTTTAGATTAGATAAATGTTCGGTTTTTTGGGGATGCCAAAACCCAACAGCATAGGGTCAAGAAAAGATACCAACAAGAACACACCACATAAAGTGGTGAGAAGAAATGGAAACTACCAACAAGAGAATCCCAACAAAAGAACAGAGTCAAAGGAACTTGATAGATCTCAACGAGAAATTCCTTAAGCCACACCTCGGGAAAGGCTACGAGTAGCGCAATGATGCTTGGGATGGAATATCGTCCACCCGTCTCCACCATTCCTAGGGTCCAAAAGGTCACTATGATGTTCTTACAATCTTTTGCCAATATTCCCCCATAAGCTTGATTCGACCCCACATTAAATGGAGACAACTACCCTCCACTCATTTTGCACCGCATACATACTTTAACCCATACGAAAGCACCATGTCAACATAATATGCCACATAATAAATGAACCATATAAACATGATGTGTTCTATTTTTCTAGTGCGGAAGATGTCCTTTCAAGTGTCTGTCAATGCGAAGGACCTGGCATGTACATGTAGGTAAGTGTTAAATGGTTTACTTCTAACTTTTTCTGAATTTATAATAGTTTTTAGGATTAAATGGTTTTGTTATGTAATGGTTCGTGTTATTTAGATTTATAGATTTTAGGTTTTAAGTTTTATTATTATTATATATTATAATTTTAAATATGTTATTATATTGTTTGTTTCATATAAGTTTAGTTTTATTTTTGTATAAGTCTAGATTAGTTTTATTTAAATAAAAATATTGATTTTTGTATTTTTTTAATATTTGTTGTTTGTCGATCATAGTTATTTTTTTGTGTCTATAGTTGATAGTTTTGTGACTTGAGTCGTTATTTGTGTCTTTCGTCATTTTGAGCGTCAATCAATTATTGTTGAAACTGTAAAATAAGTCCTTAAAAGTAAGATTTTTAATAAAACAATATCTTGAATTATCTTCAACGTAATAAATCTCTCCGTTTCATTGGTAATTGGTAATCGGTAATTGCTAATTGATAATTTCTTCTAAATTCATGTGAAATTGAGTATTATCCTACAACCCGTAATTATATTAATTAGTTTATTTTAAAATATTTTTCTATGGTCTAGATAATCCCTTTATATAATCAAGTCTGATATTATGATTTATATTTGTGTACATCCGATTGTAATAGACCATACAATTTCTAAATTCCCTCGATTATGTATCCAACGCAATGCCATGATATTATTATGACATTTACTTGTATTTGGTGAATAGGAAATTATCTTACCATGATTACTTGATAAGTTGAAAATTATTAGATACTTTTACCAGAGGACGATAGATATTTCATTGATACTTTCAAATTGTGATACTTCTTACTCTCTATAATATGTTAAATTCCATAAGTAATTCATGAAATATGATATCCATCAATGTTATGATCCTTTCTCATTCACAAAACACATGTAAATGTCATAACCCCATCATTAGAGTCCTTGCATCCCAACTTTTCAAACAATTAGTAAATGCATGACAAAAATATAATGATTTGTTTATTGGGATCAAAACTAAGAAGGACAATAGACACATAAGGGTATGTACATCCATCACAACATAATAATATGCATATATTTCTCATGTATTTTGTAGTTATAAGTACCATAGACGACATGTATGCAAACTTTTATTGAATTCTTGGACATGTTATAGGATTTTTAGTAACTACCCTAAGACAAACACCCACGTGCATCTAATAGATAAATTCGATAAAATCTTAAAAGACAATACACATATTATTTATTTTGGTAATATTAATACTTCTTTATAATACAAATATTTGACATGATATTAGCATTACATAAGTAACTCTCATTTGCAAAGGTATTGTTATCCCAATTTCCCCAAAAAAATTGATCAAACATGACCTTGCGCAAGAGAAAATCGAGGGGACGGTTCATTCATGCAAGACCATAGTTCAAATACAACAAACAAGGGGAAGATGAGCTCGATTCAGGGGAACAGTGTCCACAAATGGGGCCAAATAATAACCATGGAAATTAGAGCTCAAAGGAAAAAAAAGGCTTAGGCAAAGCGCAAGTAGAAAGCAAAGTGTTCAATCGGGCCCAAATCAGCTAAGTATGGAAGAGCCTACGAGAAGACCCCACGTATCTTTTCAAAGTGCTCTTTCAAGAGGCATGACCCAAAATTAGGACCCAAACTAGCGCCAAAGATGGCATGTGTCCTAAGTCCGAGAAAAGTCTCACCGGCCGTTGAAAAATCCAAGTTTGGGACAAAGCAGAGAAGCCTCCATGCATCACCTTAGTGCAAATCCAAAGGTAAAATCCAGAGGAGACCCTAAATGAGCGTCAACATGCCATATAGTCGGGGCCCCAGTAAAGTAGCACCGGATGTTGAAAATTCTAAAGATCGACGGAAGCTTCCACGTGCCACCTCGGCGCTCCTTTAGGGCGCATATCCAAAATTGGTCCCCAAGTTTACGCGAGCTCACCATGTGTCCAAGGTCCAAAATAGGGACAGAGGCGGCCATTTAATCAGCTAAATATAGAAGAGACAAAGTGGAGATCTCCACCTTTTTCATTAGTGCATCTTCAAAGGTTAGACCCAAAGGCCAGTCCCAAACAAGAAGAGGCCCTCCACCTGTCGAGAGCCTAAAAAGGCAGAATCGGCCATTGAAAAGTCTAAACAGAGGCAGGCCATCAAAAGGAGCCATATGTCAAGCATAGCGTAACTTCAAAAGTAAAATTCAGAGGGAGGTCCCAAATGTGCGTTGAGCCTCCATGTGTCCAAGGTCAGACATATGGCCCACCAAATAAAAGAAACTTAGCCAAAACACAAAAGAACAAAGCAAGGCTACCACGTTATGGAAGGAACCACGTGTCTCTTCGACACTCTTTTGTGGGGAAAATCTAGAAGTAGGTCCCAAACCTATGCCAGATCTACACGTGGCCATGTTTTAGGTCAAAGCCAGAAGGAGGGCCTTGGAAGGATTTTTTAGTCAAAGCGGACCGGTGGGCCAGGGGATGGCTTTTGGGAAAAAGGGAATTTCAGGCCTGTGGGGCTACTAGAGGTTTTGTGTTTTTTACGTTTCTTCGCAAAAGGTGAAAAGTGAATTTCAGGCCTGTGGATCCAGTTTACAAAACTTGTTTTTTCCTCCTTTTTTGTACGGATTCAATTCAAATATTCAAATGGGAATAAGTTTCGATCTAGTGCTTGGAATTCAACAAATTTGATACCATTGGAAAGGTCTCAACCTCCTCTACGCCATGCAAGCCTGAAACTTTAATTTTGACAAGGTTAGGTGGGTGAAAAATATGAAAATGTCTTTCATGCCACTAATGTATTATTTGATTTCTTCAATAGCCGGATTAGTTATAATTTGATCCTCCATTCTTCCTTCTTTAACATGTCAAATAGATATGATTAGGTAGACTTGATAGATTGTAGGTGGATTTGCAAAGGCATTGATGGCTGGTAGTTGAGCTTCCAAATAAGATTTCCCACCTCCTTTTCTTCTCCTCTCTTCGCTTCAAATATAAAGGTAAGAACTTGGCTCATTGTAAAGGGTTGGACATTTCGGTTTTTAACCCTCCCTTCTTCTTTGGTCTACAGACAAATTCGTTGAGTTCGAACCTTCTATTAATACTGTAATGCAAGTTTTTTGCCTGTTGGTCATTGTAATGTTCTGTATCAATTTGTGAAGCAATAATACATATCTATTGATGATTTCAACCCTCTCCTTTGTTCATTTCCTTTATCTAATCTTTCATTGTAATATTGGTTATCTGTGCATGGTGGTTATATTACATTGTAATGGTTTGTGTTTAATAGCAAAGCTGGTGTTCAACATTCCTTTAGTGCATCACCTCTATAGTTTAGGTTTAATTTCTTGCATCTTCTTAACCCATATCTCCTTGGAAAGTTAGAATAGATTTTAGAATAGATCCTATGCAAATTTTATATGTGCACCTGAATAGAGGAATAGGAACCAACCTTCATCCGGAGAGCTCTCTCGATTTAAAAGTCCCACACTTTGAGAGATGCTCTATGTTATGCAATCACATTGAGAGTCTCAACCCATTGAGTTACAAACATTCAGGGGTGCTATGATTTTGCACTAATAGGTACCTTACCCACTAGCCCTCTATGCTCTTATATAAATAAGGAGGAGGCTAGGGTTAGGGTTTCGAAGGTAGATTACTTGTGCTAGAGAACAAATATTCTAAAAGATAAAACTATCCTATTAATGGTGGAAGTCAATTAGTTAATATATTTTTTCCTCTAATAATAGGATATGGGTAACTATACACCGATTAGTGCCTATCCATATTTACAATTAATATTAATATTTCAAAAAAAAAAATGGACTTATATAAGTTCCTAAAATAACTATAAATGGGACTCAATTATAAATAATTAATTAATTTTAGTTAAAAGCATATAGGAAAAATTACAAACTATCATAAATTAAAAATTAATGGGTCCAACTTTAAAATGAAATATTCTATATATCAGAGATGTAATTAATGATTCACATCTCTTTAAGATAATCACAATTGGGAGTTGTATTCTACCATTTCAGCCTGAATAATTCTAATCTTATTGAAATTCTCATTTTAAACCATACAAAAATGCATGAGTATTAAAATACACTGACATCGCCCTTAAGATGTAGTTGGTAAATTAAAATATAGAGGAATCGCAAAACTATAACCCCTTGATGACACCCTCCTTCAATTCCAAGAGTATCTAAAGCTAAATCAATTATTTCTCAAGCAAGGGATTTATGAAGATGTCTACAAATGTAAACACCTAAATATTGACCTGTGGAATTTAGTAATTTAATCCTTGGAATTTATCTAATACCATAAGATTAGTGTGCACTAAAATGAATTGTCCCTACACAATATTTCTTAATTTGTAGTCCCAACCACTAGGTCACACTTGTTACTCATCGCTAACTAGTCAAAATCCTACTTACAGAAGATAGAACACATCTTCAAACATTTGGATACCAATTCCTACTGACATATTGTAATTTTCTCTTCATATGATAAACTAGGGCATGCCATATTAATATATTTAGGTGACTTTGTCTTAAGCCAACAACTTTCTCCTCAAAATATTTCATGGTCAGTTTCTCAAATTCACAAATTACCCTAGTTGACTTAAGGTTAGTTGAGAAGGAAATCCTTTCACACCATTCAAATATAAAATCACATTCATGCAACTTATTCAAAGGGACTCTAATACTACATATTTAGGGACTGCCGGAGATTACAACAAAGCACCCAATTGCTAAATCACTCTCTCAAGAACTTTAACTAGCTCTAATCCTATAAACATCCTAGATGGCTTCAGTAGGACATTTGAAAAAACTACATGACACCAAAGATCATTTCCATGTGCTAGAAGTCCTATTGGGGTTTTCATTTCCAAAACACATTGATATGCACATCTTTAACACATTATCAAGTGGGGAACTATGAGGATTTAATGACTCTTCAAATTATTACTGCATAGGCGTTGCATGAGTAACTCATCCCAATAAGACTAATACCTAAATTTATGTATTAAAGTGAAGAAGAAGAAGAATAAGGATCCGTAATATGTTGAATAAATATTATCACATAATTTACATCATAGAAAGTGAAGCTATAAACATAGAAGAACGCAATGTTAGAGGTGGGATCTAGCCAAAATCTATAGAGAACAAATCCATCCATCTTCGATGAAGTCACTCGAGTGAATTTTTCTATAACACGATACTTCTTCCTCCTCTTAGATTCACACTTCTAAATTTTCAAGATAACTCAATAACACTTTACATATCCTACACACTCTCAAATCAGCTTCACTCCATCCTAGTCAAAAATAGTTGTAATATCTTCTAACCCTAATTTTTACATACTTTATGTAGCACATCGAATCTTTTGCAACTGTCATATTGACCTGGACAATATTTAGGATCAATGTATTTATTTTATTTATGGTCTTAATTCATCTCTACACAAAGTAATATATCTTAATTAGAATAAACCCTAATTTTTCATTACATTTTAGTGAACCCTCTTATTTAAAATTATAGGTGGTATAGGGCTTTGTGGCTCACCCCTAAGGTGTCAAATTTCTTAAAATTTGATTGATCAAATACCTCTTTTTCTTAGTTTTTCTTCAAAACACTAAGTTACTCTTGGATCATTTACATTACCATGACAACTAATTATCATCCAAGCATTGTTTCTATCTCTCAAATAAACTCCTAAGCAATCCGGTTCACCAAAAGGTGCAACCCGCGGTGCTTTTCCTTCTCCTTGTAAACATTGACTCCACATAAACTACTTATCAGGTGGAGAGGGGTTGAATTTTTCCAAAGCGATGAAAAACATGGTGTGTTTTCGCCACGTTGAAAAATGCACGGTGTTTTTAGCACTTTGAAAAATACAATCCCGTTCTCAAAAGGGGCAACCCCCAGTGATTTTCCTTCTTGTTGTAAAAATTGAATCCACATCAACTACTTGTTAGGTGGAGATGGGTTGAATTTTTCCAAAGTGATGAAAAACAGGTCGTGTATTCCGCCACGTTGAAAAACGCACAGTGTTTTTCAGCACTTTGAAAAATGTGATCCCGTTCTCCAAAAGGGGAAACCCCCGGTGCTTTTCCTTCTTGTTGTAAACATTGACTCCACATAAACTACTTGTCAGGTGGAGAAGGGTTGAATTTTTCCAAAGTGATGAAAAATAGTCGTGTATTCCGCCATGTTGAAAAACACATGGTGTTTTTCAAGCACTTTGAAAAAACATGATCCCATTCTCAAAAAGGGGCAACCCCCGGTGATTTTCCTTCTTGTTGTAAAATTGAATCCACATAAAACTACTTGAGGTGGATAAGGGTTGAATTTTTCCAAAGTGATGAAAAACTAAGTGTGTATTTCGCCACGTTGAAAAACACACGGTGTTTTCAACACTTTGAAAAATGTGATCCTGTTCTCCAAAAGGTGAAACCTCGGTACTTTTCCTTCTTGTTGTAAACATTGAATCCACATAAACTACTTATCAGGTGGAGAAGGGTTGAATTTTTCCAAAGTGATGAAAAACAGAGTGTGTTATTCGCCACGTTGAAAAATGCATGGTGTTTTTCAACACTTTGAAAAATGTAATCCGTTCTCCAAAAGGTGCAACCCCGGTGCTTTTCCTTCTTTTTGTAAAAATTGACTCCACATAAACTACTTGTTAGGTGGAGAAGGGTTGAATTTTTCCAAAGCGATGAGAAAAAAAGTGTATTATTTGCCACGTTGAAAAACACATGGTGTTTTTCAAGCACTTTGAAAAACATGATCCCGTTCTCCAAAAGGGCAACCCATGGTGCTTTTCCTTCTTGTTGTAAAATTGAATCCACATAAACTACTTGTTAGGTGGAGAAGGGTTGAATTTTTCCAAAGTGATGAAAATAAAGTGTGTTTTTTGCCACGTTGAAAAACACATGGTGTTTTTCAAGCACTTTGAAAAAATGAAATCGATTCACCAAAAGGTGCAACCCGTGGTGCTTTTCCTTCTTGTTGTAAACATTGACTCCACATCAACTACTTGTTAGGTGGAGAGGGGTTGAATTTTTCCAAAGTGATGAAAAATAGAGTGTGTTTTTTACCACGTTGAAAAACACATGGTGTTTTTTAGCACTTTGAAAAATGTAATCTGTTCTCCAAAAGGTGCAACCCCGCGGTGCTTTTCCTCCTTATTGTAAACATTGAATCCACATCAACTACTTATTAGGTGGAGATGGGTTGAAGTTTTCCAAAGTGATGAAAAAAGAGTGTGTTTTTACCACATTGAAAAACACACGGTGTTTTTAGCACTTTGAAAAATGCAATCTGGTTCTCCAAAAGGTGCATAAACAGTGTCATTTTATTAAAAATCTATATATTCCTTTATTAGTTGTTTCATTGGTGGGAGTGATTGTACATTTTCCTCAATTGAAGCCTTGGCCTGTATGTATAACTTCTTCCATACTTGCTTGTGAGATTTGTCAATTTTAAGAACAGAATTGAAAATTGCTACCTGATTTTGGTAATTTGGTCCTGCTATGGGATAACAGACATGAAGATAAAGGAAAGCATAAGAAGTTTTATGCATTATGGATTGGTCGTTATTCCATTGACATCAGGATTATAGAAAATACCATCTTCTTAAGGGATTTAGAATGAGATTTACTTGATCTACGTGTTAATGGAAGACATCTAAACATTTTTTGGGATTTATTATGTGGTTGCTTGTATTTTTTGTACAAATTACAATTTGTTCACTATTGTACTTTATTTTCTTTGTTTTATGTTTCCTTTTGATCCATTGTGATCATTTTTTTCTCTTGGAGTCATGGTGTTTTGAACTGCAAATAACCATGTGTATTTTTATGTGTCTCCTTACACAATCGATTAGGCACTTTTCCTACTTCACACATGATTGTTTATGTGGTTCTTGTGGCACCCCTTTGGGGGTGCCCATCCAGCAACTACTTGTGATATTTAGTGGATAAATGTTAATTTTCTAAATTTATTTTTATAAATCATGGCTCATTTTTTATCTATCCCTATAAAATTTTGTATGTATTAAAATTTGATTTAGCTTTATGGCCTCTTATTCCTTGACCTTCAAGTTGATTCAACCATGCCACAATCTTGGTGAATTGTCTCCCATATAATAATCCAATGGAAAGATAAGTTTCCACAACAAGAAACACATGAAGGTGCAAAAAATAAGATAAGTAGACTAATCCTAAAAAAAGATGTGAACTTTCCTATAACTACACAACACCAATATACCTCCACATATACTTTAGTACTCTACACCACATCACTGTAATTTGGTGTTTTGGTGTGGATTTACATTTACATATTAATTTTCCCGAGTTCTATATTATCTCAATTGAAAATGACTTATTTAGGTAAGGCGAACTTAAACCTTACTCAAGAGAGGGTTGATAAATCAAAATTGTTATTGTTTTATCGAACATCCAAGTTTAGTGTCTTGGTGTGGGCATATGTTTTGCAAGGTTTGAACCCACTCATTCTCAATTAGGCCTTTCAATTCACTTTTTGGTGTTCCTACTTGATGTCTCTATCAATGACTGCACTAAGGAAAACATAATGGAGTTAGTGATTAGTGTAGTTTTTTGAAAAATCAGAAAATAACTTTGAGATTTATATCTTTAGGCTTATTCTCGATAGATGTGTTTAAGATATTCATAATAGTAATTATTATATATATAAATTTATAATTAAGTATTCTTGATCTTCGTTGTGGAATGACAAGGGATTTAAAATGAAGTCAGGGGAGATGGTAAGCATAGTTGAAATCCCCCAACAACTCAAACCACTCCACCATCTATTAAATACCACATACACACATAACCCTTAAGAGAATATTATAACATGTACATGTATATTAGTAGGAGATAAAGTCACATACACATCAAGTTAAAATAAGTATATCGATAATAAATTAATATGTTTTTCAAAAAACCAATGATTAAAATTCAATCAAATCATACATCATAAAAATTTGAGGTAATTCATACCAATGCAACATCGTCTTAAATGTTCATTCTAGGATTTTGATTTAAAAAGTTGTGAATAAACCATATATATTTGTGCTTAATCTAATATTATGAATTGTATGCATTTTCATGAGCGTTTTAGCCATTCATGAGACCTATTGTCTTTTAGATAAGATACCGAAATGCATCTTTGGACTCACATAAAGTAGATGAATTTGATGAAGAAAGAAGAAAAATTGTTTTAGGGATAACAACAAATTTGATGATGCAATATTTTATAATTTGTGACATAAGTGATATTTCTAATGAATCCTATCAAACATGGATTGAGGTGCACATAATATGATTGGATCTAATAAATTAATTCAAGGGAGATGGTAAGCCCAATTGAAATCCCCCAACAACTCAAATCCCTCCACCATATATTAATGAAGACCACATAGACATAAACCTTAAGAGAATAATTTAACATGTAAATATATTAACAGGAGACAAATTTATAAACACATATACAATCAAAAGAAGTATATTTTGGTTGAAAAAATAAATCAAATTGTACATTGGACACAATTGACATAATATGCACTGATCAAATACCATATTAATTTTATCCACTATTAATTTTATGTCCCACTTCGTGTCCCATGGCCTACAATTTTGATCAGAAATATTCCATGAAGAAGCCAATCAAAATCTAAATATGCCACAAACAAACCAATTTGGATATGATTAAAATATAATGAAACATTATTATTTAGTATAATTGTGATAAATCTCTACCAAAATTTACATGATTAGTTATTAAATTTCAACCTAATTTGGATGGAATTATTTTATAAGGAATCAGATTTGATGGCCATCAAAGAATTTCAAAAATACTTAGAGTAGGCCACAAGTAGGAATAAGTAGTATCGTGGGTTTTCGTACTTATTTTTTATTTCATTTAAATAATGATCCACAAGGTTTGTAGTAGATTCTTCATTCAAAAATACTTCCTAGTAGTCAATGCAACTATATATTTAATAGTGTAATGTACAAATGGCGATATGTCATCTTAAAATATTGTGTAGCCAAAGAACATTCACAATGCATTGTGGCACCTCTTCATTGTACATATATGCATTTTAGAGTCTTAAGTGAGGATGAAACAATTTTGTGCACTATCTTAATACTTCTATGCTTGACGTGGGGTAGGAATGTTCAATAGATTACTGGAAACACTACACAATCCTAAGAATCATCAATTATGCACATAATAAACATATTCCTTTTTAGAGTATCACATTATGTCCATAACCTCATCTTGGTGGTGTGCATATATCTACCAATATCTAAAGATGATTTGGACTTTGGCACAAGGAAACAACTTAAAACTTTTACCATGAACTTCTTTGTGTAGATGTGTGATGTACACACATGACGTCAAGGAGTGCAAGAGTTTGGAATAACTTATTAAGAATTATAGGGAATGTAACCAGAGGGAGCTAATAAAGATAGTTTACCTAACTCGGTATTCTTGGTATGCATCTATTTACTAATCACTAAATATCATTAGAACTTATGCATAGGGAAACAACTTGAAAATTTTCCAGTGAACTACTTTGCACAAATGTGCGTTGTGCACACATGACCTCAGGGAGTGCAAGAGTGTTAACAACTTACTCAAAAGTATAGGGAATATAACGATAAAGATCCAACATAGAGGGTTTACCCAACTCAATATTGTGGTTATTGAGTTGAATTATGTTTCTTTGAGTTGTGTTATGCTTGTGATTCATTATGAAACATTCGGTCATTAACATTAATTTAATAATCGTAACACATTTATTAATGGGGCATGGGTCGAAGGATCTGTTTGATGTTATACAATTGGGATGTAGATTATCTAGCAATATTGTAAGTAGGTGAATCATGTACTTTTATAAATACATGTTTATACTTGAAAGAGGTTTTCCTCTTAGAGGGATTAGTTGATAATATAGAAGTTGGAAAAGTAATGGAAGGTTGATTTAATCATATATGGTTAGTTTAGATGCACATTATTAGATATTGTTGTAGAATGTTTCCAAATTAGAGAGATATTGTGGATCACAAACAAGCTTACTCTCGTGTACTAAAACTAAATTCAATATAACACATGTCGAATTGTAAATTTATCGACAAACTATTTTTAAATGATGCAAGATTGTGTGTATACCGAAATGAAAACAAATATTTTATATCACCAATATAATTATAAACATATCAATATGCAAATCTTTATATAATACAACATATATTTCTGTTTTAACTATTCATAGATATAAATATATATTACTTCAATTAGTAACCATGATAACTTTCTCGAAGAAAAGCATATTTCAAATAAAAGTTTGCAAGAAGATTTAAAAAAGTATGGCCTCTTCAACTATGAATGAAGATAATAAATGGCTAGCAAATTCAGTCGATTGACTATTTCTAATTTAAGACCAGCAATGCATTTGAATACCCGTTGTGTGGGTTAAGCTAAAATAACTAAACTGATTTGCTCTATGTATGAAATGCTTCATTTAATCACTACAAAATAGTGTTTGATCTTATTGCTTTAAATGTGCATGTCCATGTGCACAAAACTGAATTCAATCATATAAATTAGTTCTTTCTTTGTGAACAAAACTGAATAAACCATTATCAAATATATATAGAAGATAATAATGGACAATTAATATGATGTTTTTCAATAAGAAGCTTGTGTCTAGTGTATTGCTCATGGTGGTAAGAGTTGTTTTTGAGTAAATGAGTAAAGCTATGATGGACCCTTCTTCACCCAAACGGACACCATATGATAAGCATTTAACACAATAATTACTTTGAGCGCATATTATATATCTCTCTCTCCCCTATGATGGACCCCCTTCACTCAAAAGGACACCATGTGATAAACATTCGACACTATAATTGTTTTGAGAGTATATATGTCTCTCTAACACATTTCCAAAGTGAGACCAAAGCATATCTCTCTCTACTATGATGGACCCTTCTTCACTCAAAAGAACATCATCATAAGATGAACAATTGAACACTATAATTACTTTGAGAGCATCTCTATCTCAACCACATTTCCAAAGCTAAACCAACGTTCTCCTAAAAAAGGAGTATGACATTGTGTTTTTTGATCGTAGTCGAAGGGGTGGGTTCAAACACATTCTAAAATTTTAACTCATTGGCACTTGATGATGTTATCAAATCTAGAGTTTTGCAAGCCTTGTCGATAGATTAAGAGACATGCAAATAATTTTTTTCCATTCAAATAACTTCACCACTAGATTGCCAATAAGATTCCTATGTAATTTCAAAAGTTTTCAAATTACACATTTCATATGTTAGATATCTTTTGGCTGGCCATTGGATAAAAGGGGCAAGAAATGGATACTTGCTACATAATTTCTGTCGTTAGCCAATCCAAGTTACAAATACAAATTCAAATATCGTGACTACCTCTGCTAACCCAATAGATTCTGTAGAACAATGTATTGTAGCACTCATTTCAAAGCAAAATTTGCAGCAAGAAAGCTTTCCAATTCTCATACCAAGCAAACAAGATTAATTCTATTATATAAAGAATTGTAAAAAACAATCACCGAATACCATCCATCCTAACTAGCAGTTCATGACCCGATCAAGAGAATACATCGATGAAAATTGTCTTAACTACTTTAGGAAAACCAAATAATTTCAAAAAATGCTCTCAAAAATTCCCTTTCAACATACAACACGTGTTATCCTATACACAAGGAGAATCCCTGGGTCTTGGGACATGAATTTAATGAAGTCCGTTCACTTCAATACATGGGACAAAGTTTAAAAATCATTTAGAAAACTGAAAACACGTGATGTGGGTGCTACCAATTATCAGGGAGACTAATACATCCAGTCAAAACTTGTGGCGGGCCATTGGATCACAAAGGGCGAGAAACGAAGATTTGCGAATAAATGTCTAGGATTAACAAAGATATGGGAGTATTCCTTGCAATAGTTATCTTAAATGGCCAGTTCAATAAGCCCAAAATACCAAACTCAAAGATCACAACTACCCTGCCAACCCAAAAAATATCTGGAGAATGCAGTATATGGAACAATCTTTTAAAAACAAACTCGCAACAGATTAGATTTCCAGTTCCCATTCCAAGCAAATCATATGGATTCTATCATGTAAAATAATTATAAAAAGCAATAAGAGTATACATCCATCAAAACATAACCCTATTTGACTCTTCCTTAGCTAGCAGTTCCCAACTTAGAAAATCTCATAACTAAGGAAGAAAACAAAATTGGCTCAAAACCAAAAGCTTGAAATCAATTTCAGCTGTCCATACACTAGATGATATTGTGTACCCATAATACATTGTAAAAATCTACTAACAAGATATGGTAAATACATTATTTTGATTATATTCAAGATCATCATGGTTACATATTATTTTTTTCCATATTGCCTATTGGTTTGTCATACAGTATAAGCCTATTCTACTTGCCATGATTTGGCAATAATTGTAGTTTTTAGATCAAAACCTTCTTGATATTTCCTAGTTCTACTTTTTGTAATCAATTTGATTGTCTTTTCAAAATTGGTTGTAGATGCAAATTTTGTGTCTTTAAGGGACACATTGTTGGTTAATACATGGACCATTGAGTTCCTTAATTTGCTAGTTTAATTTCTTTGTTTTAATACAACAAAAATAAGACTACTTGTAGATTCAGGAGGTCTCATCCTTAAGTAACCCTAGGAATATTGAATCTCAAACTATTGAATTGAAAAACTGCAAAAATTTCAGAATAGCCTATACAAACAAATAGGAAAATACTCCATATAAGCATGTACATATTATTGCACATTAAAGATGCTCCCAAATGGTCCAAACTACACGGAAATTTAAGAGCTGAATGTGTTCTTGAGTTTTCACGTTTCTATCCCATTGGAACAAGGAAAATTGTTTAAAACAACTTTTGGTAAACAAAAGGCAACACCTCACTAAAAGCTGCTACCATAAACTTGCATCACCCGCATAACACAGGAAAAAAGAAAGTATTCCGCTTGTGGAGAATGTGCCCAAACCAACCCAAACAGCATTCATTGAAAAGAAAGTCTGAAATCATGTACAAAGTATTTTTGACTCCCACATTTACTCAATGTTCTCATGATGGTCTCATAACATAACCCATTAGAAACTGCTCCCAAAATTTGCACTGTATTCTACTAGAAAAGTAAATTTGTTAAATTCAAAACCAAGCTGAAAAGTGTCACCTTGTACCCAGTATGATCTAAGTACCACTTTCCTTCAATCCCTATTTTGCATTTATCTACTAGCATAATCACAATATGCAAGGGATACATCGTATCCCTTGCAATACAGAAATTATTATAGTCTACTCTTGCACATTGACCAACTCGTACTCAACAAGAGATAAATTATTGTCCTCCTTCACATCGAAATCTGCAGGCTCCGTGACCTCAATTCTATGCCATTTATAAACAGCAAGTCGCATGGATCCTCTAAACATATCATTTTTGCATTGCGAAACACTACTGTTGATCCCTCCTTCATAAGATCCACTGCCAAAATACGTAAACCAACACGTGAACAAAATCAAACCCAAATATCACGCCTCTGAAGAAAACCTTGTAAAACAATAAACTTGGTGAGGGGTTTGATAAAACATACGCCCACACCAAGACACTTAGTGTCTTGGTGTCTTGGTTCTATGATCTCAGGAGACACGTAAGGAGGAATCTATATGCTCTGTTATCCTGACATGGGTGTTTTCCCTTCACACCAAACGTCTGCAGAATTATAGACCTCCGTAGAAATGGTGGTATCCCATCCCTGATAGCAACATCCTCCTGCAAAATATATAAACCATAAAATTAATCGTAACAGGACAGGAAACGGAATGCAACAGAGCCCCTCCACTTTATTTATACAAGAAGATAAAATTACATGAAACATACACGGGAACGAAGAAAAAATTGGCTTCCAGAGGATCGAACACGCACACAGAGCTTCCCAACAAAGCACGATGTATGGCAACCTCCGCGGAAAACAAATGGCTTTCCGTGTGGTTTTTCTGTTCCGCATCATCCATAATTTGAAATGCTTGGGCGGGGCAGTGTCTATTGTAATTTGAAATGGCCAGGCGGGAAATATCAAAATTTAAATTCAATCCAAATGTCATGTCTTGTCAATATCACATCATAGTTTCCGGTGAGAGCAGTCCTTTCCGGTGGAGGCAATGGGCTATGTCAACACATGACGCATGATCTTTTTACCCACATACATGCACATTCAATTTGATTACCGTTCAGCTAAGACCAGGCCTTCGTCTGTCCCGATAAGGCATTAAAAGCAGACAACCTATCCGCACTTACTGTCAAACAATACCATGTGGCCAAAACGTGACCGTTTCACAGCGGAGCCACCAATCACAACGAGCCCTGCACCTAGTTCGCAGAGAGAGGGACCCGCTCCGCCAACCAGCAGGATTATGGAAATCACACTAGTTCCATTGTGCCTTGACCTTCGACCCACGATCTCCTCATCTTCCTCCCCTGACTCCTCTGCCTCGCTGCACTGATCCTCTTCACTTTCATCACCGATTTGTGCCACCGAGCACCATTCACCTTTGGGTTCGTCCTCCTTGTCCTCTAGTCTCTTACCGTTGGAGCATCTTTTTGCTTCGTGGCATACCTTTCGACATCTATTACAAAAATCTGTGATTTCTCTACAACAATATCTTGTTCGCACATGGACTCCGGGAATGCAGACAGATTTTCACCTGAATCTTTGCTACCTCCTATACATTGATGCACAGTCTAGCGCAGACGAGTCTTGATCTTGCCTGAGTAGCAGGATCAACTGCAATAAGCACCCCCACAATTCTAGCAACACCGAGAAGAACCTCCGGCTCCCAAAACTCCAGAAGTAACCCAGGGAGTTGAATCCAAACCGGGAGCTCGTGGAAAATATTCTTCAAAAACCCGGTTGCCATCTTCAGAGGCTGAGGGCAGCCTTCCCATAAAATTAGGGTGAGCCTAGAAGCACCCTTTGCCAATCAGACTCTGCGTGGAAGTAGAACAAAAATCCATTCCCCACACGGGCTTTAACCCCAAGATCGCAGTTCCACTTCTTCTTGCACCAGCTTCTAACAAGGTCGACGTCTCGCCAAGCTTCCAATCGCAACAAATCTGTATCTAGTCTTGGCCCTCGAAACAACACTTTCAGGAACAACCAGCTGTGGAACCTCTTCCTTCCACGAGGGAGCAATTTTCAGGGTACTCGTTCAATTGGAGGAGTCTATTTTTATTAATTGTAATTTCAATATTGACAACATCATTTTTCATTTGTTAAAGGAGGGAATAGTCAAAGTATTTCACACTTGGAAATATTTGTTATAATTGACATTAAATAGTCTTAGAATTTTCACATGGTTAATAAACACTATTAAAATTACATTCCATTACATGGGACCATGCATCATAATTAATGATATCTAATCACAACATTTTTTCTCTTTTATTGTATTTGGAAAGCTCTCTCTTGGCCCTTCTCTAAATGTTTTGATTTGTTTAAGGACTTAATTATCTCCTTGTTTATTAAACATAATTGGATTTCCTTTGAATTCCTTTAAACAACGTGTTTAGCGAGATTATTTTAAATTGCTCATTTCTAACTTTAATAAAATGAAGAGGAATCCATTGAAAATAGCATCGAAATATTGCCTTTATTTTGATTCAAGTAATTGTTAGTTTGTTAGCTTGGACAGTTGTTTGTCCATTTGCTAAGATTAGATAATAGTTATCTTATTGTTGAGAATGAATTAATTATTTTCTAATTATTGATTTCCTTTAGTGACACCTTGCAACCAAATTTGTTATGGTTGTTAAGTTGTTATGTATCTCAGTTGTCGATTGAGAATTGATCCGGCCGTTGGTTTTCCAATGAGAGTAGTATAAAAGGAGGTCATTGGGAATTTGGAGTATACAAGTTTGGAGAAGCATTTGCAGTGCTAGCAAATGAGTTTGTAAGTTTGCAGTGATAACAAATTGTCTTGCAATGTTAGCAAGGGCACAGTGATAGCGTTGGTGATAGCAGTGGGGGAATATCAACGGGAGAAGTTGGGAGATTGTCGGAGTTTTTCCAGTAAGAGGCAAGGAATCTTTGTATCTCTTAATTTGTTGAAGTTAATATAATTCCTCATCTGTAGAACTAGTTTTCCCTTAGGGGTTTTTCCAGGGACAATTTGTCCGAAAATATTGTGTTCTTTGTGTTACGCATTTCTTTTCGTATTTTTATTAGTGAAGTTGCAGTTGTGTTATTTTTCGATATTAGTTGTGAATTAGTTTTCGACAGTTAAATAATATTTTAAGATAAGAGATTAATAATCAGTGACTGTAATAGAATTTTCACATGGTATCAGAGCTGTGTTAAGGGTAGAAAAGGTTTTCCCTAGGAAAGAAATTGAGGGTTTCTATAACCTAGTTTGATCTCTTTAAATTCTTTTTACTTTTATCCTTTGAGATGGCTTCAGCTAGTTTGAGAGATCAGGACAGATTAGATGGTGCCTCAAATTTTGGTGTCTGGAAGGCCAAACTTTCTTTATTATTGGAAGAGAATGGTATAAAGGATTATGTTACCACTTGTTGTAATCGTGCCTACCTCACAGATGCAACATGCCACGACTTAAGCATACAAGAAAGAGGATGCCAAGGTGAGGAGGATTGTCCTTGATGGTGTCAAGGATCATATTGTTCCACACATCTCCGAGTTAGATATGGTGAAGAAGATGTGGGATGCCATTCTAAATCTATACCAGAATGCTACCACTAACCGTAAGCTGATTCTCAAAGAAAAGTTGAAGAATACCTAGATGAACAAGGGAGAAGATGTTACAAGTTACCTCACCAGGCTTAGACTCGTCAAGGATGAGTTAGCAGAGTTGGAGATAAGCCAGATGATGATGAGCTAGTAAGAATAGCCCTAAATGGGTTTACTAAACAGTGGGATGTCTTTGTTCAAGTTGTTAGTGGATGAGACACCTTACCGAGTTGGGATCGACTATGGACTGATTTCACTCAGGAGGAGTTTAGACTAAGTCTTGTCAATGGGGCCAACAAGAGTCAAAAAAGTGAGGGAGAACAAGAAAATGTTTCCCTAGCGGGAAAAGGGAAAGAAAAGAAGGGATTTAGCAAAGGATCAAATTCTCAAAGTGAGAAGAAGAAGGACATGTCTAAGGTCAAGTGCTATGGCTGTCACGAGTTTGGCCACTATGTTAGTAATCGTCGCCTTGCAAGGAAGAAGAAGAATGAAGGGAATGAACCAGGTGGCGACTTTAGCAAGTGCATAGGAGCTCTCAGAGATTGGAGGATGAGTTTACACTCATAGTTTGTATGGTCAGCTCAACCTCACAGTGTGTTTGGTATATAGATAGTGGGGAGTCACTTCATATGACAGGAGTTAGAGAGTACTTCTCTAGTTACTGAGAAGGAGGACACCAAAATCTAGATTTCTATGGGGAACTTGTCCAAGCTCAACCCAGTTTGGCAAAGGACTATTCAGTTTCAGAGGGAGAATGGAAAGATAGTTCCACTTCATGATGTCTTGCATGTGCCAAGCTTAGGTACGAATCTAATTTCAGTATCTCTGCTCTTCTTCAGGATAAAGGGTATAATGTACTTTTAGAGGGACACATGTGTTAATTAAGCACAAGGATTGGAAATCACCCATAACTATTGGAGTTAGGAGTGGTCACCTTTATAGGTTACAATTTGATACTCCTAAGGCACTTATGAGCAGCAATAATCCTAGAGATCTTGGAGAGCTATGGCATAGGAGGATGGGCCATATTCATCATGGAGCACTTAAATTGCTTTGTGAGACAGTGACAGGTGTTCCAGAGGTGAGCACAGAGCATGATGATGTATGTAAGGGATGTGTGTTGGGGAAGTTTGTGAAAGCATCTTTTCCAAGGAGTGACACTAGATCTGAGGGTGTTCTTGATCTAGTACACTCAGATATATGTGGGCCAATGTCGACGAAGTCTCTCCGAGGTTACAAGTACTATGCTATTTTCATTGATGATTTCTCGAGGAAGACCTAGATATACTTCTTGAAGACCAAGGATGAGGTTTTCAGTCATTTCCAAGAGTTCAAGGCTCTTGTGGAGAACTCGATAGGAAGGAAGATAAAGGTTCTTCGGTCAGACAATGGAGGTGAGTACATAGGGAATAAATTCCAGGATTTCTGTACCAGAGAAGGAATCAAAAGAGAGTGGACTGTTCCTTACAATCCACAAGCAGAATGGAGTTATGCTGAGAGGAAGAACCATTCTATATCAGGAGCAGAAACGGCTATGCTACATGATCAGGACATGCCCCGCTACCTATGGGTAGAGGTGTGTAGTACAACAGTTTACATTCAGAACAAGGTTCCACACAAGGTACTAGGGAAGATGACACCAGAAGAAGCTTTCACAGGGAAGAAGCCAGATGTAAGTCACTTTAGGATATTTAGGAGTTTGGCATATTGCCATATTCTAGAAGATACACGTACCAAGTTAGATCAGACTGCAGAGAAGGGGTACCTTGTTGGGTATAGTGAAACTTCAAAGGCATATAGGATTTTTATTCCAGGGACTAGAAGAATTATTGTCAGACGTGATGTCAAGTTCATGGAGGACAAAGCGTTTAGAAGGTCCAGAGATTTTCCAGCAGATGATCAAAGTGAGTAGCCAACAAAAGCTCCAAGTCCAAGTCAAGGCAAAGCAAAGCTCAAGTATAGTTACTAGTACAAGCATAGACTCAGGTAGTGAAGATTCACAGAGTATGGAGCAACTGGTGTAGTAGGATATGCATCTAGAAGATATAGAGGTTGATATTTCATCCTCTACCATTGGCAGCAGGAACCGTGAGGTTCAAGACACACAAAGGGATACTCAGGAGTTTGTGGGAGCTCCTAGGAAGAGTACAAGACAGAGGAGAGAACTAGCCAAGTTCAATGACTATGTGGCATTAGTCAGCCAGTTGGTAGATAGTGAACCTTCCAGCTATCAAGAGGCTGCACAACATCAGGTATGGCGAGATGCTATGGTTGAGGAATATACTTCAATAATGCAGAATGATGTGTGGGAGGTAGTGCCTAGACCAACAGATAGGGAAGTAGTTGGATCACAGTTGGATCTTCAAGATAAAGCACGGTGTAGATGGTAGCATCAAGAAATACAAGGCAAGGTTTGTGGCAAAGGGGTTCTCTCAAAAGGAGGGAATAGACTATGAGGAGACATTTGCTCCAGTGGCCAGGTATACTTCTATACGAGCTGTAATCTCATTTGCAACGTAGATGGGATGGTAGATCCATCAAATGGATGTCAAGACAACATTCCTTAATGGTGAATTGAAGGAGGAGGTATACATAGAACAACCAGAAGGCTTTGTAGCACACAACAAAGAGACACATGTGCAGATTGAAGAAAGCCTTGTACGGACTCAAACAGGCTCCTAGAGCGTGGTATGAGTGCATTGATACATACTTGCAGGAAATGGGCTTTGTGAAGAGTGAGGCAGATGGTAACCTCTACTACTTGGTGGTTGGGGGTGAGGCTCTCATTCTTGTTCTATATGTAGATGACTTGTTTCTTACAGGTACACTAGGGCTCATAGAGGATTGCAAGAGGGACCTTGCAGAAGAGTTCGAGATGAAGGATTTGGGACTCATGCACTATTTTCTAGGCATGGAGGTGTGGCAGACAGATGGAGAGATTTTCCTTGGTCAAGGGAAATATTGCATTGAAATCTTGAAGAGATTCGAGATGGAGGATTGCAAAGCCATGTCTACACCTATGATCACTAATTGGAGGAAGATAGATACATCTAAGGACAAAGATGTAGATCCCACCTTATATAGGAAGTTAATTGGTTTGCTCATGTATTTGGTCAACACCAAGACGGATATAGCATTTGTAGTAAACTCTCTTAGTCAATTCATGGTTGAGCCAAAGAGAGTGCATTGGATAGGCTAAGCATGTGTTGCATTATTTACATGGTTCAGTTGAGTATGGGATCAGATATGTTCAAGGTGAAGGAATCAAGTTAATAGACTATACTGATGCAGATTGGGCAGGCAATACTGACAGATAAACGGAGCACTTGAGGGTGTTGTTTCAGTTTAGAATCAGGAGTTGTTTTTTGGTTAACCAGGAAGCAGAAGTATGTGGCTTTGAGTTCATCAGAAGTAGAATATATTGCAGCTAGCATGGCGACATGTGAAGCTATATGGCTTCGGAAGTTGCTAGTGGCCTTGTTTGGTCAGAAGGTTGAGACTACTGTGATACACTGCGACAATCAGAGTTGCATCAAGTTGTTTGAGAATCTAGTGTTTCATGATAGGTCTAAACATATAGATATCATGTATCACTTCATCAGGATTGTGTACAACAAGGTATTGTTCACTACATTAATACATACCTACAGAGGAGCAGGTAGTAGACTTTCGACTAAGGCATTGGGGAAGGAAAAATTTATCTTCTTCAAAGATAAGATGGGTGTCATGTGAAAAACTTCCTCGCTAAGAGGGAGTGTTAGTTTGTTAGCTTGGACAATTGTTTGTCCATTTGCTAAGATTAGATAATAGTTATCTTATTGTTGAGAATGAATTAATTATTTTCTAATTATTGATTTCCTTTAGTGACACCTTGCAACCAAATTTGTTATGGTTGTTAAGTTGTTATGTATCTCAGCCGTCGATTGAGAATCGATCCGGCCATTGGTTTTCCAATGAGAGTAGTATAAAAGGAGGTCATTGGGCATTTGGAATACACAAGTTTGGAGAAGCATTTGCAGTGCTAGCAAATGAGTTTGTAAGTTTGCAATGATAGAAAACTGTCTTGCAGTGTTAGCAAGGGCGCAGTGATAGCATTGGGGATAGCAGTGGGGAATATCAGCGAGAGAAGTTGGGAGATTGTCAGAGTTCTACCAGTAAGAGGCAAGGAATCTTTGTATCTCTTAATTTGCTGAAGTTAATATAATTCCTCATCTGTAGAACTAGTTTTCCCTTAGGGGTTTTTCCAGGGACAATTTGTCCGAAAATATTGTGTTCTTTGTGTTACGCATTTCTTTCCATATTTTTATTAGTGAAGTTGTAGTTGTGTTATTTTTCGATATTAGCTGTGAATTAGTTTTTGCGGTTAAATAATCTTTTAAGATAAGAGATTAATAATCAAATGATCGCAATAGAATTTTCATGATAATTTAATTCATTAAAAGTTATTGAACATAAAGTAAACTCTTACTCATATGCATAGTTTGTTATCAAAATTCAAGTGGAATTAAATCCAACGTAATGACGAAGTCGATTTTCCTTTATACGCTTCCTTTTTAGTCTATTCTTTCATTTAAATTGTCATATGTGATATAGTATCTTCTAAGCAAGGATGATATTGTGTTCCACAAGGTTCTCATTCTTTTATTTAAAATGGCTATAAAATATCCTAAATGATGCTTTAAAAACTTGAAATTTATTAAAAAAATGATTCAATTCCTTTATGTATATATAATATATTAAAATGTATTTTTGGTCATTTTATATATGTTAAGTTAATATTATTTTTATGGAATATTGTATAGTTGTAAAAATAATGGTAAAACGTGGTACATAGTTATATGTTATGACCCAATCTTATATTAGTTTTAATTTTATTTTCTGAATTATAAGTTTATAAACCCCTTTTACTTGGAGGAAAATTTAATTTTTTATAAAAAAGTCTTACAATCTATGCCTGAGACACTTCTCTTATTGCATGGCCCCTGCTAAGCTCACTTATGCAATCTTGGGGAAATTATTACTGATTCCTCTAATTAAATATTAAAATTGGTGGGGATTTTATATAGTAGAATGGGATATTCTTTGTAAACACAAGGATTCTACTAGTCTATTCCTCCTTCATATTTTAATTGACGGTGATGTATTATGTGCCAAATAGGTCATTCCAACGCTTTTATGATCAGCACAATAAATTTCCCCTTATGAATATTATCTTGTTTAGAATTTGTATGAAGAACATAGTGTTGAAAGGATTAAATTTTTGAAGCCAATGACAATTGTTTTCCTACCTTAATAAAAAAATCATACGAAAGATTCAGACATGATGATATAACACTTTATTTAGTATGGGGATAACTTGATGCACTAATTTTAGCAGGAACTAGAAACAATCATAACTTGTGCTCTGGGTGTCCGTTTTGGTCCGTTGTATTTAAACCACCTGTTTCGATGAGAAGAATGCACCAGCCAACCCACCCTATCGGTTGGAGCACATTTAGGCACATTTTTGGGCCCAAAATATGCCATCTTGAGGTAGAAAATTAGGATTTAAGTTGTAATTCAATTTTTTCCTATTTTAGGGCATTAGTTAATTTTAGTCTCTTGAATGCATAGTAGGTTAGAAAGTTGGCAATTCCTATAATTTAGGCACGAGGAAGGTGCCTCTAAATTTTTTTTCCCGTATGAATAAGCATGCGAACTTACTAAGAATAGCAGTTCTTGTAAACTACTAAAATAGTAAATTTTACCATCTAGAGTAGATTTAGTCAAAGTTATTTAGAGTTTGGGAAACTTGAGTTGTGAGTTGTTTTCCTATTTATGAAGCTTTGAAATCCATGATTGAATAACGAAGAAGAAGATTATTTCTCGTTTAGTTCAAGATATTTACAATCTTGTGTGTGCTACATTTTGGCTCTATCATGTGGTATTAGAGAAAGTTTGAGTCTCGGTAGGGAAAAAATAATGGCAAGAAGAGTAAGAGGAAGGGGGGTAGTATTGCCAAGATCAATAGAAATATGCAGATCCACAGAGGCAAGATGTTGCACTTGTTGCATTTATAGCCTAGAGGGGAAATTAGGGTGGAGATGACACATATGAAGAAGAATTTTGTGAAGAAGAGGAAATATAAGGACCACCCTTAGATTTTGAGGAAAGGATGCTATGAGCATTAGAAGGAAATAATGATGAAATAAGAGTTGATGTTTGAGTATTGAGGTAGCCTAAAACCAGAGGAGCTAATAGACTTGTTGAATAGCATGGGAAATTTTATTGAATGGAAGGCTATGTTAGAGGAAAAGAAGGTAAAATTTGCGTGCAAAAAATTAAAATGTCATGCTATGTTATGGTAGGATTACCTACAAAAGGAGAGGTCAAGAAAAGGGAAACAAAGGATTAGGACCTAGAGTAAGATGGAGAAGAAGCTAAAAGAAAAATTTCTCCTTGTTGATTATGTACCAACCCTTTACAGGAGGTTTTAGAATCTCAGATAGAACCTACAAACCGTGCAAGAATACACATATGAGTTTTATAAGTTGTTCATTTATGTGGAGCATGAATAAACATAGGAACAAATGGCTATAGGGTATGTTAATGGTTTGAAGTGGAGAGAAACCTCGTGGAGTGGAAAAGTAAGAAGATACAAGACAAGGTATCCCAAATCAAAAAAGAGGTAGAGAATTTCGAGGGGTAGAGGACATGTTAGATGTAGATGATGGGAGGCTCTACAAAGACGTTTTGTTTTCTACAAATGTGGTGAAGAGGGGAATAGGGAATTTGAATGCCCACATTATTTTACCCATGACAAGATGAAAAAGATCCACCAAGAGTAAATCTTATTGAAGTTGAACAAGGAGAAGAAGAATTGGACCTAGAAATTCCACCATATGTGGGTGAAATTTGATGATCAAAAGGACAATGATTTCTACAAGAAGGAAATCACGGGTGATGCATGGCTATGAAAAAAAAATTCGGAATAAGATGCACTTTAGGAAGAAATGTATGTAATTTTATTATTGATGGTAGCGATTGTGAGAACATGATTTCAAATGAGATGGTTGAGAAACTGGGCCTACAATGTGAGAATAATCCTAACCCTTACCGTATTGGATGGTTTAATAAGGGTAATGAAGTTCTTTGTTGATAAGAGATGTTTAATTAATTTTTCCTTTGGTAAAAGTTACAAGGATGAGATTTGGTGTGATGTTATTCCCATGGATGCATGTCATATGTCTTTAGGAAGACCATGACAATTTGATAGAAAATTTATTTATGATGGGGAAAGAATAATTATACCTTTTGAAAGTATGGAAAAAATAGTTTTGCTAGCTCTTAAGGAAGAGGGGAAGGTTGAAAATATGCTTTCTGCAAAGGAATTTGTGAAGAAAGAAAGACAATCGGGTTTTGTTATGCCTTTGGTCAAAAATAACGATGAGCTGCAAGTCCACAAATACCAAAAGAGGCGGCATAATTAATATAATACTTTTCTTATGTTATTCCTGATGAGCTACTAGATGGATTACTACCCCTGAGATGAGATATTCAACACCATATTGATTTGATCCTAGGGTATTCACTCCCAAATCAAGTGGCTTATAGCATTAGCCCAACATTGAATGCAAAATTGAATAAGCAAGTGGCAGAGCTTGTAAGAAAAGGGGTAGTAAGGGAAAGCATGAGTCCATGTGTAACTCCAACTTTATTAACTCCAAAGAAGGATGAAACATGGAGAATGTGCATAGATGGCAAAGCAATCAATAAAATTATAATCAAGTATAGGTTCCCAATACCTCGCCTTGATGATATGATGGATGTGCTTCTGGATCTAGGTATTTCACCAATATTGATCTTCGAAGTGATTACCATTAGATTTAAATCAGAGAAGGAGATGAGTGGAAAACAACATTCAAGACAAGGAATGGATTATATGAGTGGTTGGTGATGCCATTCGGGTTATCTAATGCACCTAGCAATTTTATGAGGTTGGTGAACATTGTTCTGGAGGAGTACAATGGTAGGTTCATTGTGGTTTATTTTGATGATATCTTAATTTTCAGTAAAACTAAAGAAGAAAATTTGAGGCATATGAGGGTGATATTTGAAGTGTTAAGGAAAGAAAAGCTCTATGCAAATTTGAAGAAGTGCACATTTATGCAAGAGAGTTTGGTATTTTTGGGTTTTATTATTTCAGCAGATGGGGTACATATGGACTCAGAAAAGATAAAGGAAACTATTGAATGGCCTACTCCACGAAGTAAAATAGAGGTAAGAAGCTTTCATGGTTTAGAAAATTTTTACACGAAGTTTATTAAAAATTTATTGATGATTGAAAGACCTATAAAAAATTGCACAAAGGGAAGGGAGTTTTGTTGACAAAGGAAACCGACGATGGCTTTGATTATTGAAGAAGAAGGTGACATAAGTGCCTATTTTGGCACAACCAGATCTTGATAAAGTATTTGAGGTTGATTGTGACATCGCACATGTGGGTATTGGTGTTGTCCTAAGTAAAGGTGAGAAGCCAATAGATTTCTTTAGTGATAAATTGAATGAGGTAAGAAATAACTACTCTACTTATGATGTGGAATTTTATGCAATTGTCTGACCCCCGAGGCATTGGAGGCATTACTTAGCACATAAGGAGTTTGTGTTATTTAGAGACCACATAGCCCTCGAAGTATGTGAATACAAAAAGTAAGTTGAATAGTAGGCATGCAAATTGGGTATCATTTTCAGGGTTATACTTTTTCTTTGAAGCATAAGTAAGGAAAATAGAACTAATTTATGGATGCATTGAGTAGGCGTGTGACTATATTTACAACTATGGAGAATGAGGTGGTTGCTTTTGAAGAAGTAAAGGATTTATATTCTTTTGATTATGATTTCAAGAATCTTATTAAAAGGTTAAGTAGTCTATTGTCGGACAATGCGGGAGTTTTCCAAGATGAGTACATTTACAGGATGACTATCTATTTAAGGGAAAACAACTATGTATTCCAATTTGGTCTATGAGAGAGAATATAGTAAAAGAGTTGCATAGCGGAGGATTGGATGGGCAATTTGGTAAGGATAAGATGATAGCCTTGGTAGTAGATAAATTTTATTGGAAAAATCTGAAGAGAGATGTGGTAAGATATTTGGAAATGTGTTGAATTTTTCAAGTATTGAAAGGTTGTTCATAGAATACAAGGTTGTATATGTCATTTCCTGTTCCTAAACGACCATGGATAAATTTGAGTATGGATTTTGTTTTGGGATTTCCAAAAACCCAACAAAGTAATGACTTGATTTTTTGTTTGTTGTTGATAGGTTTTCTAAGATGGTTCATTTTATTACATGCAAGAAAACTAGTGATGCAACAAGAGTATCGGACTATTTTTTTAGAGAAGTTGTTCACTTGCATGGTGTTCCAAAAACCATTACTTCAGATAGGGACACAAGGTTATTAAGTCATTTATGGAGAACTTTATGGAAGAAATTGGGAATGAACGTATAGTTTAGTAGTGCCTATCATCCTCATATTGATGGGAAAACAAAGGTGGTAAATAGGATTTTGGGAAACTTGTTAAGGTGCATAGTTGGGGAAAAGCCAAAACAATGGGACTTAGCATTACCACAAGCTGAGTTTTCTTATAATAGCTCAATAAATAGATCCACAGGAAAGTCTCCATTTTATATTGTGTATGGGAGTAATCCAAACAGGGTGTTAGATTTGGTGTAGCTACCAATTAATGGTAGAGTCAGTGATGATGCAGAAGCATTTGTGAGCATATACAACAATTGCGGGAAGAAGTGCGGATTAAGCTACAACATAGTAATGATAAGTATATAGAACTTGTAGATGTGCATAGAAGGATAAAGGTGTATAAAGTGGGTGAGTTGGTTATGATATACCTTTGGAAGGAAATGTTTCCAAAAGGAACCTATAACAAGTTGAAGTACAAGAAGATTGGTCCTTGCAAAATCATGAAAAGATAAATGATAATGCTTATGAGGTAGAATTACCGGGAAATTTTGATATTTCTCCAGTGTTTAATGTTTCCAACTTATATTACTTACATGGGGATAATTAATAAGGTGATGATAGTGAAGAAATATTATATTGGAGGCTGCGAGTTCTAGTGAAAAAGAAGGAAGAAGTGGATCAGATTTTAGACAAGAAAACAATGAACACACGACATGGGAAATATAAAAATATTTGGTATATTAGAAAGGAATAGAATAAGAAGAAACTACATGGATAATAGAGTGGGAGATGACGAATGTAGATGTAGATAAATGATAGAAATTTTAAGAAGACAACTTACAGAGAGTTGCATTTTTTTTTTCAAGCAGGGAGAATGATACACTAGTTTTAGTAGAACTTGAAACGGTCATAACTTGTACTCTAGGTGTCCATTTGGGTCAATTTTTTTATTGAAACCACCTGTTTCAATGAGACGAACGCACTAGTAACCTTGAAATACTGGTTGGAGAATTTTTGGCACATTTTCGGCCCGAAATCCACCATCTTGAGGCCAAAAATTAGGATTTAAGTTGTAGTTCGGTTTTTTCCTATTTCAGGGCATTATTTAATTTTAGTCTCTTGAATACATAGTAGGTTATAAATTTTATGATTCCTCTAATTTAGGAATGAGGTAGGCGCATGGAAATTTTTTTCCCATACGAATAAGCACGTGAATTGACTAAAAATTTGTGTTCTTGTAAAGTGCTAAAAATAGTAAATTTCACCATCTAGAGTAGATTTAGTCAAAGTTAGTTAGAGTTTGATGGAAAAATCGGGTTATGAGTTGTTTTCCTATTTATGAAGATTTGAAATCCATGATTCAATAATGAAGAAGAAGATTATTTCTCTTTTAGTTCAAGATATTTGCAATATTGTGTGTGTGTGTTAAATTTTGGCTCTATCATAACTTTAGATCTTTACTATCCATAATACCCCATGTTGCAAGCATATCCCTATTATCATACCAATTCCTCTTTTCCTTAGTGAGTACTTGTATCTTTGTGTCATGTTCTTTGACATATTTTGTTGTGTTAGTAATCAAATGGGATATTTTACTTGAAGCTCACAAGTGTGGTGCAAGTTGTTTGACAAGAGAGTTTATTTAAGAAATGACATGCTTGTGCCCAAATATATTAAACATAAACTTGGGATAGAATTGAATAGGTAAAAATTATGTGACTTATAATAATTCATATTTGGTTTATTGGTGTGGAGGCATGTCCACATTTCTTGTATCGAGTCCCTAGGCTAGTCATCACTCTCGGGGTATCTCTTCATCTCCTTATGTCATGCATTCTATGTCATTACTAGTGTATCAACATGGGGCATACTTATTCTAGTTTTGACTATTTTCTTAAGGGTCCCTCCTTAAATAATACAATTATGGAATCATATTATCATCTAATTTAGGAGTAGTGAGGTTCCATAGTGAATAATTATATGTAAAATGCATACGGAAAAATAAAATTTGTTTTCATATTACAAATAAAATAAATTAAAGACATTAAAATATGAGAAAATGTGGAGGGATTAAATAAAAATGGTTGTGAATTATAAAAGTGTAAATTTGAATAATAAACAAATAGTAGTAATCCTTTTCTTCAATCCTTTAATCATTAAGTTTTTTATTTATAAAAATAAAATAAAATATCTAGGTGAATTATCCACGAGGTAAATGAAATTAAATGTTTGCGTGGTTCTCTAGTGTTTCTCATGTTGTGAATAATATTTTCTAGTATCTTTTAGAGAGAGGAGACTACTATGCATAGATACTAAATCACGCACTCTAAGCATTATTTAGTCCTAGTATCATACTACTATTCATGTGGTATTTGAGTGAAGAAAGTACTAATTAACCCCTATCTTTTGGAAATTTTACTTTTTTTTCCATCAACACTGCTGACCCCCCACACAGACATGCCCATTGGTTTTCATGAGTTTGTGTTATTTTAGTCTTGACTAGGGTGCTCGAGCTGATGTATTGAGGTGCCCATAGGTGCCCGATCATTTTCCAACTAATATCCATCTTTTGGGAACTTTCTAGATGTTTGAGCATTCTATATTTTTGTTGGTTACCCTCTTTGGGGTTAATTACAAAATTAAAACAAGAGAACCATATGAATATAGAGTTATGAGACAATAATGAAGGACCAAGCACTAGTCACTACTATCATCCTCCAAGATTTCATCGCAAAGGCATATAAAGCTCAATTACATCCATTTAGCTCCATCAAAAGGGACAAGGATGGTTCATCGCATCACACATCACGGGAGGGAAGTTTATTCTATTCCATCAAACATTTTATTACATTTTATACACATAGTTATTTCTCACTACTTTCAAAAAAGTGCAACTGACACAAGATCACCTCGGTTAATAAGTCCACCATTGTGTCTGTTGAGGACTTTCAACCCTTCATTTGCATTTTTCTTCTTTTTATGGTTTGTTACTATTTTTGGGGTCTTACGGGTCTATTTTTTATCAATGATGATTGGAGACATTAAGTACAAATTAGTGAGTTACACACTGATAGATAGTGAGGGTTTCACATCATCTTCGACCTGTAATATGATTTACGGACATTTTATGCAAACTAGGGTGCCCATAACTCAAACTAAGGCACCCAAAGGGACCCTGATTCTCTCCCAAGTGCCCCAATCCACTCAAATTGCTTGGATCTACAATTCTAAAGACATTGAAAGAGTCATTTCCTCATCATTTTCCTCCACCCATCTCTATGACATAAACCAACAAGCTCATCGAATCAACTAAGCTTTATCTAACCCTTCTTACACATTAGGGTTTCACATTTTATTTGCTTAGTTTTGTGGGTCATTTTCCTTGATTATTTTAGATCTTATTTACATGTTGTACTTATTAAGTTAACTTAATAAATCCACATTTTAGTTAATCATTTTGGTGAACCTAACTCGATTTACATGCTTTTACGATCCTCATTATTCTTTTTAGGGTTTCTTCATCAAACTATCTCCATTCGTGACTTCTTATTTCTTCATCTTGAATTGTGAGCTAAAATCATCAATATTCTCCCATTACTCATGTTCATGACAACACCGATCTAGATATATAGTCTACAATACCTTTACATACACATTTCCCACATATATTGCTTTTTCATCTACTCCTCGTCTTTGACCTTACTACTTTTTACATTAACCCACCTCTGCATATCATATGTTTTATTCTTAACGCAGTTTCAAGCCACAAATGGGTTCATTAGCTAGGAAATATTCTAGCATGTGTATTAATCTTGAGGTAATTGAATTTTATAAAATCAAATTCAATATATCGGTAGAAATTAGGGGTGAAAGGGTTTAATTTAATAATATTTTGAATTTGGTATTGGGTGTAGGTTAGAGAGGTGGGGTAGGCTAGAGAGGTGGTGTTAATTTTAATATTAAACTAGAAAATTTGACGTTTAGTTTTTAAAAGCAAATACCTTAATATTGCATAAGGAGTGTTTTCATGAAGTTAAATTATAAATCTTTTTGAATAAGGAAATATCAATTAGGAGATTCTTAACCAAGAAATAATAATATTATAGAAAACTAGGATTGAGTATGTTTTTAACGCAAATGATATTATTTCACCATCTTAATTATTTGAATAACTATTGATAAATGATTAAAGTTTAACATTAATGTAATTGATAATATATCTTGAATAGTTTGAAACACATTTCTAGAGAAAGGACATATTAATAAAATAATAATTATGTGGAAAACATGATATATTTTCTATTTCATATATTAGAGTAGAAATATAAATATTTTCTATTTGATATATTAGGGTAGAAATAAAAAGGGGTAAATAAAATTGTAATGGAAAAATGGGTAAGAAAGGTATATGGAGAAAATAGGGGATATTTTCATTCTAATAATATAATGGGAGGGATTATTATCAATTGAATAATTAGAGGTAAAAACTATCATTAAGGGCATTCTTTAATACCCTTCGAATGAACATTCTATAACATAATTTTACTAATCTGAACCCCTCATGTTTCAAGCGCACTTTAATTAATGAAGGATCTGAACTCAACTTATGTCCCATGTCATTCCTTGAAGTCCTAGGTCTTTCAGCTCGTGACCTTAGTTCATATTTTCTTTCACTAAGTGCTTATGATGGTTCGGATTCGTCCATGTGTCGGTTACATTACACTACCTATCATTGTAAGGCCTAAAACTATCCCCATTGTGTTTTTCATCATTGATTTCCCAGTCTCCTATAATTATTTAATCGAAAGGACATGAATTCATGCAATGCAAGCCATCACATCTATCATGCATCATTGTGTCAAATTCCTAATTGATGGTATTGAGCATACTATTTTTCATGATCACAATCCATTCCGATATTGTGACCGTGCTCCTAACACTAGTCTTTCTATTTCACACACTAATTCTACAAACTATCCACAACCTATGGAAAAACCACCTCACGTGATACCACTTGAGGGTGTTATTTTGTTATAGATGTAGTCTCTTCTACACCACATTCAACTACTACTGTTATGATTCCTTATCGGGGCCTCTCTAGTCTATGGATGTCACTCTTTCACCTATACCATGCATGCATGTATGACCTACATTACCATGCCCACCATTTAATTGCACTCTCTTCATAAGTGATTCATACTAAGAACATATTTCATTTTATCCTACATGTGATCACACTATATATATGCACAAGGATTTGGCTAGACTAGGCTTTTCTTTTGAGTACCTCTATCCTACACCATACACTCCTCATATTTATTATGGGTTTGTTTACATCACTTCCGCCTATGATCTCTGTGTCTTTCACCTCATAATATTCCTTACACGTGATCTTCAATTTCTTATGCTTACATTAGGGAAATCATGGATTGATTACATTGGGGGCATTCTTGATCCTCATCATATAGACATCTCTTTCCCCATGCCTTTGAGTCTCATATTCATTTTCAGTAGTTCCTTTCTTAGCTATACAAAAATCTTACTCATTGGTATGAACACAATTTCCTACTTCCCCATTTACTAATGATGAATATGCCATGGATATGTATAACTTACGCCTAAATGGCTCATTGCATGATCAACCAAACACTATTATTTATCAAGAAACTAACGATTATCCATTCGACTATGACCATAAGAGCTATGACCTCTTTAATAAATTTACATGATTTCATCCTTCATCTTACATGCTTGGAGGCAAAGAATATAACATTCCCATCATATTACCATATATGCATCTCTCGTATTTGCATTATCTTACGTCAATATTCTTGTATAGGCATACATATCACACATTTTAGTGTCATCTTCACCCGATGACGCACTCTTATGATTTGGTTCACACTTGACTCGTTGAGGGCATACTACACATGAACTCCACGCATTGTACAATAAGGTACTACAAATTGTGTCTCTTCACACATTTCGCGTCATATTTCTTATATCTTACATCCTTCATTTATCATTTAGTCTACATCATTCCTATTTTGACATTTTATCATCTCGCACATCATACCTATCCTACACATCCTACTAATAGACATCACATATACATTATACTCATGTTATCCAAAATTCACCCCTCAAGGTAATTTTGATAACATGCATCAAATTCTTCAGTCCCGAGCAAGTAGATTGATTCAAGGCCCGAAATCATGTTTTTGGGGCCCCTTCGGCTTCTCTCTAACTCTCCCATCCAAGAAAAAATCCCAACGAGTTAGAAAAAATGGAAAAAATACAAAAATAAGGTCGCAGGATTGTTTTAAAGCATTGCGGGTCTGAAGAGTGCGGGTCGTACCGAGGTTCGTCGTACCAAGTTTGGGGCCAAAATACAAAGAAAAATCAGCTAATTCGGAAGTTTTTGTCTGAGGAGGTCTGCGAAATAGTTGGGACGTCGGGATGCATGGGAAGTGAATTGGCTGATTTTCTACAAGTCACCAATTGCATGTGGTGCGGAGATTTTAAATGCAGGACACCGGGACAAAAGCACGCGGGGACGAGCAAAGGTGAAAAGGTTGCAAAGGGATACAAGGAAGCCCGAATCGGGTGATGCGAAGAATGTATGCGGGACACTGGGACACGCGGACTTGATTTTAGTACAATATCCGCAACTCAAAGGAAAAGTCAACGTTTGACTCCCGAAACTTCAAACGACCATAACTTTTGACTCCGAACTCTGATTTTCAAAAAATGGACTTTATGGAATGAGAACGACATCCTCTATGCCATAAAAGAAACATATTTAGATCCGATCGCTTAATGCTCATTGCCATCAAATGACAAAACGCCCGCTGCACGGACCCAAAATGGCTGCCCGCACTCAGAAGGCCATAACTTTTGCATTTCTCAACGAAATTGCACAAAATTGGTACCGTTGGAATCGTGGATCCAAGCCTGACGCAAATTAGTCAAAAATTCTGGATTTGATGATAAATATGTCGGGATTTTTCATAAAACGTGGCCGGGTTCATAATAGTGTTTTATTTGGTAGTTGGGAGTGCAATTAAGAGGCATGGTCATCATTCTTTCTCTGCTGCAGCACCTGGGACAGTATGGGGAGCATTTTTCAAGTAATATAAAATCATTTTAATCCATTTAATTCCTCTTACAAGTGGTTGAAAGATATATTTCGGGATTTCCATTTTCCTTCTCTCTCTCTTCTCATTTTTTCTATAAATTGGAGTGTTGGGATCATTGTAAAGGGGGGTAGTTTTTGTAGCAAAGCTCTACCAAAATTGCTTTGTGAAGCCAATGTGCTACAGGCCCTTGTTGTGGACTCCTTGCATGGTGATCCAGACCCTTATCTTGTAATCGATTGAACCGTGCATATGTAAAGTAATAAAATATAAGTTTTTGGATGCATCTTCCTCTCGCTATGTTTTCTTGCATTCTTTTTGCCCCTTCAACCTTGATTACAAGAATATTGTGTCTATTTTTATGTTCTTGTAGGCATCCATTATCATTGTGTATGTTTGAAATATTGTTTGTGAATGCATTTTTCTAGATTATGGAGAGCTGTTATCACCCCTTCTAGTGTGCACTTTCTGTCGTATCTCACACATTTGAATATTACTCTCACACCCTCCTTTTTGGTGTATCACTGCTTTAGTGTAGGCTTTCCTTTTATGCATTCTCTCTCTTTGGTCCCTTGGAAATTTAGACTAGAATAGTTAGTTTACCTTGCATTAGAGTAGATTGTGGCGGGTAGTTTAGGAGCAAGAACCACTTTCTCTCGGAGGTCTATCTCAAGTAGCAAGTCCCACAACTTGGAGATATTACCCATGTTATCCAATCACACAGGTGAGTTATAGTATATGCACTTGTGAAGATATAAGGGTGTTGTGATTTGGTGATAACAACTCCTAGTGTCTACGTCTCTAGCATCATACACTAATCATCCTACATACTACATTATTAGGCTATATACACATATTTCATTTCACACTATACATCGTACATTACACATTCTACACATCATGTAGTCACCTATAATAATCACACATCCATCATCTTCTTCTACATGTTGAAATCACTACCATATGATGCACTTTAGTTCATCCATTCATACTCCACTACCGAGGGTTTACTAATCAAATGGACCTTATCCCTTGTAAATCATTCCAATTTATATCATGTGACATTACTATGTTAGTGACATATGTTTTATGCTTAATTCCCACCTATTCTATCATCTTGTAGTGGTATATGCTTTAGGCTACATCAGCACTCCCCTATTTATCTTGTAGTGATATAATATTTAGGCTACATCATCATTCCTTTGATCATATTGTTTTTATATATGTTTCAACTATAGGGTCACACACACATCATCTCTAGGTCACATATCATCACCATTACACATACACATTCATCACAACATGTTAGACACAACACACATTTCGACCATTTCCCAATGACGCACTCTCATTTATGGTTCATTCTTGATTGTTTTATCTTGAATCACAACAACTTATGGTTTACCTGAGTGTGTGTGATTGAGATTATAGTTTGATTGGATAACATGGGTACTATCTCCTTGTTGTGTGACTGGTACTTGAGATAGACCTCTAGAGAAAGTTGGTTGTTTCTCTTAAACTACCTGCCACAATCTACTCTAATACAGGTAAAAAACTATCTGTCCGAATCTAACTTTCAAAGGGACTAGCAAGAGAGAGTGCATGAAAACAAAGCCTACACTAAAGATGTGATACACCAGAAAAAGAGGGTGTGAGAATAGTATCCAATGTGTGAAAAACAAAAAAATGCATACTAGAAGAGGTGATAACAGTTCCCACATTCCAACAAATGCATTCACAACAATATTCCATACATGCACAATGAGAATGAATCCTTGCAAAGTATAAGGTAGACATAATATAATTGTAATAAGTTTTAAAAGAAAAGAAGAATGCAAACAAACACAATAGGGGAAGAAGTATCCACAAACTTGTATCTATTGCTTCATTGATATGCACAATCCCATCTATTACATGAATAAGGGCCGAATCACCATGCAAGGATTCCACTATAAGGTCCTGTGTAGCAAATTGGCTTCACACAATTTTCACATTTTTTTACTCCAAAACTATGCCCTTACAATGAGCCCAACACTCCAATTTACAAAAATCGAGAAGAGAGAGAGAGAGGGAAAATGAAAATCTAGAAATTTGTCCTTCAACAAATTTCAAGAGGTTTTAAATGGAGTGAAATTATGGTATGTTTCTTGAAAAAGGCCTCCCATAATGTCCCATAACTTGCAAAGAGTGAAAAATCTCAGCCCATGTTTTATTAATGCATCTCACTACCAAATAAATAATTGTTCTCAATCGGGAACAATTTCTACAAAATCACCATTGATTACTCACAAAATTATGGATTTTTAATTTTTTTAATTGGGATTGGAACCATGATTCCAATGGTACAAATTTTGTGTGTTTTCGTTGAGAAATGCAAAAGTTATGGCCTTCTGAGTGTAGAAAGCTATTTTGGGTCTGCCAAGCATTTATGTCATTTAACGGGAATGAACATCTGATTGACTAGGGATGAATATGTTTCCTTTATTTTTTGGTGTAGAGAAAATTGTGCTCATTCCAGAAAGTCAAATTTTGTGAAAATCAGAGCTCGGGGTCAAAAGTTATAGTCGTTTGAAGTTCGGGAGGGTCAGACATTGAATTTTTTTGCGTGCGAGATATTTTGGCTATTTCGGGCCTTGGTGTCCTGAATGTCCCTTGTGTGATTTGGACTGAAAACCTCCAATTCACCTGCATCACACTTGACCCACTTTGAAAATTGGGAAAATCAGCTTTCGGTGTCCCGCTTGTCCCAACGATGACTAGGCGTGATGGCCGTTGACCTCCGCATTCACCGCATCTCCTTTGTAGTCAGCTATTTCAGCCTTTCGAGCTGCGTGTCCCCAGTGTCCCAACTGTCTTGTAGAGAACATGAAATATTTCAACTTGAATTTTCCAATTTGATCTTGGTGTGGCAATTTCAGCCATTCGGCAAACTCATGTCCATCCGTCCATGGACTGTCTAGACCAAAAATACATGACTTTGTCGATTCCCTTTGCCTGTGGAGATTTCAGCCATGCGGGTCCTAGTTGTCTCGACATCCCACGGACCACCTAGAACATTTTCCCTTGACTTCAGAAATTTGAACTACCAACGGCCATTTTGGCTTTTTTGGTCCCGATTGTCAAGTAGCGTGCACTGTGTTGTCCGCCCATTTTTTCCATTTTTCTAACTCCTTAAATTTTTTTCCTTGGATGGGGAGGTAGAAAAGAGCCAAAGGACCTTCATAACCTGATTTTTCACCTTCTACCATTTTTTCTTTCTCAATCCTAAAGAAATGATGCGGGTTATCAAAATTAACTTAAGGGATGTATTTTGGATAACATATTGTTGAGTGGGAAAAAATAAATAAATCTCACTACATACATTTCCATTCACTTGGGGGCATACGGCTCCTATCATTCCATTTTCTATTCTATTCCATCTATCCAATGAATGTTTCATAGCTTGGTCAGTTTTACTCTTGGTTACAGTTTCTTTTATATGTTTGCTTATTACACATGTTAGTTATATCTCTTGTATGTCATGTATCTATACCATACACACATGCACATTCATGTTCTTTACTAGTTATGATTGCGAGATATGGTATTTTACATGTTGCATGAGATGCTCACCTTCTACCCATACTACATTTTTCGCTAGGGGAATCCACATTCATCTCTCATAAGTGTTATTGTTTCATTTCTTACTTATCACTTTCCATTACTTGCTTATACACACTTTTGACATACTCGTTATCTTTTTAATATGCTAATGGGTGCTTCATGTGCATAATTTATTTTCAAGATTATTTTCTTCCATGGCTATCTATCTATCTTTTTACTATTACTTTTAATTATTTTTCTAGTATGCAGGCCTTTCCATATATTTAGTGTGAAAACTTGTCTGCATTGTATGTATCCATGATGGCCTTGCATGTCTTGCAACATTGTGAGTGATTTCCCATTTTGTAACCCGCTTGTTGGGCCCCAAAATTTGGCTAAGTACAAGGAGCGTGGGTGTGTGGGACCTATTTGGATAAGGGCGTGTGGGTTGAAGGCGTGCGGGGAAGGGTTCTAAAGCAGGTTTTCTAAACACATGGCGTGCACGCAAGGCAAGAAAAGTTTTGTACTTAGACATATTTAGCATCCCGGGAAGCACACAAAAAAAAGTGACTGTCTGCAGCATGCAGAGTGGATAAGGTGCCACCGAATGGATGTAGGATTAGACAAGGAATATTCCATTCATGCGATGGAAGGTTATAGAAGAACATCATTGTATAGAGTGGAGATATCAGATTAAAAGAGGAATGCTCCATTAGAGGACCACTGGACACTTGGCAGCCAATTTATTACCTCGAAGGCATGGCGGTGAAGGCAGGAAAGCTATATATTAAGGTGTGGAGGTAGCAAAAAGATATAGATACACGGAGTCATCCCGAGACAGGTAGAGGTATTGGAAAAGGGGAAAAGCTCTGCAAAGATCCTATGGAGGATTATATGAGTTGGGATTAGGAAAATCTAGGAGTGATGGCATATTAATAGGGATTGGTCTGTATTAATCTTTGTAATATGATGGGCATAGTGTAGTTTTGATGCATGAATTTTCTCGCAATGTTTACATTGGTCATCGTTATGACTCTAAGAGATGTAATGTGATTACTAGACACATCATTATGAATATAAAACTATATTCTACATCGTATATGTGTTCATAAGTATAATCCTTGTGCATTTCCTTTATGTATGAACCATTTCCATATGGTGCATGTTATTTATCCTCTATGGATACATTAATGTGATAACCCATCCTAAGTTCTCATAATGTTACATGATTCTTTTCTATTCATTTACACTTGATTTTATGTCATAAGATGATGTATTCTCACAAGACTCACATAAAGGAGGGGCTCGACACCCGCAGTGCCTCGGGTGAGCACTTAGTTCCCACTTTGGGTGAAAGGCCAGTGCACATGGAATTTTAATGATTGATCTAAGGGTTTAAAAGTGACTACATCGTGGTTCCATTGTTGGGACCTCTTTTCAAAGTTGTTGTGAGAAATTGGAGGCATCTTTATCCATGTGATGCTTGATGATAGAATGTTTGACCTTGGAAAGTATTGAAATATGGTTCAAGAGCATGGAGGATGAATTTTCTCCAATATTAAGCACTAGACCATTGCTCAATATGTGTAGATGGGTAGAAGAGAACCTGTACCATGAGTTGTATGAGACATTCTTCTGTTATTTTCGAGTAGAACTATATGAATGGCTTTTAGGATAGGCATCCAGATCAAGCTAGTATTATAGACCACACATGTGGACCCAAGATGACTATCAGAGGCTGCAGGAAACAAATATAACTTGGACGCGTGCTTTATTGATCATTGGTGGAAAGGAGTGTTGACCAGTTATACTCTAGAATACATAATTTCACGTATTCTTACCCAAAAATTTCGAGGAGCCCATAAGATAATTTTTGTGTTCTATTCCTTTGGCTATGAACATCTTGGTCATTACCTTGAGTTTAGAGGCATTCGCCATGGCCGCCTAAGCTTCTCTAAGCACTGGGTGAGGAAGCTAAGGTGGAGGAAGATGGCGGACATTGTGGCTAAGAAGGAAAGGGACGAGAGATGACTCAAGTATAGAAAATCTCATGAAAGGGAGATGACTAGACAACACGAGGTTGTAAGTTTGATGGATATATGGAGGCATACATTGTGTGAAGGAGTTGAGGTTCATGCAAAGGACATGAAACTTGAGCACTTTGTGCTACCCCATATTGGTAAGCACGGAGAGAAGCCCCTTCACTTCGATGAGAGTTCATTACATGGACAAAGGAGAGCCATTGGCACGCATCCAAACCCACCTAGAGACCAACCCTTGGCACTTGGTTTCCCAAATCAATGGATAAGGATTGGTAACCTGATTGGTATTAGTGGGAGTAACCGATCTTTTCCAGGAGATATAAGTTCTCGTTTGGAGCATTCATGGTTACCCAGTCCATTATGGTTTTTAGGATAAGGTGTAAGTACATAAGGTTTGGGTATCACATCCGGGAGTGGTGCAGGACCACAACTAGTAGTGGGAAAATATCAGAAATTGTCGGCATGAAATTCAATGGGATCTTTGGGAAAAGTTGGCGCTACCACTTGTGCCACTTTTCAAGTATAGAAGGTGGATCTGGTTGATTAGGAGGAACACAACTCGATGTATCTAATGGATATGGTGGAGGAGGAAACACCGAAGGAAAGCAAGGTTCTAGATCAGGAGGACAAGGGCCTCAACCATCTCCACAAGTAGTTTTTGAGATGTCTTTGCACTTACCAGACTATAGGGGTATTGAAGATGCTGCAGAGCATGTGCACAAGTGTGAATTACTATGGTGCATAAAAGGGATCAATACCCCAGAGTGGAAGGAAAGTCAGTTTGCAACAATATTAAAGGAGTGTGCACATAGTTGGTATAGGAAGTATGACTCCTATCAAACAGTGGTAGATTACACCACATTGAAGAATGCCTTCCTAGTAGAGTTCCGTATCCTTGAGGTTGAGTAGAAGAACATTAGGACTCGAAGGAGATACAACACGAGAATGAAAAAGATTGTGCAGGAGTATGACGCGTGTTTTAAGACTCTCTTGTCAAAACTATCCTATGACATTCATCCTTCTCAAAATGCTCAATGGTTTCTTGGAGGGTTCATAACACCATTTTAAAGGGATCTATCACACAAGACTTTTATAGACCCGTGCGAGGCCTTGGAAGTTGCCCCTATGTGCTTTGAGGCTATTGGGAGAATTGATACTAGTGTTAGTCCTTTTCGGAGGCTCAGTTATTCTACAATGGCCGAGAAGTTGGAGAAGTTGTCTACAAACTCAGTGCACGAGTTTCATAGTGGGATTTGGTGTATAGACTATGAAGTAGAGGGGCATGCAAAGGATAGTTTCCCTTGAAATTTGGTACACACAGTAGTGGTAGACTATGAAATTTTCAATGGGGATCATGATGCAATAGGTGCAATTTACTAAAGTGTGCAATCCATAAGAATGTTTCTTACTATTTCAAGATATGTACCTCTATGACCCATGATACCAAGGATTGCAGACTGATTGATCAAATCCATGATGTTATTGATCTTGGTGTGCACCACACTAGTCTTGCAGGGTAGTTCAAGAATGATGATTGTCATTATAAAGGGTGCATAGATGAAAAGTGCATGGAAGATGTTTTCATAGAATATTTCATGGTCATAGTAATCGAGGCGAGAGGATGAAGTGAGTTCCAACGAGGAACCTATTTCATTTGTGGATCTATAGAGCATTATAAACGTAAGTGTCCTGATATGTTACGGTGTTTGTGGTGCATAAAGAAACATAATTACGAAGAGTTTCCGAGCTTTACGAGCATATGAACTAGCAACACTAGAAAGACAAAGACATTGGTATGGTAAACATCAAGAAAGCTGATTTGGAATGGATGCCAAGAGTGGCATGTGAGTAAGTGATAGAACCTATATTGGTGATGATGCAAGAAGAGGCCATGTATGTCAGGGATATTCCAAGACAAAGGAAACTAGTTTTAAGAGAGGAAGTGGTACATGGAAAGTATCTAGACCCTGCTCATCAAAAGGAGGTGTATCAAGAGACTATGGACATAATTAGTTTGCAAGGGGAGATCCAATGTCTAAAGGAGCAATCAAAGAAGTTGGAGAAAAGGAAGAATGTCGAGGCTCCAAAGGATGACTTGGATGAGGTCAAGGAAGTATGTAGGATGTTAAGGCAAGAGAATATTATTCCCTTACTAGGAGAATGGCTGAGGGAGAAGGTACCATGTGCTAGAGAAGAGTGCAAGAGGTATGTTTTACATGAAAAATTTACTCCTCACAACCTTGACTATGATAAGGATATTAATTTGAACAAAGTTTTTGATGGATGGCTTCAAAGTAACATCCTCATCAACATGGGAGGAGAGGTCAATGTTCTTACCTTAGATGCCTGACATAAAATGGGAAGGCCCACATTAAAACCATCTTCAAATGTGTTGTATAAGACAAAAGAGACTAAGGAAATGCCCATTGGAGTCCGAACGATGTAATTATTACCATTTAAAGGGCCAAGTTCATTGGAGACTTCAAAGTCTTGGTGCTTGTTGAGGTAGATAACTTTCAAAGCATTGCTTGGGCAACTATGGTGTTACAAGAACAATGTCTACTTGTGGTTTAACAAGGGATATATCAACTTTAAGAACAAGGAATAAAAGGTGATTATCCCTTTAATAGATGGGAATTCAGCCCATATCTTTGAGCCCTTATGAGAAGTATTCCTTTATAGAATATATGTGCACTCTATTAGAGATCCAGAGATAATTCATCCCACAGAGGGAGTTATCCAGTTTGAAGATGCTCAGTCCTTGAGTGATACCACTAACATGACATGTGAAAATTGGGCACATGGAACTTATGAGTTGATTGGGTGGAAGTTGAGAGGATCTGTAACAAGGGTAACAAAGGTGCACTTAGTCAAGCACCTACGAGGAAATAATTTTCCAATTTATTCTGGAGGAGCATATCCTAAAATTTTCTTGTGAGAAAGGGAGGCTCAGTGGAAAATTGAGGACGAGAGAAGGGGAATTCTCAACTATAGCCTACTTATAACTATAGCATAATGGTGGGCTACAGATCAAGAGAGCCTCCTAGAGTGGCATGAGGTAAGGATCACATTTTCTATAAGTTTCTCTTAGAGCAATGCGCCCACAGTTATATAAGACTACCATGGTAAAGAGACCGCCTCATTTCATTTCCAAGCATGTGAGAGGGCTTGGATGGGAAGCGCAGAAGTGTTACCACCTTTGTTATGGGTGTATAAGTTGTATTCCACCTTATAAGGCTATGCATGTGTGTGGTATATTCATTCAAAGATGTGCCAAAAATAAGCAATTGGTAAGAGTTGGCGGCCTATATCATTCAAGCTTTGAGCATAGGAGCAAAAATCCATTAGTGGATGAGGCGTTGCAAGTAATCAAGTTCCTTATGATGGGAGATAGTGCTATGGTAGAGGATATTCTACTATATTTATTTGGTAACCCTTATTTGGAGATGCGCCTCAATGAAGAAGAATCGGAGGAAGTACAACTTGAGCACATGTGCATGGAAAAAGAAAAAGGAAAAATACTCTATGTAGTATTTGATTAAGATCTAGAAACTTTGGATGTTGACCATTCTAAAGGTACAAGTGAAGTCATAAGAAAGATCTTGATGAGCATGCACAATCCTACCATGAAACCTTGAAAAAAATAAATTTAACATTGGGACGGAGGAGAACCTAAAAAGCTATCATTGGGGTCTATTGGTGGAAAAAAAAAACTCAAAGGTCATTAACTGTCATTGCACGAGTTCCGGATTTATTCCCTCACCGGTATTATGAACTCAAAGGTGTCCACCATTCCTTAGGGAGATGAAGATCAAGTTGAAGGAAGGTGTGTGCTTGATTCGAGAAGAGGCCTTATCGGATGAATCCAAATTTACTCATATAGGTCAAGGAAGAAATAGAAAATATGATAGCATCTCGGTATCATCGAGGAAATGGAAGAATCGAATGGATAAGCCCAATGGTTATCGGTTTCAAGAAGGATTGGAGGATAAGAGGTTGTGTATGCTACAAGGATATAAATGCAAGTATGTTTCATCGATCCTTTCCCAACACCCTTTATGAAGATAATTTTTAGGGAGTAGTCGGGCGCATAGTCTGTTCTTTCACGGATGGGTTCTCACGGTATCACCAAGTCGATTGCAAAGGAAGACTAAAGGAAGATAACTTTCGACACTAAATGGGAATTTTCACCTACACTATTATGCATTTTGGATTGAAGAATGCACCGTTGTTGTTTTTCTCCAGGAGGAGGATAAACTTTGGAAACACCAGCCAATAAAAAAAATGAACTCCTTCACATTATGAATGGCAGATACAAACATAAAACAATAACATAATATTCCACACTGATACTCATTCATCAAAGAGAGAGGGGATAAATACAATAGAGGTGGAAGAAGACAGTTATGAAATATAACCGCTTCAGCAACTAAATAATGTAATACTAATTATTATGCTAACATTCCCCCTTATTACATTGTTCGTACAAATATACATTTCTTGATATTGGATGTCCCCCCCTTAATGAGAACACCGCAAAGAGGGTCTTCACACGAGCATGAGCCTACATGGTCTCGATACACATGGTTTTTCTAAGGTTGACCATAAACCTAGAGGGACATGAGCACTTTCTGACTGTTCACCTCGGTGGTTTTACAGGCTTACCACAAACCAAGAGGATTTTACCTTGGTGGTTTATAGGCGTACCACAAACCCAAGAGGATGATACCTCGGTGGTTTTACAAGATTACCACAAACCCAACTTCGAGTACCATGCATTTCTTATAGTTATTTTCTACTCCCCATGACGCTTTTCAATTTAGGAGGTCCCAAATAGGAAACTATGCAACATATGAACTTTATTGAACAAACAAACAACATAGGAAAAACAACAAGCAACACTAACAAATATTCCACATTCACTTCTAAGAATCATAGCAATCACGTTCTTAGTTGTAGCCACTGATGTCAATTGTCGTTTAACCAATCTTCAACAGCAAAGGAAACAAATCACTCGCATTGGATGTTGCCCTTGAATAAGTCATTTTTTCCCATAATGTGAAATAAGAACACTGAGAAATAAATCACATCAAAGAACATGCTCCATAAAACGATGCTCCAGAATAATCCATTTTAAAAATATGATCACAAAACAATAGAAGACGAAAACAACACTGAAACTGAAATAAAATGAAACCAAAATTGAGGAATAGGTCCTTAATATCTTAATCTGCCATAATCTCTATCGGCGGCCTCATCACTTGCAGCTTGCAGTAAGAGGTCGCTGGATTTCCTCCAGCCTCCATTATCCTCCATCCTCCGAATGTGTTTCTACTTACAACACTAGAGATGATGGGAAAATATCATCAATAACTTCCTCACTCTCGTCAGTCCGGTGGATCTTCTATGTGAGCAAATTTAAGGCCAAATAGGGGCATCTTCTTATAATAGGCAACTAGCAATGTTGCATATATGATTTGTGCAACAATTTCCTTATTACATACAATAACTATATATTTGCTTGTGTCGATAGGATATGAAGGAATACCAATACTAACTGCACAATATGTGAAATTTATGGTTAAAGTGACGAAGGATATTGAATGCTTTCTTTTCTCCTTTCTTTGCAGGATTAGCATTTTTGGTCGGCCTCTTTTGGCATTCATCTCTATTGAAATCGAGTTTTCTCAAAGCATGTGAACAAAATACCTACACATTTTCAAGGGTTTCACACCTCTCTCAATACAAATGCAGTTTAGGGAAAAAACAATGGCTATACTAATAACTTCCTTTAACTGATAATGGAGCAATGTAGAATCCTACTTGCCTTGAATTAAAAATGTCTGTAGAATGCACAAATGTCTGCAGAATCCTCCAAGTGTCATTAGGACTGTAACACGTCTCTACCATGATCCTACCGCGTCATGTTTCTATAATCCAAAAATGCATCATCTGTACTAATGCATCAAGCGATGGCACCTTTGATCTTTGGCGCTATAAACAGAACTCCTTCATGTCTACTCCTCCAAATGTGTCTCACCAAAGCTGCATTTCGAGACTAAGCACCTGCAAACTCAGGAGAAGGAAGACAAAAGTAGATTGCGGCTTGGTGTCTCAGTCTGTAACCAAACGGTAACAAAAATCAAGCACCACACCACTACGCTAGTTTTCTGCTACACCAGATCGCCTCAGATGCAGTCACACTTCTCCTGTTGCAGCCACCTCCCCCATTGCTCTGATACCAATGTTTGCTCTAGGAGGAGGATAAACTTTGGAAACACCAGCCAATAAAACAAATGAACTCCTTCACATTATGAACGGCAGATACAAACATAAAACAATAACATAATATTCCACACTGATTCTCATTCATCGAAGAGAGAGGGGATAAATACAATAGAGGTGGAAGAAGACAGTTATAAAATATAACCACTTCGACAACTGAATAATGTAATACTAATTATTATGCTAATAGTTGTGTTCTCGCGCATCGTGGTACAAGAATTTCAGTACTTCATCCATAAGTTTCTTCCAGTTTACCTAGATGGTGAACTATGTATGGGTTGGTGAAAGACCATTGTGAAAATTTGAGGCTAATGTTTGAGAGATGTCGGCAATTGAGTATATCCATCAACATTAAGAAATGTGTCTTCGCTACTCCATTTGGAACCCTATTTGGACACATTATATGGAAAGAAGGCTTACTAGTAGATCCTGCCAAAGTTACAGTTATTGTGGGATTTGGGAAGCCTTTTAGTCAAAGAACAGTGCGCAAATTCATTGGGCATATGGGGTATTACAGGAAATTCATCTAGGGGTATGCCAAGATTGCCACACCTTTAGAGGAATTGCTAAAAGACAAGAGTGCCTCTCATTGGGGAGAGGCACAGAAGGCATTTGACACTTTGAAGTATAGGATTGTCACAATGCCCATATTACGTTTTCCTTCTTGGGATAAGCCTCTCCATGTGTATGTTGATTCCTCAGGGACAACTATGGGAGCAATATTAGCACAACATGGTGAGGGAATTGTTGATCATCCCTTGTGCTTTAGATGTAGAAAGTTGACACAAGCACAATGAAATTACACAACTACTAAGTGTGAAGAACTATCTATGATCTACGCGCTACATAAGTTGAGCAACATCTATTGGCAACACCATTTATTTTCTACACAAACCATATGGAACTGAAATACTTAGTCAAAAACCCATTTTACAAGGGTGCATATGCTATTGGGTCTTATTATTCCAAGAGATTGAGTTCACAAAGTGGATGTAAAACTAGGAAAAAATAATTCGAGACCGACCACTTATAAGGAATTAACTCGGGGAGGACACGCAAAGCATTGAGGACACCGTGCCGACGTGAAACTATTTACATTGTGGCACGTGCCCTCAGACTTGGAAGATATCGCAGTGTTCTTAAAAATAGGTGTGGCATCAGAAGGGATGAAGGATCCGAGAGAAAGTAATTACTAATAATTGCCACACCCTACATGTTGATTAGTGGAGACCTGTATAAGTTAGGTCTCGATGAGGTTCTGTGCTGATGCATATTGGAACATGAGCACATATAAATTATAGAGGAAGCACATTATGCGATTGCAGGATGACATTATGTAGAAAATGCTACCACGTGGAAGAGTTTAATAGTAGGGCTTTAGTGGGAAACCATCTACTAGGATTGTATTGAGTTTTTCAAGGCATGTGACCATTTCAGCGCCTTGGAAAAACTAGAAAGAGAGATGAAATTCCATTGTGACCAATAGCTAGCATTGAACCATTTGAAAAATGGGAAATCAACTTTGTAGGGTCAATTTTTCCATCCACGCGAAGGATTGGTTCGTGGTATATCATTACTTTCACTAATTACTTGACACGGTGGGAAGAGGCAACACCTACAAATAATTACACCACAATGACAGTTGTTATATTTTTATGGGAGAACATAATCAACATATATGGTTGTCCTTTAAGTTTAACAAGTGATATAGGTACACATTTCCTCAATGAAACGACCAGGATTCTGTTAGTAAAATTTATGGTGGCCCATCACAAAACTAACCCTATCACCCTCAAGAAAATGGAAATGCTAAGACATTTAATAAAATACTAAGTCACACATTGGCTAAGATCTTTGACATTGGAAGACAAGATTGGGATGGAAAATTATCAGTCGTTCTATGGGTATACATGACAACCTATAAGAGGTTGTACAACACTACACCATTTCAATTGGTGTTTCGCGCGAAGATTGTTTTTCTAGTTGAATTCAAGTTATCATCGCTGCATATAGTGCATGTAGAAGTTTTAGATGATGAACAAGCAATGTAATCAAAGTGATCACTTGCTAGATGGAGTCGAGAAGATAGAAAAAAGAAAGACAAAAGGCATGACATGATCGTCACACATCAAGAATAAGTAGTTTGAAGTTGGGAAGATGGTGTTATTGTATGATTCCAAGTATTTGTGTCGTCTGAGAAGTTGAAAGTCCATTGGTTGGGACCTTACATCATCTCATACATTCTTGAATCAGGTGTTTGCGGAGTTACAAGTCTTTGGATGGGATGAGATTACCGGTCATTTCAATGGGAGTAGGATGAAGCCCTATTATAAATAAGTCTTCTTGGTGTTTGTAATAAGGCAGTATTTCCAGTTAGCTTAGAATTTCCCTTTATGCTTTTATTTCCTTGTGTTTCCCTTCTCATTGTTTGTGCCTTTCCTTTTGTTTCATTTCTACACCTTGTGCGGCTGGTAACCACATTATTTTTCCAAGGTTATGTATGCGTAGAGGACCGTGTATTTGTTTTAGTGTGGGGTGGAGTAATGTAAAACAAAGTATAAGCCTACAATACAAGTTGAGTGGCCTAGTAGAAGGAAGTGTGTAAGGTTGAGAAATCACATGAGGAAATGGTGGATAATGAATTATGGTGTCAAGGAGGTGATACAAAGACCACATAAAAAGGATGAAGAGCACAGGAATAACATGAGGTAGGCGAGGGAAAAAATTAGGTAAAGGACAAAAGAAGTGCCTTCGACACTGAAGACGCACACGTAAAAATATTCGGTAAGGTTGGATTTTTCACGCCGAAGGTTGTAAAGGATTTTTCATGCAGGATGTGGCACGTGGGTAAGGGCTCTTAAAGCTGGCTTAGTGGAAAAAACTACATTTAATGTTAAAGTACGTTGCTAGGTGGCATAACATTTATTGTTGGAGGGAAGAAAAAACTATAAATATAAGGTTGGGAAAGTCATTGTTCTATCTTGATATCATGAAGTTGAAGTGTTGAGTAGCAAACTAGGGCATCAGAGAGAAATTTTTGTGAAGGAAGAAGAATCCAAGAAATATGATTGTGTGACTAGAGTGGATATGCAAACCAGAAGGAAGAAGTACATGGGCGTAAGGAAAGGTTGTTTGTGGTGTGCCATCTTGTGGAATATTTTCCTAGTTAGGGTTTGGTAGCTATGGCTCGGAGATAGAAGGATTTATTCCAGGAATTGAGCTCTAGAGTTGAGTTTGGAGTGTAGTAGAGTAACAAAGAAGATTAAGGAGTTTGTAGTTTATCCCAAAAGAAATAATGGCACCCAAAAAGGAAATGATTTCACCAAAGAAATAGAAGGGAAAGGAAAAGGAAAGCAAACCATTACCGTCGCAAGCTCTAATGAAGAATGGTATGCAGAAATGCAATACCTAGATGGAGTATTGCTAGGAAAGGAATGGGTGTCGCATCTAAGACAAATGACTGTGAGTGATTATAACCATCACACGAGCACAACTGAGAAGGAAATGATGTTAGAGTTAGTCCACCCAGCTAACAAAAGGACACTAGATGGGATGCCTATATATAAAGAAGAGGTGAAAGTCAAATTGGAGAAGGAAGGATTATTGAAACTGTATGAATTGCCTTAGTTTTACAAGCCCGAGCAACTTTATCAATGGTTGATGTCACACATGGATGAGGATCAATTTTATTTTTTAGGGAGAAAGATGCGCATAACACCACATATGATATCCAAGTTCACAAGCATTATTTGTGAAGGAGAAAGTATAAATGATGACCTAAGCAACAAGTAGGCTATAAAGGAAAGCGTAGGAACATATGACTACAAAAAGGGTTTGCAATACTTTGACATTACGAGACATTTTAGACCCTATTATGAGGATGGCCACACACTTAGATACCAAGCTGTAATTATTAGGAATGATGGATGCAAGTAAAAAGGAATGGCTAAATCTATGCCGTAAGAGAAGATATCGAGAGGAACCATCTATAACTTCTCTGCTTTCATTACGGATGAGATCATAAGTAGCGTGTAGGAGGGAGAGAAGATATTATTCGGTAACTTCCTCCTCACCATTTTATTTTTAGAGATTAGATTGCTAGATGGGATGGAAAAGTTTGTTTGGGAGTATCCAGAAGAGGATCCCTCACCCGCAAAGAGATTTGAAAAATACACTTGTGAAACCATGACAGCCGCTCACAAGGTGCACCTGGAGAAGTGGTATAAATGAATGTGTGACACATTCGGGGCAGAGTGGAGGATCCAGAGTAGTTTCCCATGCTCATGGATGGAGAAAATGAATTTACTGAGTATACCAACATTTATACATTGGTAGATTTACTTTAACAAATGGGACTAAGGGTCCATGGTGCAAGTTTCCCTTCTCCTTCACCGCACAATACTTTTAGGTAGGGGTCAACAGGTTCAAAGAAGCCAAAATACTAAGGTTCAACCTTAGTGAGGTGGACCAAGACCACCGCGAGCTATGCCGAAAGATCATGTATCCTAAAAAAGTGTGCGTACATGGAGAATTACATCTCCCACGAAGTTCAAATGACTAAATCAACAAAATTTCCAATCACTAGAAGGGCTTCAGCAAGGATATACCTTCACATAAGTAAAATTTTTGAGAAAGGTGCATATCTAGAGAATGATGTCTCCATTTTAAAAGAACCCATAGAAAGAAGAAATAAGCCACACGAAGAAGAGAGAAAGAGAAGAGGGGAAGGAGAAGAAAGCACCAAGTTTGTAGACCGCACAATCGGTGGGTGTTCTGCAAGCGATCGCGAATCCTATCAATTACACGTGGAGAAAGAAGTCTCCTATCAAGGAGAAGACCCCAAAAGAAGAGGCACCAGAGCATGAAGAGCACCTCACCCATGAAGAATCACCAACGAAGAGGTCACTGTTAAGGAGAAAAAAAAGGAAGAATCTCTGTATTAGAATCCCTAGTAAAGATGAAACAAAAGGTGATGAATGAGGTAGAATTAAAATAGAAAAAGAGCTTAGATTCATACATCGGTGATAAGAGATGAGGATGATCCTGAAGGAGGTGAAGACCATCTAGTCTATGATGTGCATGATTTTGAGGAAGAAGGAGATGAAGAGGAGTATAACAAGGAAGATGAGGAGAAGAATGACAAGAGGAGGAAATTGAGGCTCAAGGAAAGGGGTGAGAGAAGAAGTAAGCACCAAAAACCAAAGAACCCAAGCATCACCAAGGAGCAAGTAGAGAAAGCCATGGAGAGAGAAGTGGCAGGCATCATGAAGAAGTTGGTAGAATAGGAGTTGGAGAGGAGCGCAGATGAGATTATAAAGGAGATAGAAGAAGAGAGCATTGGGAAGGAGTATGGCAGCATGGGTGGGGATCCCAAATTAGTGTAAGCTTCCCAAAATCTACGTGAATAGGTGGGAAAGGTGTAGTGGTGGCACAAGGGTAGGGAATGGGATACATTGATGATCCTAACAAGGTGCTACGCGCGTGCTTCTAGAGCACCGTACCAATAGAGAAACTCCTAGCTATGTCATCATTTGATGAAGAAGGCGCGTACCCATAGACAAGAAAGATGCTATCTTGGGAGTTTGAGTCCCATGTGGATGAACTAGAATTTGAGGTAAGCCAGAGAGTGCTAATGAAGGTACCAGAAATGTAAGGAATAAATCTATTGGTGAGCACTCGGTAGCTATGAGTTGAAGCAGTGCAGTAATGCACTTAATAAGTTTTCAGTCAAAATTGAGGCTAGACTATTCGGGAGAAATGATAGAGTGAGATTCTTGGAGGACAAAATGGAGAACAAAAAGGAGCTCATGGAGAAGAGAAAAGACCTAAAGAAAAATAATATGTTCAATACATAGCTAAGGCATGAGCTAAAGGAAGAAAAAGAAAAGTTGAGTGAGGTCTCCAAGAAGGTGGAGATGATTACAGATGTAATTGTCTCAAAGCATTCCAACTTAGCACCACTCAAGTAGAAGTATGAATCGGCCTTGTAATGTCTGTAGGATCTAACTCATGTTTTCATGATGGAAAGGTGACAACTTGCATTAGAGTCTATAGAATAGGTAGAGGCACACCAAGAGAAAGAAAAAAAGATGAAGGTATTTGAGATTGTGGCTCGATACACTAAACTTCTGGTATAAGTAAAGGCCACCACACAAGTTGTTGAAGTTGCGTATGAAAATTGCATTGATAGGGATAGAGTGGCAAGCATATTTTTTGCCACCCATGAAATGGAACTGAAGGAGTTCTAAGAGAAAAATAAGGGGAATAGAGAAGAAAGAGTTAATATCCTAGTTGAGGTGGAGAATAATTTAGAAGCAATCGAGACCCTACGAGGCTCGATCAAAAGCCGGATGAAGGAAATATACTAAAAAATCACCCGTAGGATGGACATGCTTGAAGACTTGGGAAAACAATTGGAGTGGTATTGTTGAGACCATGAGCACCAAAGGGGAGGAGCTAAGTTTTGAGGAGGTGAGCACCCTAGTAGGAGACCTCTATCAACAAGTTGTTGTCACCCTCAAAATTCCCCTCTTTTGAAGTCAAGTTTCAAAAATTTTGATTCGGTACCTTAGAGTATTAGATCACGTCGAGCCTGGTATTGTTTGCAATTTTCCATTCCATGGAGAACAATTTGAAAGTTAGGCGTAACGGTGGAGTTTTTCCCCTTCTTTTTATTTTCTTCCCATAGTTGGGAATGACAGGCGTATCTTCCCCGTTAATTTTTTCCCCAACATCCACGGGTAGTACGTGGACATCTCTGATTGGATGTGGTATGGCCATGTTTCAAGCAACAGTGGAAGCCTCCATGCATCCAAATGACGCAACTCCAAGGGTAGGGCCCAAGGGACAATCTTCAAATAAGTGCCAATTTTCCACGTGGCCAGTCGAAATGAAAATAAAAACAAGCCCAAATTGGCTAAGTATGGAAGGTTCAACGGACGATGCCACGTGCCTTAACGATGTAACTTAAAGGGTTGAAGCTAGGGGTAGTTCTCCAACTTGCACCAATCTTAAACATGTCCCGAGTCCAAGAAGGGACAGAACCAATTATTTAAATTGACTAAGTATGTGTGGGTTGGTGGAAACCTCCACGTGCCTCAATGATATGGTTTTAGAAGTAAAACCAAAATTCCAGTTTCCAAATGAGTGCCAGATCACCATGTGGTCAGAGTCAATGGAGAGAAAGAATTGGCCATGAAAATTCTAATCCTAACGAAAGGATTCACGCTTTAGGTCGACACAATTTCATGAGGCATATCCAAAGCAGAAACTCAAATCAGTGCCAACTCTCCATGTGTCTAGGGGTCAACATGAGTCAAATAGGAAATAAGCCCGAATCAGCTAAGTATGAAAGAACCAACAAATTTCTCCACGTGTCAGCGTGGCATAACTTCAAAGGTAAAAATCTAGAGGTAGGTTCCAAATGAGTGCTACCTCACCACGTGTCAAGGGATAGATATACAGCCCAACCAAACAAAAGGGATAAAGTCAAGGCCTCCTCGAGCCCACTTCAATTTAAACCTCTCCCATGTGGATGACCCAAATTTAAAGTTATAAAAGCATATCGAATGGCCCATATTTAACTGGTGAAATAATGGAAACGTATGAGGCATTGGAGAAACTTAGACATTAGTTTCTTGAATCAATTTTGGCATTATTGTAATCGATGTAAGCATTCTTTGAATCTATTTAACAACTTTCAAAGCCATTGTAAAGGGTTGGAGTTTTGATATCTTGGGACCTGTAATTTGAATCGAAATAAATCAATACAAGGGTTTTTCCATTTTTAACTTTTTTTCTCTTTCCTTCTTGCTTTGATTTGTGAATCATCTAATCCTTGCATGCTTCAAAAATTTGTATTGTAGTTTATACAATCTCAAGAACTTTGAGTCTATAGATTATGCATGTCATAAACATGAATGGTTCTACTCTATATCTCATTTGCTCAATACATATAAGGGTTTTCTCTATCATCTCTTTTCCCTGAAAGTATTGTATTCTTCTACCGCCTCCTCTCTTCAAGTCTTCTATCCTCATGTATTAATAACTTTCCAGGAATAAAACACATTTCAAGATATCTAGAAACCACCATTGAATGAAATATTGTGTATGTGTACATAGGTTTTGCCCCTTCTTTCAATAAGGGAACCTCTAACATTAAAGAGGAGGGACTTGTTTTTACCTTGATTGTGGTTTCATTCCAAGTGCATATCTGAAACCCAAAAGTTTTGGTGACTCTCTGGGGAATTTTTTCAACAAATTTCAATTCTAAAAAGAACAACTAATTTGATAATTCCTTTGATCGACGACTCTCGAGATACACTCGTGGTAGAAGGGCTCTTGGAATTAAAGATCCCTAATTTCAACTCCTGGATCAACAAGGTTTTCAACTTCCTCCAACAATAAGAAATAGAAGAGATCATTCCACAAGCACACCTCTTGTTGAAGACAGAGCTTATGGTAGTAGCATTCCTCAAGAACAACTTAGCCCTAATCTTCGTGCCCTAGTTCTTGTTGGTGTCTTAGTTCCACTTCAAGAAATATTTCCAAGGATGGCAACACCTTGGCCTTGGGGACAAAGATTTGGGCCTCTGGCTCTTCCTCAACCATTGCATGAGTTACCTAGGGGTAACAGGAAGAATTTTCCAAAATTTAGAGGTGATGGAAAAGTACACCCTGATGAACACATTGCAGCCTTCATTGTTGCATGTGGGGTCCTAGGAGTTAAACATCGGGATGTCTCGTTAGGATATTTGTGGAGACCTTGCAAGAAAATGTTGCAGATTGGTTTTACCATCTTCCTATTGGGACCATCACCGATTGGACTACTATGAGGACTGAATTTGAGCAGCATTTCAAACCTGCTAAAGATGTGCATGCTTTGATAGCTCAGATTTCTCAAATCAAGAAAGATCCACATGAGCCTATGAGAGAATTTGTGGCCAATTTCAACAAGTTGATTAACAATATTCCACAAAATACTAGGCTTATTGAACAAATTCAAAAGTTTTTCTTCTTGAATGATCAATTTACGGAAATAAGCTACACCCGAGGAGAGAAAATCTTACAACTTTGGATGTTGATCAAATATTTTTTGTCAATGTGGAAGATGACTTGATTATGTCTGGAAAGCTAAAAAGGGATTCTTTCAAATCCAAAGTATCTTCTTCTTCCTCTTCTCCTGGAGATAATGCAGATTAGTTGGTGTAAAATCGGCTAATGACCTCATTGCCATCAAGAAACAATTGGCTCAAGCATGCTCCATATCAAGATGTTCCAAGGAAGAACTTTCAGCCTAGGAACCACTTGCCCTCTTCTCAAACCAGGTTGGCCATTGAAGGTCCACCCCTTAAGGTGCATGTCAATGCTACTTGTGAGGTTCTTGAGCTTGATGATGAGGAAGAAAATGGACTCTATGATGAACAAGAAGAGGAATCTGATGAAGGGTGGAGGATCTGGTGGTTCTTGAATTCATTTCCTCAACACTAAAGGTGTGGATGATGAAGATGACTATGATGATGTATTGGCTTAGAATAATAGTGAGTCATATCTTTGTTATGACCCGAGAGTAGACCAAAAAAAAGGAAAAATTAGTGCTGATCTACAAAAATATCCAAGGAATACCCCATCATCATCCCGGTGATTGCAAGAAGAGGAGCTCTTATTCCTACTACTTCCACCCAAAAGGTAAGCTCTGTTATTCCTTCTCCCTCTACTTATACTTCTTAGAATTCTTGTCCAACAAATGATAAAGCTGATAGATAAAAATATCCTCCTACTCCTAGTAGTGATTCCCCATCCACATCTGGATCTTTTGACATTATAGACCATCTTAAAAAGACCAAGATTCATATTTCTGAGGCAAATTTCTATCAAACCCATCCTAAAGCCTTTGCCAAAATGGTTAACTTTGTAAATTCTAAATCTAAAACCCCAGCCCATTCTTCTAAAGGCCTTTTTCCCACTCCCTCTTCCTCACCTCAATCAAGCCTTGTGGCTGTAGTCACTTCCCCTAATGAGAAAATTGAACCATTCTATGTGACCCTTCTCATAGTTGGCCATAAACTCAGTAACTATGTCATAGATTTAGGAGCATCAGATAATGTAATGCCTACAAAAGTGGCTCATGCTTTGGGTCTAACCCTAACCCGCACTTATGGCTCTTGTTATTCCATGGAGAGTAAGAAAGTACCTTTGGTTGGCAGAATTAAAGATGCACAAGTAGCTTTTGCTACTTTTCCTAGAGAAAAGGGTCTTAGCCACCATTTTGGTAGCTGATATTCCTCCTTCATATGGGATGTTGCTGAGTAGAAATTTCTATAAGGAGGTAGGAGGGGAAATCCAAATGGATTGGTCACATGCCTTGATCCCTGTCAATGGGAAGATGAAGAAGCTACTTCCTGAGAAACAAGCAGAGTATATTGTGCAAAAGACAGATGATCCTAAAGCACAAATATTGTATGAAGACATTGGGCATGGGAACTACATGATCATGTCTTAAGAGGAGGAAATTTTTTTAAAGGGAGTGTTGTCGACCCTAATGGTGTGTGGAATTTGGAGTTTGATAGGATTTTATCTTCAATCTGGTTTTGGAGCTAGTGTAGTGCTCATTTCTCCCGGGGTAAGGTTCATACTTTCTCTTTCAAGTTTCTATTTGAAAATACCAATAATACTTGATGAGTATGAGGCTCTCATTCTTGGGTTGAGCATGGCAAAGAAAATGGGAGTGAAGAACCTTCTTACTCGTGGAGATGCAGAGCTAATTGTAAAATAAGTTAGAGACTGTATCGGGTAAAGAACAAACGGTTGAAACACTATAGGAATCTGTTTGGGATTCCATTGAATTCCTTGATGCTTTTTCATTAAAGATGTACCAAGGAAAGGAACACTAAGGATAACTCTCTAGCTATTTTGGGGTCCTTGTTGATTCCTCATCCTAATTTCCCTCAGGAGAAATTCACCATTGAGATGATCTATAGAACCAATGTGCCTGATAATGTAAATAATTGGTAATTTTTCAATGATGACCAGCATTTGCTTTCTTTCTTGGAGCTTAGAGACAACTTTTATCAGTTGTACTTTGAAGGAAGTGATAATCTACCTAGAGAGTATGTGTCATCAAATGAAGAGGGTGTCAAAGAAGAGATGGATCAAGATGGATGCATCAAACTGAAAGGAAACAAAATCCCTAAAGGGTGGGTGAGTTTGGAGGATCTTTTTGATAAACGTGATAGGTATATGAAGTCTAATGTTTCTCAAGGAGCCCGACAATCTGCTCAGATTGAAAAATTGAATATTGGGAGTCTTGATGATCCCAAAATGTTCAACATTGGAAAATGTTGCCCTCAGGAAGAGAAAAAGAAGGTGGTGAATCTGTTGAAGAGGTATGTTGATGTTTTGGCTTACTCTTGTGATGATCTTAAGGATTTCTAGCCTAAAGAAATGAAACATTTCATTCCTGTTAAGCATGGGATCAAACACTTCAAACAAAAAAAATTAAAATATAATCCAAAGATAGCTGATACAATTTTCCAAGAAATGCAAAATATTTTGAAGGTTAAGATCATCTTCCCCATCCACCATTCTATGTGGATTGCTAATATAGTTCCTATCAAAAAGAAAAATGGTGAGATTTGGATCTATGTGGACTTTAGAAATCTAAATCGGGGGTTCTTTAAAGGATAAATACCCTCTCTCCATAATGGACTAAGTATTGCAAGATGTCACAGGCTCGGAGATGCTATCTATGTTAGATGGATTCTTAGGGTACAATCAAGTAGAGATGAATACCGCAGATCAACATAAGACTTCCTTTACTACTCCTTGGGGCACCTTTGCATATAAGAGGATGTCATTTGGTCTCATCAATTTGGGGCTACTTTCCAGAGGGCCATGGACTTGGATTTTGGCAAGTTTGAAAGGGAAATACATTGTTATGTATTTAGATGACTTGTGAGTGTTTTCTAAAGCAAGAATAAATCACTTCCAACACCTTGAAACAATATTGCAGAAGTGTAGAGAGCATGGGATTTATTTAAACCCTAAGAATTATGTGTTTTGTGTCACAAAAGGAAAGTTGTTGGGACACATTGTTTCAAAGGAAGGGATCAAGATTGATCCGGAGAGAGTTCAGGCCATCCAGAAAATTACTCTTCCATCAAGTAAGAAAGGTGTCCATTGCATTGGTGTAAATTCTAGGTTTGCATACTTTTCCCTAATTTTTCATGCCCATTTTGCTCGAGAAAACATTTTATTTGTCAAGATGATGATTTGTAATTTGTTTTTTCCAGTGGGATGCCTTTGAAATGCCCTTGATGTTGTTGTTTTCCCTATTTTGAAAAAATATTGCAAGTTGCCCTTGTTTTGTGCCCTAATTTCTTCATATTTCTCAGGCTGTGTCATTTTACCTTGGCCAAATTGTGAAAAAACTCGTGTTTGATCGAATCCCAAATTTGTGCAATTGAAATATTACTCCCTAGGTCTAAAACAATGTTAAATCATGATTCAATTGATTTAAAACAAATAAATCTACCTTCCTTGTGAAAACATTCGATTTCTAGGGCATCCTCTGCATTTTTAGGTTTTGACGAGTATACGGGTGTCATCTGCCCATCAAATTTATCTTTGCAACATATTGCTAACATGGAAGGCTCCTATTGGCTAAGGATGTGTGGGAGAATGTTCTAACTTGTTACTTTTTGAAATTTTGACAAAGGAATTTTTTTCCACGGCCCCGCATTGCTATAGTGAAGTGCCTACGTGGCACAATTTGATTGGCTGGAGGATCGGCGGGTGGTGGGTTGCACTTAGGAATTTTTCTTTCATTTTGGAAAAATTCTCAAAATTAATTTTTACCTGAAGGCCCACAATGAATGGGAGGCATACACGTGGCAGGAAGCTCAAGCAGATGGCGTGGACTTGGGAAAATTTTGTTGTTTTTCGGCTTAAAAGAGAAAATTTTGACCGAAGGCCCGCATCCAATAGCAGGTGGACACGTGTCCAGATGAGTCAGCATGGGAGGGTGGGGATTTGAAGATTTTGAAGTTTTTAACTTCAAAATGTTAAAGTTAAAATTTGGCCTCGAGGGCCTGCGACCAATTGGAGGAAGACACATGTCCAGGAAGAGGCGAAAGTTTGGAGCATGGAGGAAATATTGAAAAATTTACAAATTTTGGCAAAGGATTGCAAAGTCAAAAATTGATTCGTAGCCCGACAGGAAAAATTGAAGGTATGCCCCGCATCCAATCGGGGGAGACACGTGGCATATTTCAAAAGGAAAAAAGTGAAAGGTGGGCCCGCAAGGTGTTTTGGTGCTTGTGGAGGTTTGAAGGTAACATTGGAGGTGTAGCTCCACAGCCAATTGGGAGAGCGCCATGTGGAAAGGAAGCAAGCGGGCGTTTAGGCTCACGGAGCATTTTGAAGAAATTTTCTTTTCTCAAAAAAGTGGCAAAATCTATCAAATTGACCTGCAGTTTTTGTGGGGCCCACCTAGGGACACGTGGCGGGTCCAGGAGGTAGGCGGGGAAAATTTTCAAAAGTTTCCAAAAGTTTAAAAGGGGTTATAAATGCAATTTTAAGATGGGGCCCAATATAATCATAGTTTGACACATGTCCCACCTCATCCAACGAGCAAAAAATGAATATCTAAGGATCTAAATGGCCATGTGGAGGGTGGAAATTTAAAGTTGATTTTTGATTGACGGTTGTTGTGCATTTTTCAATTTCACCACCATGGGAGCTTCAGGAAGTTTGGATTCATCGTTTCTTCATCAAAATGCATGAAATTTTATATGATTTGACATCCCCTTGGCCTTCTGAGTGCAATGGAACCATTTTTATGATCTAATTTGGTGGCCTATGGTTTTTGATGAAATTTCTACTCAAGCCCGACAAAGAATGTGAAAAGTAAAAATTAAAGTTGCGAGAGGTGAAAAATGATGAAGGTAAAAGGTCAAAAAGATTGTGAATCCATCTTTGGCATGTATGAATGCCAAAAATGTGACCCTGTGATAGATAAGGATCCAAATTCATGCAATATTTTAAACTATTTGTGCATCCCTGGCATTATGCGAGCTATTTTACAGTTTGATGTCATTTTCATGAAAGGATGGGGTTTTTGTAACAAATTTAATCCCTAAGTATATTCTTTGCTTGGGAAGCAAGGATCCAAGCTGGCATGAGGTATAAATTGTATTTTTGAAGCATTTGTAAAGAGGGAGAGAGAGGAGAAGAAAGACTTAGAATTTTCATGAGGAAAACTAGAAATAGTCCATTTCTTTGGAGAAAACCACCTGAGAGCCATTTTCAATTCCACATTGCATCAGATGTCATCATGTTGAGTTGGTTTCAGTTGTAAAGCCATCAAAAATCTCTGAGATTGTCTTAATAACATTCCCATGTTGGTGCATTTGATCAATTTTTGGATTGTCTTGTTTCATCTCTTGGAAAAATTTGTACATGCTTACATTTCAGAATGATTTCAGTTTGTGTTTATTGCTCATGTTGCAATCTTGTGTGTGGGATATTTCTTGATCATACATGGTCTCATATCTTGTAGAGGGTTTAATGGCATCTGTAATCTTTCATTCAGAAGAGCATTCATTTGATTGAAGATAAACAAATTTAAATTCATTTCACCTTCCTTGAATATTGAGGGTGTTTGTAAACCTTTGGGTGTACCTTAGGTCATGATCAAATAAGGATTTCTAGATACTTTGTTGGTATTTTTCTTCAAGATTTTGTGGCAGGTTATCAAAGGTTGTGTGGAATAGTGCAGATTTGGGCCTCCATTTGGTGCACACATCCTAGTTGAAGGAGTATTTCAAAATCATTGAAACATCTCTGCTATTTTGGTGTTGCAAATCTCTTGCAAGATTCTCAAAGAAGCTAGTAATTCCTAATTAGTCTTATTTAAGCATCTCCCAAAAAAATTCATTCAAACTAACTCATCCTACCCATACTACCCCTGCATTGCATTGTGTGTCAACAAAAGAATACAATCCTTCCACAAAAATGCACAAAGCATATCAGGGTTTCATCATGTCTTTAGCAGCCTTAGCCTTGTTTTGAAAGCATTTCCATCATTTAGTAGTGAAAACTCCTTGGAGTTTAGATAATGGATAATTGATCATGTTTTATAAGGCCATCTTCCTTACTATGTGTAAAATACAAGGATATCTTCATCTCCTTTACCATACAAGGGCTGCAATATAGGTTCTCTTGCCTTGGTTGATAGGCACAACCTAAAACAGTGAGGATCAGATCAAGATCCTTTTGAAGGTGCTATCTACTCCCTGAAATCTTGAGTGCCAACAAGTTAGATAGATGTGCTCCCCGGCTACAAATGACATATAAATCATCTATCTACCCTTGAGTGTCTTGTGAATTCATGATGATGTTCAAGTTGTGAAGGATATTAAATCTGGATACAAACACCCGAGTGGAACCATTCCGAGGACTTATTAGAATTTCTTGTTGGTTTTGAAGTGTTTGAAAGGTTTGAGCATTTTTGTGATCAAGTATTTGAGCTGTTACATTTTTGAGATATCTTTTCATACTTCAAATCTGCATGTTTTGGGTAAAAAAGATTTCAATCTCAGCCTACTCTTCTCATTTACCAGTTGTTTATATACTTTGGATGCATTGTGTTTGGTGGATATAAGAAAAAGAAGATCTGATTTGTAAAACCTTGCAAATTTTTTACTAGTAGCATACATTTGAAAAAATATTTTAGTGCTTTCTTGCACAACTAAGGTGGAAATCCTTAGTGGAAACTCCATGCTATTGGGATCTTGAAATACCAGTTGTCTTATACATCTCTGTCATTTGTAACTTGTTGTTTAAATTTGTCAAGCTAGAGGGAAGGATATCCCTCTTCATCAAGGACTCTTCTAAGAAGTTGCTCACCGAATCAAGAAGCTCAAAACTAGAAGGAATAAGAGTGTGGAAATTGGTTGGTGATTTGGTTGCATGAAAAGAAATCGCCATAGTTGAATTTGAAGGAGAGCAGCCTATTGTTGAAGATTATAATTCTTTTTCAATTAGATCTAATTTAGACAATCTTCTTGCTGATTTGCATTCTCCATCAGGTGAGGGACCTTCTTGTGTATTTGAAAAATTGCTCCTAAATCTACTCCCGTGGTTTCTAAGTTTGCTAAATTTTATCAAAGAGAGAGCCTTTGGGGGTTATCATTTTAAAGATCAATCATCTATTCCTATAAGACCCATTACTACTCCTCACCACGCTTATTTCACCTCCAAGATCACCCCACCAAATAATATGGCTCAACCTAGACCTCCATTTGTTATTAACACCTTTGGCCCTATAAATTTTGGAGGAATGGATGGTTATGCAAATGCTTTCCCATAAGATGTGAGAAATAGGTTACCAAAATTCCAAGGTAACAATGCCATTACCGGTGATCAGCATCTCAAACTGTTTGATAATATGATGGAAGATTTTGAGATAGAATTTGAGTATGTGTATATCAAGTTGTTTATCCATACACTTGAAGAAGATACTAGGGATTGGTACAAGGCTCTACCTGATAACTCTATTGATTCATGGACTTTGAGATGAAAAATGCATTTAGGTTGCTAATGATGTGGTGACGGTGGACTCGATCCTAGATTTCTTTTGTCCGAATTTGAAAATATCAAGAAGAACCCGAATGAGGCAGTCCATGAATTCAATACAAGATTTAATAAAAATTGAGAAGGTTGCCTATCATTTTGAGGCCTTGCGATGAATCCTTCTTGATCAAATATGTAGATGCATTTGATAAAAAGGTAGCCTATTACTTGAGAGACAAAAATCCTACAAACTTGAGGCAAGCTTTCACCATGGCACTTCAAATTGAAACTAATATTAAAGTTATGGGTAAACTACTTAAGAGGGATGGTGTGAAGGTGATAAACCCCTGAGAAGCCTCAAGCTAGAAAGGGTGCTGATTTAGAAGATGTTGTCAAGACTTTAATGAGGGGTTGTCAAAGAAATTTATTACAAATTAGCCCGGGTTGAGAAAGGAATTGGGCAAAGTTCACAAGGACAGAAAAGAACTCAAAACCATGATAGATTTGGAAATCATCCTAGGGGTGATCAAAGACAAGATGATAGAGGTAAAGGGCCTATTGGATCTGCAAACAGACAACCCCAAGCACATGAAAATAGAGTGGTGCCTGACCCTCTAACTATAAGGGTTGCTGTTGTTCAAGAAATTACTGATATGGATTGGTGTGATAGATGTTTTCTTCCTCATCCTCCATGTGAAATGGACCAAAAGTTATTGAAGATGATAATGAAGATGAAATGGATGATGAAATTTGTATGATGGGCAGCTCTTCAGGCTCACAACAAGCAGCAACATCAACAGATGTGATAAGTGCAAGGACTGTTGCAACCTTTTGGGATTGCATAAAGAGGGTACCATTTCTTTCTCTTCCTCAAGCTCATGATGTAGATGTAGTTCAGGCCTTTGAAATTCCTAATAATGACTTTGAATATCTAAGGGCTTTAATGATCAAGAAGTATGATGGTGGTATTCCTTCAGAGGAAGATAGACAATTGTTAATGAATGTTGTGGTTGGTCAAGAGAAAGAGTACAATACTAGAAGTAAATTTGTTAGAGGAGCTCGTCCTCAAGCCAAGCCAAAGACACCCTTGCTCACAAGCATTCCCAAAGACAATCCTAGAAAAGAAACAATTTCCAAGAACCCTGTTGTTCCATGTAAAAATATAAGTCCTCTTCATGCCAAGGCTGCCAAGAATAATTCTCCATCCGATGAACCTTCTTGCTTCCCTTCCAATGTTGTTTTACCGAAGAGTGTTCCATATGATATTGCCCAAGTATTGAACCAAATTAAAGTGAGTGTTCCCATCATTGAGTTTCTTAGAATACCTGAGCATAAAAAGAGAGCATTCAAGTACTTGTGATTGAAAGAAGAAAAGATTACCCCAAGCAGAAATGTAAATGTTGTTAATACTCCTCTTCAAAACATTTCTGGCCTTGAAACACCACCACCAATGGAAGATCTTGAAGAGGCACCTGAAGTATATTTGGGGATTGTTGTATATATTTACCCCCCCGGGTAAACATAGATTAGCGAAGGGAAATCGGGTTTACAAGGCGGAGAAACAGGGCAGAGAAACATGGTGGAACAACATGTCGGGGGTCTCCAAAACCCGCCAACAAAGAAAATATGTCGTCGGGCCTCTAAAACCCGACATCAAAGCAATCGGGTCTCAGTTTCGGAGAAACAAGGTGGAAAAGCAAGCAAAAAGGATATGTCGGGGGGTCTTCAAAACCCGACACAAAAGGAAATCAGGTTTGAGTCGGAAAACATGGCGGGGAAGCTCGGGTTGAAAACATGTCGAGCAACCCTCCGAACCCGATGTGCATGCAAGTTCATCTTCCGCCCCGAAACAAAGGAAATCTTGGAAATACTGCTGGAAGTGGGTTTGGGAAAACGTGAACATCAAGCAGCATGTCGAGCCATCTGCCAAACCCGATGCAAATGCAGAGGAGAACCCCAAACCCGACAGGCAGAAGACCCTGACGGGAAATATTCAGATCGCCATAACTTTTCACAGGGAGCTCGGATTCACACAAGGTTGGACTTTTCGGAAAGCTCTCGGCGTCCTCTACCCAACTACGACTGGATATCTTTAATTGGGTGGGAACAAGTTCTTAAAAATGTAAAAATACAGTTCGCCATGTTTTGAGTTGTTGGGGATCCCACCTACCGCCATTATGGGATGAATTAAGTGCAGTCTTGGAGGTAGTTGGGGAGCTCGAATTCTTCTCTTCTCCCTCATTTTTCTTGTATAAATGGCCGGGAGAGGCTCTAAAAATGGTTGGAAATTTTTTTCGTTTGCATCCTCCCTTCTCTCCTGCTTGCAAGAGAATTTGTGGAGTCTTCAAACCTCCCATATGGATTGTAATGCCATTTTTTGCCTCTTGGCCACTGCAATGTATTGAATCGATCCTTGAGCAATATATGTATGTCTGTGATTGATTCTAAACCCTCTCATATATTCATTGCTGTCATTTTGGATCTCTCATTGCATTTTGGCTACCTGTGCATGGTGTTGTATTGCATTTATGTGGTCTGTGTTTAACTTTGCAAAACGGGTGACCAACATTCCTCGGTGCATCACCTCCGTAGTCTAGGTTTTATTTTATGCATTCTCTACCCTGTCTCCTTGGCAAGTTAGATTAGGTTTTTGGTAAACCCTCTGCATTTTATTCGTGCATCGAATAGTGGAATAGGATCGGCCTTCATCCGGAGAGCTTTTCCGATTTCGCAAGGTCCCACACTTGGGAAAAGCTCCATGTTGTGCAATCGCACTGAGACTTTCAACCCATCGTGTTGCAGAGTCCCAGGGGTGCTGCGTTTTGACACCAACAGTTTTGGCACGCCGGTGGGACCAAGAGGTCATTCGACAAAATTTGAAGGAGTTTTCATGAAATTCAGACTGAGAAATTGCAAGTTTTAAAATTTCAGATTTTGCACCTCCTAGCTTGAATTCGAAATCAATTTTCAAGGGTTTATCTTGCTCAAAACAGGTCAAAATTTCGATAATTGGTAGATCTGAGGGTAGTCTTCAAAAGGGTACTTTTAGATTTTTGATATTTTGATTTTCAAATTTTTGGGTATTTAGTGATTTCGGGTTTTCGGGGTCCGAGAACATCAAAGCAGTAATTCGGGTTTTGGGGGATGCATTGCATGGTCCTATTCCTGACAGCAGTGATTTCAGGTTTTGAGGGATGTCGGACATGTTCCATATTTCCGACACATGGCAATTCAAGTTTTGTGAGTTACATCGCATGACTTGAGTTCTGCCTGTACTTTTCGGGATCCGCATACACATGCCAGCAAGGCTCGAATTCGAATTGAAGATCGTCTCCTCTAGGTCCTTCAAATTTTAAATGATATTTTCAATATTGTCATGTTTGGTGTGTAACTTTGGCAAAACCCAGCCTTTTATAGGCTTGTTATCTAACACATCTGGCGACTCCGAAGGAATATAGTTCAGCGGTGTAGTAGCAAAAGTTGCCGGGCATATGAGAAGAATTAAAACCAGGTCCAATACTCGAGAAGAGGGCTATTTGTCCACTTGAAACTTTCACCAGGTTGGGGAAGGAGAGGAAGAAGATCACAAAGATCGCCATCCCCACCTAACAGGACTTTGTCTACACCTCCACCTGGTAGGCCTTTTCTCGCATCAACCAGGGTTCTTAGGCCAATCATAATGGCGCATCTACCACCGAATCCCTTTGTCAATTTCACGGGCAGTATTCCACTTGCCCTAAATTCTTAGAATCAAATTCAGTTGCAGCACTAAAGAATATCCCCTATTTCACGGGAGAAAATCATACTACTCCTATTGATCACATCCAGGATATTGCTAATGCATGTGTAATCCATGAAATAAATGAAATGGATGTTGCAGTCAATTTGTTGGCTTCATCTTTCAAAGTTAAGGCCTTATAATGGTTTAGGAGCCTTACGGTAGGGTCCATTACTTAGGTGGAACCAACTTTGTTCAACTCTTTGTAACCAATTTGGAGAGAGGGTGGATAATTTGTCTTTATTGGAATAGCTGACAACAATCAAAAGGGCTCCTAACAAACAAATGACAGATTTCAATTTCAGGTTCCAACGTACATGGGATAGGATTCCAATAGCTGTTAGACCAACCACCGAGGAGCATTCCTTTACTTCTTAAAGGCTATAAATTCAGACATAGCCATGATGATCCAATCAATGGGAGGAACAACGCTGCCAGGGGCCTATGACACAGCGATCAGAGTAGAGAACTATTTGATCCAAGCTGGCAAGCTTGCACCAAGGCCACCAATGCCTCTCTATCCGGATATGGGAAACCCTACTGCCGATCAAGCACCAGAGTTGAATCCCATTCCAACTCCTAGAAATCAAAGCAATAATGAGGCGTCAACTTCTTCGAATACTTCAAAGGAATTACAGGAGGTTATGAAACAGCTACAAAACCTTGGAAATGAGCTAGTGACTATCAAAAGACAACAAGCTCAAAGTGCTAGACCGTATCAGCCTCAAGCACAGTACCAGGCTAGGCCCCATACCAACAAAATAGACCACCACCTCAGGCTGCAAATCAAAACCAAAACCAAGGACAACCTCAAGCTGCCAGGCCATTTCGACCGTATGATCCAAATGCAACAACATCCTCAAGAGCCTTGGTCTTGACACAAAATAACATGGCACAGGAATACAACTGGTGTTACCCTTGCAATCTACCCCACAATCAGTCAGCATGTTTCAATGGTGCACTGAATCAGGCCTTGATGGTGCAAACCATTGGTGTTCCTCAATAATCAAGCCAAGAAGGGAATCAGCAGCAAGAAACGCAACAAGAAGGACCTCCAACGGAAACCACATTGGCCAATTGGAAAATGGAAGACTTTTGTGGAGTTAACCAACAACCTTTTTAAGGCGTGGCTGCCAACACACAGTCAAAGAAGAGAAATATAGGAGAGGGACAACTGTGTGATCCAGTTGTTTCTCAGTCCACTCCTACACAACAAGGGGTCAGTAGACCAAACACAGCTCCAAATGTTCAGAATCAACCTAAGGTACCTGTTGTAGCAACACATGCACCTGTTCAAGCTCCAGAAAAGGTTGCACCAAGAAAGGGACAGCAAAAGGACAATTCATCCCCCTTCAACATCATCGATCAAATGAAGAAGACACATGTGAACATTTCCATGTGGGAATCATTGTCGATCCTAGGGCAACGAGATTTATTGCAAGCTGCGCAATGGCTAATTGGTGCACGCCACAAATGTATCAAACCGGGGACATGAGAAAGTTCTCACTAATGCGGTGCAACATGATGCGGGCAGACAAGGAAAAATTTGAAGCCTCCACCATTCTTTGTTTCATTGATTGTTGGAAACCACTTGGTACACAACTGCATGATAGATTCAGAACAAGTAGTTCAGTGATGCCGAAGCAAATAGTGGATCAACTGGGTTTGAAGTATGAGCCGATCTTTGAAAGGAGTAGAAATGCGGCTAGATGGAACAGGGTAGGAAGCTGTTGGGGTCATCGAGGGTTAAGCCTAACACTACATTCATGTCCTAATGTTACTGATTACGCAAGATTTGTATGCGTGATTGACCTTCCACCACTCTTTGCATTGTGTCTATCAAGAGACTTCACTACAAAAATCGATGGATATTTATCTCTGCATTGGTCACACATGATTTTAGGACAAGGTATGGAGCTAAAGCAATAATCGGTCGAGAATCAATTGCCAATTTCCATATTGAGCCTCATGTACCAAGCCCTATCAATGCAAATTGTTCAGCTTTTGATCAGGAGGAGTGTTCAAATGATCTAGAAACAGGTACTAAGGTCGAGGAAATTCCTGATTTAACTTTGGATGAATGGGCAAACAAAAGTCATGAATTTGACCCATATAAGGAAATTGAAGAATCTTAATTGGGTGTGTATTGTGTACACGAAGAAAATTCACCCATTCCTGACATCTTTCAGCCTGAAAAAAAGGATGAAAACAAAGTTTGGAAATTATTTTTTGATGGTTCGAGAAGCAAACAAGGTGCTGGAGGTGGTGCAATGTTGATTTCACCACAAGACATCAAATATTTTTCAGCTTTTCATTTCTAGTTTTCTGTTCAAACAACACGGCTGAATACGAGGCATTGATTCATGGACTTCATTGGGCCAGGAAAAGGGGCATAAAGAACTTGCAGGTGTTTGGAGATAGTGAGCTAATCGTCAACCAAGTCAGGGGACAACATGCTACAAAGAACGACTTGCTGAAGAGCTACAAGAATAGGGTATGGGACCTCATTGAGGATTTCGAAGCTTTCAACATTGTGTCCATACCGAGGAATAAAAATGAAGTAGCATATAGGCTTGCAGTAGTTGGAGCAACGTTTGATGTGGTTGACAACATAAGAAGGAAAAAACACAACCACATATCCATGTGATTGTGAGGCCAGCAATTCCAGATAATAACACAAGCTGGCAGGTGTTTGAGAATGATCAACAGATCATCAATTTCTTACAAGAAGAGGCTGAATTCTCAGCTAGAAATCAGGATAGATTAGAGCAGCAGTATGGGGATCAAGTAGTGTAAGCTGCGGACAAACAAACTTCCCAAGGGTTTAGTAACGTTGGAGTCTATCTTCAATCCTAATGACCAGTTTCGTAAGGAAAAGGCTAACATACAGGTCAAGAGAGAAGATTCAGAGCCAATTCTGGTTGGGGAAGGAAAAACACTTCAAATTGGTAAAGTGGCCACTGAGCAAGAGAAATCAGATTTCATACAGCTTTGCCAAGAATTTCCAGATGTCTTCGCTTAGAGCTATGAAGACTTAAGAGGATTCGATCCAAATTTGGCACAACATACCATAGAATTGGATCCAGATGCTAAGCCCATCAGACAGAAGCAGAGACCAGTCAATCCTCACATTGAGCCTCTAATGAAGAAAGAGTTAAACAAACTAATAGAGGCAAGCATTATATTCCCGATCAAGCACTCAAGCTGGGTTGCGAACTTGGTTCGATCGGGAAGAAGAGCTGAGAAATTAGGTTATGTGTGGACTTCCGAGACCTCAACAGGGCATCTCTCAAAGATCATTACCCACTTCCTTCAATGGAACAAATATTGTAAGTAGTATCCGGTTCAGAGAGATTCTCTCTCCTAGATGGCTACTCAGGGTATAATCAGGTGATGGTGAAGGAAGATGACCAATTTGAGACGGCTTTCACCACCAAATGGGGGACCTATGCCTACAAGAAGATTCCATTTGGGCTATCAAATGTTGGGGCCACCTTCCAAAGGGCAATGGATATGGCATTCAAGGGGTTGATCAATAAAATAGTTCTAATATATCTTGACGACATCACTGTATTCTCAAAAAATGTAGTGGATCACCTCTTTCATCTAAGGCAGGTATTTCAGAGGTGTAGAAGATTTGGGGTATCATTGAATCCCAAAAAATGCATATTTTGGCTCACGAGGGAAAACTTCTAGGCCATATTGTTTCGAAGGAAGGGTTGACGATTGACCCAGAAAGAGTTGAAGCAATTCAAGCATTGCCATTGCCAAGTCACAAGAAGGCTCTTCAAAGCTTCTTAGGAAGGATCAATTTTGTCCGTAGGTTTGTTCCAAACTTTGCAGCTCTCGTAAAGCCAATAACACTAATGTTGAAGAAGAGCATGGCATTTAAGTGGACATCTGAAGGAAAGGCAAGTTTTGAGGCAATAAAAGAGGCTATATCTCAAGCTCCCACTCTCGTCAATCTAGACTTCTCCAAAGACTTCATGCTATATGCCTTCGGTGGTGGAGACATGATTTCTGCAATCCTAGTACAACAAAACAAAGAAGGATTAGAACAACCAGTTGCTTTCTTCAGTCAAGGCTTGGAGGAATATGAAACTAGATACTCTTTCATTGAAAAGCATGTCCTTGCAGTGATCAGGAGCTTAAATAAATTCAAGCACCTAGTCTCAAACAACAAAATCCAATTGTTAGTCTCTCATGCGGGAGTCAAGGACTTCCTTCTAAACAAGGATCTGAATGAGAAATGTGCAGGATGGATCACTCGTGTCATGGAATATGACATCGAGATCAAGGTCACTAAACTAGTACGTGGAAAGGGACTATGTGAACAGCTAGCCTTGAGTCAACAAGTTGAAGCAGGTGATGAAAAAGAGATTGTCTTGGTACTACAGGATGGTCAAGAACATGAAAATGATGATGTGCCTACTCCTTGTTGGACTCAGAATATGATACACTTCCTACAGACAGGACTATGCCCTCCAGAAATGAGCAAAGAAAAGAGGAGATACTTTAGATTACAAGCTATTCCATATGTTCTTGTTGATGGTGTTTTGTTCAAGAAAGACATCAATGGAGTTCTATTGAGGTGCATCGGGACAGGTCAAATTGAGAGGGTGTTACAAGATTTTCACGATGGAGATTCTGGCGGACATTTTGCCCCACGAGTAACAGCTCTCAAGATAATGAAGGTAGGGTATTATTGGCCCACAGTGTTCAATGACTGCTATACATGGATAAGAAAGTGTAAGAAATGTGCACTCTTCACGGGCAAAGAAAGACTAGCAGCACTTCCATTGCACCCAATTTTGGTTGACCAACCATTTATGCAATGGGGATTGGATTTCATCGGGGTCATCAACCCAAACTCAAGCCAAGGCCACAAGTGGATTCTCATAGCAAAAGACTATTTCACCAAGTGGACCGAAGCAGTAGCACTCAAAGAAGCAAATGAGTCTAACATACTAGACTTTTATGAAGGAATAGTGACTAGGTTTGGTGTGCGGCCACTATCATATCAGACAATGCATTGGCATTCATAGGTTCCAAGATTACAGAATGGGCTGTCAAGAATGGAATCTACTTGAGCACCTCTTCCAATTATTACCCATAGGGTGATGGATAAGGCAGAGTCCACGAACAAAAATTTGCTAAGAATCATCAGGAGGACTCTGGAGGAAAATCAAAGAACATGGCATACCAGGCTAAAATCAGCATTATGGGCTGATAGAATAACACCAAAGAGGTCTACAGGTAATTCCCCTTACAAGTTGGTCTATGGAAAAGAGGCGATGTGCCTATATCATTAGAACTGCCTGCATTGGAGTTCATGAAGCAGTTGGAGTTGGCTGAGTTCGAACCAATGGAGGCTAGGTATGCAGAGCTAATGGAATTAGAAGAAATTAGAGAACATGTAGTTCAAACAATTGAGAAAGATCAGGCCTTAGTCAAAATATGGTTTGATAAGAAAGCAAGAGAAAGGACCTTCCAGGAGGGGGACCTAGTTCTAAAATGGGATGCAGATCGGGCAAAACCAGGAAGGCATTTCAAGTTTGATGCCATTTGGAGTGGCCCCTACATGGTCATGGAATGTAAGAATAGTAATGCCTTCCAATTGTCTACATTGGACAGAGAAGAACTCCGATTCCGATCAACGGAATCCATCTTAAACATTCTTATTAAAAGAGAAAAGTTCTACCCTTGTAAATATTAGCCTAGTTTTCAATTCCTCTAAGTGCGTATGCACATTGTCTTGTTGTAGTTAGGTTTCAGTTTCCCTAAGTGCTTTGGAATAGGTTTTGTTGCTCCTGGGTTGGTTTTCTATGGTTCAGCGTGTTCTCGGAGAAGGAGTTCAAGTATCATATCAGTTTCAGGTTATTGCTTATGACTTCATGCCCAATGGATTGCTAAAAGGCCATTGATCTTTACCTAGAGCGAGTAACCCCATGAGTCGCCAAATTATTGTATATATTTACCCCCGGGTAAACATAGATTAACGAAGGGAAATCGGGTTTACAAGGCGGAGAAACAGGCGGAGAAACATGGTGGAACAACATGTCGGGGGGTCTCCAAAACACGCTAACAAAGAAAATATGTCGTCGGGCCTCTAAAACCCGACATCAAAGCAATCGGGTCTCAGTTTCAGAGAAACAAGGTGGAAAAGCAAGCAAAAAGGATATGTCGGGGGGTCTTCAAAACCCGACGCAAAAGGAAATCGGGTTTCAAAGTCGGGAAAACATGGCGGGAAGCTGGGGCGAAAAACATGTCGAGCAACCCTCCGAACCCGATGCGCATGCAAGTTCATCTTCCGCCCCCAAAACAAAGGAAATCTTGGAAATATTGGCGGAAGCGGGTTTTGGGAAAACATGAACATAAAGCAGCATGTCGAGCGATCCGCCAAACCCAATGCAAATGCAGAGGAGAACCCCAAACCCAGGCGAGAAGACCCCACGCGGGAAATATTCAGATCACCATAATTTTTCACAGGGAGCTCGGATTCACACAAGGTTGGACTTTTCGGAAAGCTCTCGGCGTCCTCTACCCAACTACGACTGGATATCTTTAATTGGGTGGGAACAAGTTCTTAAAAATGCAAAAATACAGTTCGCCATGTTTTGAGTTGTTGGGGATCCCACCTACCGCCATTATGGGATGAATTAAGTGCAGTCTTGGAGGTAGTTGGGGGAGCTCCGAATTCTTCTCTTCTCCCTCATTTTTCTTGTATAAATGGCCGGGAGAGGCTCTAAAAAATGGTTGGAAAATTTTCGTTTGCATCCTCCCTCTCTCTCACCTTGCAAGAGAATTTGTGGAGTCTTCAAACCTCCCATATGGATTGTAATGCCATTTTTTGCCTCTTGGCCACTGCAATGTATTGAATCGATCCTTGAGCAATATATGTATGTCTATGATTGATTCTAAACCCTCTCATATATTCATTGCTGTCATTTTGGATCTCTCATTGCATTTTGGCTACCTGTGCATGGTGTTGTATTGCATTTATGTGGTCTGTGTTTAACTTTGCAAAATGGGTGACCAACATTCCTCGGTGCATCACCTCCGTAGTCTAGGTTTTATTTTATGCATTCTCTACCCTGTCTCCTTGGCAAGTTAGATTAGGTTTTTAGTAAACCCTCTGCATTTTATTCGTGCATCTGAACAGAGGAATAGGATCCGGCCTTCATCCGGAGAGCTTTTCCGATTTCGCAAGGTCCCACACTTGGGAAAAGCTCCATGTTGTGCAATCACACTATGAATTTCAACCTATCGTGTTGCAGAGTCCCAGGGGTGCTGCGTTTTTACACCAACAAGGACATCCTTGGTTGATTCCCAATTGAATGTTGATCCATTTTTCACAACTTTGCTCATAAAAGATAGGTTGCTTCATAATTGCATGTTTGATTCCGGTGCATCGTGTAATGTCATTGCTCTAGAAGTCATGAATGAGTTGGATATCAAAGTGATAGTAGCATATGGGAAATGTACAACCATGGATTCAAGGGAAGTTCCGGTTGTTGGTTGTGTGAAGGGTTTAGTAGTGCAACTTGTAGCATATCCGGGTAAGAATTTAAAACTTGATGTTGTAATTGTTGATTGCCCTGCCAAATGGGGTATGATTTTGTCAAGAAAATGGGCTGCAAGTGTTGGTGGTAGTGTTCAAATGGACATGTCTTTTTCCACCATTCCCATTGAGGGCAGCCTTGTCAAACTCTATGGTGAAAAGAAGATGTTGCACTTGATTGAAGATCCCAACAATGCTTCTTATGAAGTGTTGTTTGCTGATGTGGATGTTGACAACTTCATTGGTTTTGCTGATGGAAAAGAGAACAAGATGGATAAATCAGAATGCCTTGATATGATAGGTTCTCCTTGGACCTTGTTATTTGATGGAGCTTGCTCCAAAGTTGGAAATGGTGTTGGTGTAGTTTTGCTTTCTCCTAGTTTGGAAGAGTTTCCTTTTTCCTTCAAACTTAACTTTGAATGCACTAACAATGTTTCTGAATATGAAGCATTGTTGTTGGGGTTAATAATTGCATGGAATTATGGAGTAAAGGATATTGTTGCCAAAGGAGACTCAGAGCTGGTTGTCAAACAAATAAGAAAATTGTATGCTACAAAAAATCAGCGTATGAAACAATATAAGCATGTTGTATGGGACTTGATTGAAATGTTTGATTCCTTTAACATTGTTTACCATGATAGAAGTCTTAATGCTGCTGCTGATAAGTTGGCTATACTTGGCTCTAGATTTGAAAATTACACCATTTCACCCTTTTGTGAATATAACATTGAAGAGCTAACAAGGCTAGCTGTCCTGGATAATGTGAAACATTGGCAGAATTTTGATAATGATGCCCAAGTATTGAGATTATTATAATGCCAAGGTGAGTTTTCTAGTCAGAACATTGATTGGGAGCCAATGGTATGCATGAATGAAGGGAGAGAAACTTTATTTGACAAGGATATTATCCAATTGAAAACAAATACCATTCCTAAAGGTCTTATTGCACTTGAGGCAAATTTTAACAATGTTGATTGCATCATATATAGAAAGATGTCTTCTTCAAGGGATGTGGAAGAGCACAACTTGGGAACCAAGGATAAACCAAGGAATATTTGGTTGGGCAGCAATTTAAGCAAAGAAGAAAAATAGTCCTATGCCCAACTTTTAAAGAAATATCAAGACTGCCTTGCTTGGTCTTATTCAGAGCTGAAGGCATATAGAGAAGACTTGTTCCAACATGAGATTCCTCTTGAGGCCAAAACCAAGCCATTTAGAAAAAAACAAAGGCCTATTAACCCACTTCTTTCCATGAAAATGCAAGAAGAGTTGAAGAAATTGAGAGATGGTGGTATCATTCAGCCTACTAGGTATTCATCTTGGGTTGCAAACCTTGTGCCAGTTAGAAAGAAGAATGGTGATATCATACTTTGTGTGGATTTTAGGAATCTAAAAAAGCATCTATGAAGGAAAAATACCCTTTGCCAAACATGGATAATATGTTGCAGCTTATAACAGGGTCATAGATGCTTTCTACTTTGGATGGTTTCTCCGGATATATTCAAGTAGTTGTCAAAGAATCAAAGAGACTTAAGACAACCTTCACTACTCCTTGGGGGACTTATGTTTTTGTAAGGATGCCTTTTGGATTGATGAATGTTGGTGCTAATTTTCAAAGGGAAATGTATGTTGCCTTTGCTGGTTATATCAATGAATTTATTATTTGTTTACCAAGATGATGTGACTATTTTTTCAAGGGAGCGAGGAGACCATTTGCAACACCTAGAGAAGATGTTGATCAGATATAGACAGTATGGAATTTCCCTTAACCCAAATAAGTGTCATTTTGGCGTGCAAAAGGCCAAGTTTCGGGACATATTGTTTCCAAAGAAGGTGTTATGATAGACCCCGAGAGAGTAGAAGCAATCGGTAAGGTGCCTATCCCAAGAACCAAGAAATGTATCCAATCTTTCTTTGCCAAATCAATTTCATTAGAAGGTTTGTTTCCAATTTTTTTGAGCTAACTCTTCCAATCACAAGAGTGCTAAGAAATGACCAAGTTATCAAGTGGGAGGAGGCTGCCATTCAAGCTTTTGAAGGAATAAAGGATGCACTTAAGTATGCACTGTTTTGGCAGCTCCAAACTATAAGAGGCCTTTCCAAATCTTTTCTTTTTCCTTAGAATATACTATTACTTGAGTTTTGTTACAAAAGGATGAGAATGGAGCTGAGAGGCATATTTCCTTCTTTAGCAAGGATTTACAAACAATTGAGTTGAAGTATACAATCATGGAAAAACAAGCGTTTGCATTGGTAAAAGCAACAAAGATTTTTAGGCCTTACATATTGAGTTCAAAAGTTGTTGCTTATGTTCCTCATACCATGGTTAAAGACATCTTATCAAACATGGAGATATCAAGCAAGAGATGTAGATGGGTCAACAAATTACAAGAATATGATATGGATATCCAAACAACAAAGCTAGTAAGAGGTTTGGGTCTTGCCAAGCTCATGGCTGAGAGCAATTTGCAAAATGTAGAAGTGAATCAGCTAGAGGAAGAAAGGGTAGATATTCTTGAGAGATTGATGAGTTCTGAATGGTACAAGGATGTGATCTTCTACCTTAGGCACCTATGTTGTCCTGTTCATTTGAATAAAAATTAGAAAAGAACCCTCAAGCTAGCTTCTCAAAAATATATGATAACAGACCTTGGGCTGGCTTGGAAGAACCCTAAAGGTGTCCTCTTGAAATTAACTGAAGATGAAGATGGGGATTTTGTGGAGGACATTTTTCTGGTAGAGTGATAGCACATAAGATTTTAAGAGTTGGTTATTGGTGGCCAACTCTTTTTAAATATGTAACATAGCTGGTTAGAAAGTGTGATAGTTGTCAACGTTTCTCTAGAAGATTGAAAACTTCGTGCTCCCTTCCTTTGCAGCCTGTATCGGTTGAAGCCCCTTTCAAACAATGGGGAATGGACTTAATTGGTGAGATTTCAGATCCTTCTAGTGTTGGTCATAAATGGATCCTTGTAGCTACTGACTACTTCACAAAGTGGGTTGAAGCAATTCCATCTAGAAAGGCAACACACCAAGTGGTAATGGATTTATTGTTGAATCATATCATATGTAGATTTTGAGTCCCAGTTAAGATTATATCTGATAATGCCATGTGTTTTAGAGCCAAGCCTTTCATGGCAATGTGTAATGAATATGGAATCAATCTAACTTATGCTTCAAACTACAATCCGCAAGGGAATAGACAAGATGAGTCAAGTAACAAGAACTTGCTCAAGATCATAGAAGGACCTTGGAAATCAACAAGAAGAAGTGGGGAGAGAAATTGAAATTTGTAGTTTGGGCTGATAGAATAACTCCAAAAAGAGTAACTGGCAAGAGTCCATTTGAGTTGGTGTATGGAACTCAAGCATTGCTGCCCTTACATTTGCAATTGTCCTCATTTTAGTTTTCCCAATAGTTAGAAGATCAAGAACATGGCCCATATGAGTCAAGGATCAATCAAATCATTGAGTTGGATGAAGAAAGGAGAGCCTCTCATCAAAGGCATGTCAGATTTAGAGAGAAATTGAAGAAGTTGTTTGATAAGAAGGTCACTCCTAGAGCCTTCAATGTTGGAGATTTGGTTTTGCTATGGGATAGTAGGCATGAAGACAAGGGAAAGCATGGTAAGTTTGATGCTCTATGGATGGGCCCTTATGCCATTGACATCAGGATTGGAGAGCATACATTCTTTCTCAAGGATCTAGATGGGGATTTGTTGGAGCTACCTGTTAATGGCAGACATTTAAAACATTTCTTGGATTAAATCCCCAAGTGAGGTATGCACAAGTTGTAAATTTTGTATAGTCCTTTTTCTTGCTTTGATTTTTGCTATTGTTGGCTTGTGGTTTGCCCTTTCGTCCTTGGCAACCATTTTTGCTCTAGTTTTCTTGGTCTATTTTTGGTGAAAATTCTGGTTTTTGGGGCTGCTCTACATTTTTTACTCCTTTCCCAATGGATTTTTAGCACTTGGTCTACGTTGTGATCTTTTGGCACTCACTGGGAGTGCCCATCCCCAAGCAGGAGCCAATGTTGGTGTAAATTCTGGGTTTGCATACTTTGCCCTAATTTTTCATGCCCATTTTGCTCAGAAAACTTTTTATTTGTCAAGCTGATGATCTATAATTTGTTTTTTCCAGTGGAATGCCTTCAAAATTCCCTTAATGTTGTTGTTTTGCCCTATTTTGAAACAATATTGCAAGTTGCCCTCGTTTTGTGCCCTAATTTCTTCATTTTTTTGGGTTGTGTCATTTTACCTTGGCCAAATCATGAAAAAACTCATGTTTGATCGAATCCCAAATTTGTGCAATTGAAATCTTACTCCCAGGTCTAAAACAATGTTAAATCATGATTCAATTGATTTAAAACCAAGAAATCTACCTTCCTTGTGAAAAAAATTGATTTCTAGGGCATCCTCTGCATTTTTACATTTTGACGGGTATACGGGTGTCTTCCCCGTCAAATTTATCTTTGCAACATATTGCTAATGTGGCAGGATCCTATTGGCCGAGGATGTGTGGGAGAATGTTCTAACTTGTTACTTTTTGAAATTTTGACAAAGGAAAAATTTTGTCTACGGCCCCGCATTGCTACAGTGAAGTGCCTACGTGGCACAATTTGATTGGCTGGAGGATTGGCGAGTGGTGGGTTGCACTTAGGAATTTTTCTTTCATTTTGGAAAAATTCTCAAAATTAATTTTTTTCCTAAAGGCCCACAACGAATGGGAGGCGGACACGTGGCAGGAAGGTCAAGCGGATGGTGGGGACTTGGGAAAATTTTGTTGTTTTTCAGCTTAAAAGGGAAAATTTTGACCCAAAGGCATGCATCCAATAGCAGGTGGACACGTGTCTAGATGAGTCAGCATGGGAGGGCGGGGGATTTGAAGATTTTGAATTTTTAACTTCAAAATGTTAAAGTTAAAATTTGGCCGAGAGCCCGTGACCAATTGGAGGAAGACACGTGTCCAGGAAGAGGCGGAAGTTTGGAGCACGGAGGAAATATTGAAAAATTTACAAATTTTGGTGAAGGATTGCAAAGTCAAAAATTGATCCATAGCCCCGGTAGGAAAAATTGGAGGTATGCCCCGCATCCAATCAGGGGGTGACACGTGGCATATTTCAAAAGGCAAAAAGGGAAAGGCGGGCCTATAAGGTGTTTTGGTGCTTGCAGAGGTTTGAAGGCAACATTGGAGGCGTAGCTCCGCAGCGAATGGGAGAGCACCACGTGGAAAGGAAGCGAGCGGGTGTTCGGGCCCGTGGAGCATTTTGAGAAAATTTTCCTTTTCTCAAAAAAGTGGCAAAATCTATCAAATTGGCCCTGGTTTTGTGGGGCCCACCTAGGGACACGTGGTGGGTCCAGGGGGCAGGCGGGGAAAATTTTCAAAAGTTTCCAAAAGTTTAAAAGGGGTTATAAATGCAATTTTAAGATGGGGGCCCACTCCAATCATAGTTGGACATGTGTCCCACCTCATCCAATGGGCAAAAAGGAATATCTAAGGATCTAATCAGCCACGTGGAGGGCGGAAATTTAAAGTTGATTTTTGATCGATGGTTTCTATGCATTTTTCAATTTTACCGCCATGAGAGCTCCAGGAAGTTTGGATTCGTCGTTTCTTCATCAAAATGCATGAAATTTTATATGATTTCACATCCCCTCGGCCTTTTAAGTGCAATGGAACCATTTTTATGAGCTAATTTAGTGGCCTATGGTGTTTTTGATGAAATTTCTACTCAGGCCCGACAAAGAACGTAAAAAGTAAAAAATTAAAGTTGCAGAGGTGAAAAATGATGAAGGTAAAAGGTGAAAAATGATTGCAAATGCATCTTTGGCATGTCTGAATGCCAAAAATGTGACCTTGGGATGGATAAGGATCTGAATTCATGTAATATTTAAACTATTTGTGCATCCCTAGTATTATGCGAGCTGTTTTACAGTTTGATGTCATTTTCATGAAAGGATGGGGTTTTTTATAACAAATTTAATCCCTAAGTATATTCTTTGCTTGGGAAGCAAGGATTGAAGTTGACATGATGTATAAATTGTATTTTTGAAGCATTTGTAAAGGGGAGAGAGAGAGGAGAAGAAAGGCTTAGAATTTTCACGAGGAAAACTTGAAATAGTCCATTTCTTTGGAGAAAACCGCCTGAGAGCCATTTTCAATTCCAGATTGCATCAGATGTCATCATGTTGAGTTGGTTTCAGTTGTAAAGCCATCAACAAGATTTGAGATTGTCTTAATAACATTCCCCTGCTGGTGCATTTGATCAATTTTTGGATTGTTTGGTTTCATCTCTTGGCAAAATTATGCACATGCTTACATTTGAGAATGATTTCGAGTTTGAGTTTATTTCTCATGTTGCAATCTTGTGTGTGGGATCTTTCTTGATCATACATGGTCTCATATCTTGTAGAGGGTTTAATGGCATCTACAATCTTTCATTTATAAGATCATTCATTTGATTGAAGATAAACAAATTTAAATTCATTTCACCTTCCTTGAATATTGAGGGTGTTTGTAAACCTTTGGGTGTACCTTAGGTTATGATCAAAGAAGGATTTCGAGATACTTTGTTGGTATTTTGCTTCAATCTTTTGTGGCAGGTTATCAAAGGTTGTGTGGAATAGTGCAGATTTGGGCTTCCATTTGGTGCACACATCCTAGTTGAAGGAGTATTTCAAACTCAATGAAACATCTCTGTTGTTTTGGTGTTGCAAATCTCTTGCAAGGTTCTCAAAGAAGTTGGTAATTCCTAGCTAGTCTTGTCTAAGCATCTCCCACAAAATTTCATTCAAACTAACTCATCCTACCCATACTACCCCTGCATTGCATTATGTGTCAACAAAAGAATACAATCCTTTCACAAAAATGCACAAAGCATATCAGGGTTTCATCATGTCTTTAGCAGCCTTAGCCTTGTTTTGAAAGCATTTCCATCATTTAGTAGTGACAACTCCTTTGAGTTTAGATAATGGATAATTGATCATGTTTTCCAAGGCCATCTTCCTTACTATGTGCAAAATACAAGGATATCTTCATCTCCTTTACCATACAAGGGCTGCAATATAGGTTCTCTTGCCTTGGTTGATAGGCACAACCTAAAACAGTGAGGATCAGATCAAGATCCTTTTGAAGGTGCTATCCACTCCCTCAAATCTTGAGTGCCAGCAAGTTAGATATATGTGCTCCCCAACTACAAATGACATATAAATCATCTATCTACCCTTGATTGTCTTGTGAATTCATGATACTATTCAAGTTGTGAAGGAGATTAAATGTTGATACCAACACATTCTTTGTTTGGTAAGATCAATTTTCTAAGAAGATTCATACCCGATTTTACAGAACTTACTATGAGCATTGCTCACATAATGCAAGGAAGAAAAATTTTAATTGGTCCTCTGAAGGAAGAAATCATTCGAGGACATTAAACAGGATATTGGAAAGACTCCAACCATGGCATGCCATTACTTTAGCAAATATTTCATTATCTATTGTTGGCCATTGAAAATACTCTAGCTGTTGTGTTAGCTCGGAAGAAGAATGTTGAAGATCATGAGCTCCCACTTGCATTCATGAGTTATATCTTGAAAACTCATGAGCTGAAGTACACCATGATGGAGAAACATGATTTTACGGTTGTTAAATCTATCAAACATTTAGGTTTTACATCCTTAATTCTCATTCTGTGGTGCTTGTTCACGATACAACAATGAAATCCATTCTTACTCGTAAAGAATTTGGAACCAAGAGAGGTAATTGGGTAGAAAAGTTGTATGAGTATGATCTTGACATTACGCCAAAAAAATGGTTTGGGGTAAGGGCCTATGTGAGCTCATTGCTTTGAGGGAGCTACCAAGGAGTTGTCCAAAGATGGAGTTGATGTCCCTATTGTTTTGTTCCTCAGCTCATGCAGATGTATGGTATGCTGACATTGCTCATTTTATGACCTATGGAGAGTGTTCATCTCACTTGATTTCCAAAGAGAAGAGAGCCCTCAAACCGAGGTCTACACAATATGTGTTATGGGAGAATGCTTTGTTCAAACGAGGCATATATGGAAGGTTTTTGAAGTGTGTAGACAAGGAGCAAAAAAAGAAGTTGTTCTCTTTTTTTCATGACTAGGCTTGTGGAGGCCATTTCTCCTCTACTGTAATAGTGCATAAAATACTTCGTGCTGGTTATTATTGGCCCACTCTATTCAGAGATGCATCAAAATGGGTTGGTAACTGTGAAGCATGCCAAACATTTGCTAGAAGACCTAAGATAGTTGTTTTGCCTCTCAATCCTATATTGATTGAAGATACATTTCAAAAATGGGGTTTAGAATTCATTGGGGCACTCAATCCATCTTCCAGTACTGGGTATACCCATGTGTTGAATGCCACAGATTACTTCACCAAGTGGGTGGAAGCCATCCCGATCAAGAGCACTACTTCGGAGGTAGTTTACAAATTTATTAAGGAGAACATATTGATCAGGTTTGGGATCCCAAACAATATTGTGACTGACAATGCTTCTAACTTTTCTTCTGTTGAGATGATGGAATTTTGCTATGGGTATGGGATCTCCCTTGCTCATTCTTTGGATTACTACCCCCAAGGGAATGGATAGGAAGAATCAACAAACAAGAACTTGGTGAACATAGTTAGAAAGATTGTAAATGATTCTCAGAGGAATTGGCATAAGAAGCTATATGATGCACTTTGGGTTGATAGAATTACACCTAAGAGAGCAATTGGAATGTATCCTTTCCAAGTGGTGTATGGTGTGGAAGCTCAATTGCCAGTCATGGTGGAATTTCCAGCCTTGCATCTGATGAAAACCATTGAAGATTCAAGTTTCAGTAGCTCTTTGGATAAGAGAATTTTGTACCTTTAGAAGCTTGATGAAGATAGGTTGCAAGGTTTTGATAGGATATCAACTCATCAACTAAAGGTGAAGGATTTTTTTGACAAGAAAGTAAAACCCAGATTTTTTCAAGTGGGAGACATTGTGCTACTTTGGTACAAAAGACATGAGCTACGAGAAATTCATGGTAAGTTTGATTCTCTTTGGCTTGGTCCTTTTAGAATAATACATTTTGTTGGAGAGAACTATTTTTTATTTGGATTACATGGATGGATCTCCTCCCACTTCCTTATAGTGAGCAATACTTAAAGTTGTTCATGTCCTAGGTGGCTAGGAAGTCCTTTTGTACGTTACATTTAGTTTTTGGTTTTTTCTTGTTTCCTTTATTGTTGTTTGCTATGTGGCATGTTTTGTTTTGGGTCTTCCCTTTTGGTTTGTTTTGTTTCTTTTCCTATCTTGTGTGTGTTGCCTTGTATTGGTTTTTTCTTTTGACTCTATTTTCCCAATGGATAAGGCATTGGTCTATTTTCCCTGAGTTTTTCTGTGGTTCTTGATCTTGCCTCATTCCTCTATCAAGTCATCCCCAGAAAGAGCCAGTTGTTGTCACCCTCAAAATTCCCCTCTTTTGAAGTCAAGTTTCAAAATTTTGAGTCGGTACCTTAGAGTATTGGATCGTGTCGAGCCTAGTATTGTTTGCAATTTTCCATTCCATGGAGAACAATTTGAAAGTTGGGCATAACGGTGGATTTTTTCCCCTTCTTTTTATTTTCTTCCCGTAGTTGGGAATGACAGCGTATCTTCCCGTTAATTTTTTCCCTAGCATCCACAGGTAGTATGTGGACATCTCTGATTGGATGTGGTATGGCCATGTTTCAAGAAACAACAGAAGCCTCCACGCATCCAAACAACGTAAATCCAAGGGTAGGTCCCAAGGGATAGTCTTCAAATAAGTGCAGGTTTTCCACATGTCCCAGGTCTAAAATGAAAACAAAACAAGCCCAAATCAGCTAAGTATGGAAGGTTCAATAGATGGCACCAAGTGCCTCAATGATGTAATTTAAAGGGTTGAAGCCAGGGGTAGTTCTCCAACTTGTGTCAGGATTTCTACGTGTCCCATGTCCAAAAAGGGAAAAATATGGTAATTTAAATTGACTAAGTATGAGCAAGTGTGTGAAAACCTGAACGTGCCTCAATGGTGCAATTTCAGAAGTAAAACCAAAAGGTCAATTTCCAAATGAGTGCTAGATCACCACGTGGTTAGAGTCAATGGAGAGATAGAATTGGCCATTGAAAATTCAAATCCCAAAGGAAGGAGCCCTGCGTCATCTTGGCATAATTTCGGGAGGCATTTCCAAAGAGGAAAATCAAATTAGCAGCTTTTGACTCTCCACTTTTCTAGGGGTGAACATGAGTCAAACAGAAATAACCCCCGAATTGGCTAAGTATGAAAGAGCGGCGGAGCTCTCCATGAGTCACCTGGCATAACATCAAAGGTAAAAACTATTTAGAGGTTCCAAATGAGCGCTAGCTTGCCACGTGTCCATGGTCAAATATATGGCCCTGCCAAACAAAAGGGATAAAGTCAAGGCGTTATCGGGCCCACTTTAGTTTAAAACTCTCCCATGTGGATGACTCCGATTTAAAGTTATAAAAGAGGATCGAATGGCCCATATTTAACCAGAAAAATAATGGAAATGGCCAAGGCATTGGAGAAACTTAGACATCGGTTTCTTGAATCAGTTTTCATCATTTTTGTAACCGATGTAACCGTTCTTTGAAGCTATTTAACGACTTTCAAATCCATTGTAAAAGGTTGGAATTTTGATATTCTAGGATTGTAATTTTGAATTGGAAGAAATCAATACAAGGGTTTTACCCTGTTTTCCTCGATTTTCTCTTTCCTTCTTTCTCTGATTTATGAATCATCTAATCCTTGCATGCTTAGAAACTTTTTGTTCTAGTTTATACAATCTCAAGAACTTTGAGTCTATGGATTTTTCCTGTTATAAACGTGAATGGTTCTACTCTATAGCTCATTTGCTCAATACATATAAGGGTTTTCTCTTCATCTCTTTTCCCTAAAAGTATTGCCTTCTTCTACCTCCCAGGACTGTCTTCAAGTCTTCTATCCTCATGTATTGATAAATTTCAAGGAATAAATCACATTTCAAGATATCGAGAAACCACCATTGAATTAAATATTGTGTATGTGTACATGGGTTTTTCCCTGGTTTCAATAAGGGAACCTCTCCCATTAAAAAGGAGGGACTTGCTTATCCCTCGAATGTGGTTTCATTCCAAGTGCAAGTGCAAATCTGAAACCCAACACAAGCTTAGAATGAGGTCGACGCTTGGGAAAATTTAGAGGCGTAAAAGGAAAGGATTTCCCTTTCATCCTCCAACAATAAACAAGCTCCCCATTCTTTTATTCTTTCTCCCAATTCTTCATTCCTTTATCCTTTGTCCTTTATAATAAGTGATAAATGAGTTATTATAGAATTATTAAGATAATTTTTGGATCTTAATAAGTTTTAATAAAGCAAGCAAAAGGTAGGGATTCATAGTGACAAAGGAATTCTTGGTATTCTAGGTATTCAAATTTGGGAACCTTAGAATGAAGATATGTGAATTTTGGGGCCTTCCATTCTCTATTCTATTCAAGAGTGTTTCCGAGGATGGAGAACGGAGTGTAGTATTGGGTGATGTTTGGCCCCAAAATTTGGCTTAGTATAAGAAGGCACATGGGCATGTGGGACCTATTTGGATAAGGGCATGTAGGTTAAAGTCACACGAGAGAAGGGTTCTAGCAAGGTTTTGTAGAACACATGGTGCGTGCACAAGGCAAGATGGGTTTTAGACTTAGCCATATTCGGCGTCCCACGCAACACACAAGAAAAGTGTGACCCGTCTAGCATGTGGAGTGGATAAGGTGCCATCCTGGTGGCTATAGGATCAAAAAGGGAATATTCCATGGATGCGATGGAAGGTTCCAGAAGAACATCATTGCAAAGAGTGGAGCGCTTGGATCAAAGGAGGCATAGGACCACTGGACACTTGGCAACCGATATGTTACCTCAAAAGGCATGGCGGTGAAGGCAGGAAAGTTATATATGAAGGTGCAAGTGTAGAAAAAGATATAGATACATAGAGTCAACATGAGAGAGTGAAGGTAATGGAAAGGGGCAAATGTTCTATAGAGATCTTATGGAGGAATCTATGGGTTGGGATTAGGAAAATATAGGAGTGATGGGTTTATATTGATATTTGTAATATGATGGGCATAGTGTCGTTTCGATGCATGACTTTGTTTTGTAATGTTCACATGGGTTTGTTATGACTCCAAGGGATGTAATGTGATTACTGGACACATCATTATGAATATAATACTTTGTTATGAATCATATATGTGTTCATAAGTATAATCCTTGTGTATTTCCTTTATGTATGAACCATTTCTATAGGTTTTCTGTTAGTTCTCCTCTATGGTTACATTGATGTGATAACTCATCCTAGGTTCTCAGAATGTTGCATGATTCTTTTCTATTCATCTACACTTGATTTTATATCATAAGATGATGTATTCTCACAAGACTCACATAAAGTATGGGCTCGACGCCTACGCATGCGTCGGGTGAGTGCCCAATTCTGTTTGGGTGATATGCCGATGCACATGGGATTTTAGTGATTGATTTAAGGGTATAAAAGTGACTACACCGCTTTGTGTAGATTAATTTTTCTTATAGTGTGTTTACATTACTACATTTTTGGTAGGTTATACACTATTTGTGTAGATTACACATTGTGTTATATATGCATACTTATTTGTACTAACAATTATCTTTGGCTTGCCTCTTGTTTCTTGCATTCCTTGGTCTCTACCAATCACATTCCCTTCCCCTACATGGTAGAGTTAAAAATTTCATATAGTTGGTCCTCTTTTGGGGCCACATTCTCCTATTAGAGACATCAAATGCACCTCTTCATTGTAACACTTGGATCTTGATCCATTCTCTCCGCTTCTCACTCTTATTCCGGCTCTCGGGCATTCTTTTGTATTCAAGGGTATAGTCCCTTTCAAAAACTATTTGCCAATAATAAAAAAAAACATTTATCTTTGGCTTGCCTCTTGTTCTTGCATTCCTTGGTCTCTACCAATCACATTCCCTTCCCCCTACATGGTAGAGTTAAAAATTTCATACGGTTGGTCCTCTTTTGGGGCCACATTCTCCTATCAGAGACATAAAATGCACCTCTAATGGGAGGGGAGTCATTTGGGGTTTTAAATTCTACAAAATACTTTTATATTGGTTAGGTTTAGTTCAATCTCTACCTTTGGCATTTTGAGTAATACAGAGAGTGTGTTCAAACCAATATTCGAACCCTGTACACAACAGATTTTATAGGACATGGTTATTTCTAGCATTATGGGGAGGAGTTAAAGGTTAGAGGATATAAAATAATTAATCCATATGCTTCTTCATCCAAAGTGGCATCCAATAACCAAAAAGACCAAGTAGTACAGAGATATCTTCACACATGTTTATTAAGCTAATAAAGGTTGGAGGATACAAACGAATTACTCCCTATACTTCTTTGTTGTATGGTGTCAGATTGCCCAAAAATCTAGGAAAAGATATCCTCTTTCTAAACCATTTCTCTCATCACGAATCAAGTGCACATGTTCAAATTTTCATTTACATATTTTACATTTACATACTCTTAAGTATATATACATGCATATTTTACATGCATTTTTGACATATATACATATACGTATTTGACTACTTGATCGTCTTCTCCTTACAAGTATGACCTGTATGAGAACCAAGTAATCAACAACAACAACAATGAATTCAATAAAAATATTTGGTGGTAGCGCACAGACTCATACTAATTTGCAAGTACATCACAAACAACAACTACACACAAGTTTCTGCACTAGGTTCAATCTCATCACTCTTTTGCACTTCTACATCTTTAGTTTCCACGATGAATCATATTTTTGTCTTTCCAAAATTTGTCTAGTCCTTCACATGTTTTTGACATCACTCTACATGGAAATAACGTACGAATCTCTATCTACTTTATGTTACCGATATTTTTGCACACCAACATAAAGGGGGAAAATTTTGACGATAAATCACTTACTTTTGGCATTATTTAGTCTTAAGATCTCAAACTATTGTTTAGATGGTTTTGAGTGAAAAAGTGCTAATTAACCCCGTATTTTTTCCATTTTACTTTGCTTTCCATCGTTACCACCAACCCCCTACACATACATGCCCAATTTCTTTTCATCACTTTGTATTATTTTATCCTTGGTCGGGAACCCGAGCGCAGTACTAGGCACCCCGATCCTTTTCCCAATTTATCTACATCTTTTGGGTAGTTTCTAGCCATTTGAGCATTCTATGTTTTTGTGTTTGTCCACTTCAAGGTAATTAAGAAATTATAACAAGAGAACCATATGAATATAAAGTTATGAGACCATAAATCACTAGTCACTCTTGTCAGGACACTTAGAGTTACATCCATCAAAGGAATATAGAGCACATTTTCATCCATCGAGATCCATCACAAGGGATAAGGGCAGTTCATTTACATCACACATCATAGGATGGAAGTTTATTATGTTCCATCCACCATTTTATTACATTTTATACACATAGTTATTGCTCGTTACTTTCACAAAGTACTACATCGACACTAGAACACTTAGGGCATGAATTCACATGCACACGTAGAAATATAGTGGGTCTAATATGTAGTCCATCCAAAATTTAGCAAATCCACCATTGTGGTCACTTTGAGGACTGTCTGATCCCTTCATTTGCATTTGCATTTTTTTAGGGTTTGATGCTCATTTCGGGGTCTTGTAGGTCTATCTTTTATCGGTGATTATTGGTGAATTTAAGTACAAAGCATTGAGTTATACATGACAGATAGATATGGTTTTGCATCATCTTTCGAGCCTCCAAATTTGTTTTCTAGATTTCCTACGTGGACAAAGTGTGCCTAGAACTCAAACTATGGTGCCCACAGAGCCTTGATCCTCTCCCGAGACACCCCAATCCACTTAGATTCTCGGATCAACACTTTTTGGGACCTCGGTATGATTTTTTCCTCCTCCCTCCATGTATCTCGTGACACACTCCAGAAGGTCTTGAATAAACTAAGCTCTATCTAACCATTCTCACACTTTAGGGTTTCACATTTTATTTACTTAGGTTATTGGGTCATTTTTCTTGTTTATTTTAGCTCTTATTTACATGTTTTACTTATTATATTAACTTAATAAATCCACATTTTAGTTAATCACTATGATAGAATAAACCCAACTTTTAGCTTGGCAGAGATTATTTTTATAGATAAACTTCTTTGTTCTTCTTAAATGAGGGTATTTTTATGTAACAATGGGTTCTTATGAAAATATTATGCATTGTATATAAGGATAAGATAAGGAAGGAGATGTTATATAATAATATGGTATTCTTTCATGTGGGAAGCACATTTATACGGTGTAGCATGAAAATTTAGAAATATATAATAGAAATCATGAGTAGAAATTTTATTTCATGGTTTGTATTGTCTCAACCACTTCCAACCATTATATGGGCTCTTGAAAATATATTCTCAATATATGTTTTTGAAAATTCCATATTGTAATTTTTGATCCCTACGAGTTTGTGAAAACTAATATCTAGGGATTATTCCTTTCCTCTGGGGATGTAATTTTCTAAAAACTTGTGCACCTAATTTTCATTTAAATATACAACCTTCATGATGAAGTCATATAAACTATGCCCGATTAGCACATTCTTTAGTTCTACGGAACTTTGATTTTTTTCCCTAGAAACTTCCTTTCTAAATGAAAAAAACCGAAATTTTCTCTTACAATCTATTATTTCATTCATCAACATTATCGAGTTTTCATCCTTATGCTTCCTTATCATTCTTCAATTTTTTGAAACCATGCAAATCATAATTTTTTATTCTATTCACATAATTTTTTATTTTATATGATAAGAAGTCATTTATTTGCATTTTATATGCACAAAATGTAGTTTTTATTTTATTGAGTATTTCAATTCAATACACATTAAAATGTATCTACTTAGTAATGAATGCATGCATTACACTAGAACATGAACATTTGATATCTTTGAAAAAATTTATAAAATTAATTATGTTATGTGTTCACCAGTAAGAAAATAAATTACATTACATTAAAATTATGTCAATTCAACACACAATTATTACAAGGCATGTTGGATGTTTGATATATACATGTTAAGGTTTTTTAAATTAATTAACTAATAATTTTTTTATTAAGGATAAATGTTTTTTACTGAGGGCCCTACCTAGGGAAAAAAAAGGCCTAATGCTAAGATATAACAATGAAGAAAAAGTGGAACAGAATCTGAAGTAACTTTCGGGAGAAATAATAGTGGAGCTCTATGCAACATCAAGAATAAAGAACTGTAGTTAACCAATAACCAAAAATGTGATCTCGGTGTCATATGAGAAGTGATTGAATGGATTTTAGAAGAGAATATTTTCTTTTCCTTGAAAATTTTCTGCTCCTCCTTATTCTCTAAACCAAAATCACATAGGAGAAGAACATGTAATGAAAAATAGGTCAAATAGGAGACCTCTCAGAGAAGAAAATATGATATTCTCTAAGACCGCCTTAGTAATGGCCTAGGAAATATGATTATTTGATTCAATTTTAGGCAAATGAGAGGGGTTTATATTAGGTTGAGTCGCCACTTAAGAGGGGTTTAAAGCGAAACATATAAAGAATCGGGAACAAGATCATGAGAGGGATTAATGATAAAGTGAGAGGGTAGAAAACCCCATGAACCATGTGGCATTTTCCTTCTTTTCTCGTAGTGGGAACACAATCCTCAACCATATCTCCCATTTCAAAACACCTATGAAAACATTTCATACTCCAATATTTTAGTCCAGGTTCTTTCACTGGTCAATAGATTAATACTTTCAAGAAGGTCTTGGGTGATGTCTAAATCCACAAGTATTATAACATAAATACTATGTAGTTGAAGTGAAGTAGCATGATCATATTTTTCATAACTCCCCACATATGTCCAATGTCTTAAAGGAAAGAATCATCCCAAATTTGAAGGTGGATGCATGGGAGATGAACCCAAATGGGTATTGTGTCAAATGATTCTTTCAATGGGTCAAATAAGGGATACCAAGGTTTAGTCATGAGACCATATTGGTCCTCCCAAACCTAGTATTGGTTGTGTATTATTTCACATTCCTCATTAGAATCAAACACAACAATAAAATATGATTTGGAACATGGGTAAAGTTTGATCTTACCCTTGATTTTGGAGCCCCATTGTTGAGTGATCCATTCATGTAAGTGAGAAAAAATGAGCTAAAAATTATGGAATATCCATATGATACCATGCATGTTGTAAGCGTTTTCCAGATCTTGGAATTTTAATAGCATATCCTCATCAAGCTTTAGTATTAGGATTTATTTACCAGTTGATAAAGGTTTTTTTTTTGTACACCTTTGGAAGTGACTAGAGAAAAAGAAATCCTCATCCTCCCCCGAATGATACTACCCATGACCTATAAATTATGATCCTCCAAAGAAGATGTGTCCAAGTTAATGGAATCATCCCCTATCTTGCATGCATCGCCTTCACCAAGTTTCTTCTCCTCTTGTGACCAAGGGATTGGATGTTTTAGCGGGCCCCTATTTCTCGATACTATTATCGGTAAGTGTCAAGGAACCCAATGAAAAATATGCACCTCCATAATCTCCAAATCCAGATCCACCCTTCCCTATAAGGTTAGGATCACTTTCTTAATTAACTTATAAATTTTCCTTGACTTAATTTTTTGAATCATACATGATTTATAAATTTCTCCCTTTCATTAATCGCTACAAAATTAATATGAATTTTTGAGATAAAAACTAAAGTTTAAAGAAAATTATCAACCTCATGGAGCTCAAAATGTTTACCATACGCACTTGTGAAGAATAAAATATAGGGTCTCTATAGAATTAGTTTCCCTACTTTTGTCCAGGATAATAATTTGATCTAATTAAAACTTTCGAAAATCTAACACTCAAGTAAATCAAATTCCTTAAATTCTTAAATCCCTTATCTCACGCTATCATGAAGTGGTTCAACACAAACCTCCACACAAGAGTGAGATAAAAAAATTTCTCAATTCTTTTTATTTAACCTTTTGTTGTTCGAGAAAATATAATAAGTCAATTGTGACCATTTGATATCTATTAAATAGTTCCATAAGGTCACCATGAAAATGGTTATGCATGAATCACATTATATATATATTGTTTCTCGTACATGTTTTATCAAGATCTTCAGGAGTATAATTTAGTGGGAAATGTACAATAAATTTATATCTCGAGGTTATTCATAACAACTCTGTCAATAATATGATTAATAAAGGTAACATTAGATTCATCCCCAAAGATGGATAATTATAGAATATCACTAGTTTGGGGGAAATCATGTGAGTCAATGTCTATTTAAAAATTATTTCTAAATATATCCATAGGGAATAAATACCTTCTTATTTTGACCATTGACCAAACAAGGCTATGTTTATTAACTAGAAGTTCGATCATTATAACATCATTTCCATTTAGGAATGGATGAAATTGTTCAATATTTGACACAATAGGTATTATTTGTTAAATTTGACTTTGAAAAATAATAGAATATGCACCATAAATTAATAGTATCCAATCAAGAAATTTTCATTTTCCTCCATTTTGAAAACCTTCTCTCTCATCCATCTAGAGATTTTTTTTTTTGTAAGCTATAATAATCACTTACATGTAGTGTCATTATGTGTCTTTAATGTTTACTCATTAATATCCTGAAATTCAATCTGAAACCATTGATGTTACACCTAAATCATAATAAACAAAAGCGTGGTTATTCTACAAGAGAATCAAGTAATCATTATCTCTAAAAATAAATTAAAAAAATACTCGTTCAAGACAACCTTGGATGTCACTCCATATGTGAGTTACAAAACTTTTCACTATATTTAAGACTCAATGTAGTTATCCTAGTACTTTGTCTAAAGGTGCATGCAACTATCCATTGACCTAGGTTATCCTTGTGCCTCGCCACCGATAGTAGGTGTAAACACCTAAAATACGTTTATGTAGGATTTAATGCTAAGATTGCACTAATTATCCTCTTTCGTCATATATGTAATAATTAGGGTTTTTTTACTAATTAGCTAACATTATTCTTCATATTCGTTATTTAACAACCTTTCATTAATTAATTAGCCTTCCTATCATTAAGGATGTTGATTAAGGACCGTTCATTAATTAATATCCGCTTCTACTTGGGTTAATTAATTATTATTAATTAATTACGCCTCAACTCTCAATCAATAAATTACCATTTATTGGATCAAATTCCTCTCTTACATCCGCAAATCATACTAATTTTCTTCTATAAGCTTACCTCTACATATTAATTAATCATTGTTGATTAATTAAAACATCCCCCAACTCCCATGAGTTACTAATGACAAATTAAACTCTTCTAAATCAATATTACCTTTTATAAAGAAAACTTTTCTATTCCTAATCTTGTTTTACCGTTATCCCACATTCATCAATTTTCTAGCCTTACCTCTTTAGGCAAGCTATATAAATAATTCTCTTTCTTACCTTTCTTCTTGCACCATGCTTTTAATAGTGAAAACTATAAGTATGTTGATTTTGACCCATTATCCATTTTTGGAAATAGCTTCTCCATCTTGCATCCTTTCACGCAAAATTGAGTAATATGGGAAGATCTAAAATTACCTTGTAGCCATTCTTGGTGAGATTCCATTCTTAATCTTTGAGATCAAGTAACAATCAAATTTGATTTCTTATGTTCTTCATAGGTTCATAGTTTAAGTTAGAAATCATAGAGAGTAGGAAATAGCTTAGCATGTAGTTTCATTTATGCATTGAAGAAGCATTTCTTTTAAGCTCTTATCTTGATGGTTCATTATTTAATTATCATTTAATTTTGAAGCTATGTAGATATTAGTTTAAATTTATAGCTTAGTTAATAAAACATAAGCACTTATGGCATGCCCAGAGGGACTTACTCTATAGTGCTTTTCACCTAATTTTTAGTTTTTGTAGTTATGTTTCAATTTTGATTACTACCCCTCTTTTGCACATGTTGATCTAACTTGTTTTTCTTAACTTGTTTTTTCAAGTTTGCATGTGTTGATTCTTCCTTGTATGTATAAAGAAGGTGAGGTGCTGTGAAAATTAGATCTTGATGGAAAAATTGCAATATTTTTCCATGTTTTCATGTTTAGAACTTCATTTTTCAACATTCTACATGCTAGTTTTGTCAATTTCTTGAAAATTTTAAATTCTTGAGCATGTAGGTTAGTGTTTGATAGTGCTAAGTCTTATATTTACATATTAATGTGGTGGGTGTATGTCAAAATTGAATCTTGGTGAGAAAATTTCAAGATTTCTCTATGTTTTCATTTTTAGAGCTTACTTTTTCATCATTCTACATGCTAGTTTTGTCAATTTCTTGAAAATGTTAAGTTTTGATTGTGAATGTTAATGTTTGATAGCGTTGATTCTTATACTCATATACTAATGTGATGGGTTGGTATCAAAATTGAATCTTTTGTTGGAATAATTTGACTTTTTGCAGATTAAGGGACATTTTTTCCACATTTTTGAGTACATCTAAAGTGGATACCCCGTGAGAAATAAGAGCATATGCGTAACCCATCTTCTAAAGGCCATAAAATTTTGCTTCTGAAATTAAAATGAATCCATTTTTTTGAATTCCAAAGGTATTTAAGTGAACTATGCAATGAGAACATAAATTTGGGATTTAAACTTATAGAAATTGTTGGTTTTCCTTTATTGTAAAACTAGTCATTTTCTAACATGTCTAATATTTTGATGAATGTTTTATTTCTATGCTTTAATTGATTTAAAAAAAAATCTAGTGTATGATTTTCTCTTGCACCTTTTGGTGATCTTGAGACTAATTTTTTTGATAGATCTATCTTTTTAACATTTGGATTAACTTGGAAATTTGATTAGTCATTTTGCTTAAGGGAATGAACCTTTTACAAAGCATTTTTTATGGTCCTTTCATTTGAAGTTTTCCATTTCTATCTAGTTGGGTAAATTTTTATGTATTCTATTTTCTTGCACATTTTAGTGATCTTGATGATCAAAAAAAACTTTATTCTTCATTTTCTAACATTTGGTTGATTGGCAACTTCATCTTTCATTTTTTTCTTAAGGGAATGAACCTTTTACAAAGATTTTTTTTATGGTCCTTTGATTTAAATTTTCCATTTCTATCGAGTTTAAATAAAGTTTGTGTATGCTCTTCTCTTGCACCTTAGGGTGATCTTGAGAATAAAAATTAACTTTAGTCTTCATTTTCTAACATTTAGCTAGTTGGAAACTCCATCTTTCATTTTTGGCTTAAGGGAATGAACATTTATCAATATATTGGTATGGTTCATTAATTACAAAGATTTCCTTTACTTTTTAGTTGGATTATTTGTTTTGTATGCTCTTCTCTTTCATCCTTATATGATCTTGAGAATCAAAAGGAACTCTTAATCCTCTTTCAAACAATGTGATTTTCTTGGAGAACTATTAAAATTTGAATGCAGGACCTAAATACGCTTGCCAAAGAGTCGAGATCAAAATAAATTACTAAGGAAATTTGATGGAGGTTTCCAAATGGTGTACTTCTAAACCACATTAAAAATAAAAGATAAAAAACACACCACATTCATAACATTTTATTTGCATTTTTAGATAAGGGTATGACCTGTCCGCTTAACTAAGACATAACCCCTTTAGCATAAGCCTTAAGCTATAACAATGGGGGTGGTCATAGGAACCCTAATGTAGTCCACATAAGAGGTAACCTTAAGGACCAAACGGGAAGTGCTCCACACACCTACTTGACTATTTTTAGCTTTGTGATATTTAGTGTCAAATTTATCGTATCGTGACCCCGGTGAGAGTACACGATGAACACATTAATTTCTCACTGTACTTGAAGGGGTTAATGTATATCTTAGATAACCCAAAACTAGTCCGTGTGACTTTCTTGGTAAATCGAGCTTGCATCCGGACAAACTTTGACACCTATTTGAGTGAACCACCTAGGAAATACATTCAACTTTTGAGCCAACTTGACCAAATCGTTCTTTTAAAGAGCCATCATTCATCACGAAATGTGTGAATCATTAATTTCCCTTAATTTTTCACTCACCCTATGGCAAGGTGAAAATTTGCTGAAGTGAGGCCAACATTTTTCATCATCACTTGAACTACTTCCTTTGCTTTTTTTTACACTTTATTGATCAAAAGAAGAGTGACCACATGTGTATTGCCAATTGATTGTGTCACCACTTTTATGTCTATTTACGCTCATCCATATTTTCTCTGGGTTGTTAAACATCTAAAGTGTGTGGGAACGTTCTCATATCATTGGCATCAATTTTATCTTGATACCCATGTCAAGATCATCATCATAGTTAGGCTTGGTTCATCACTTGATTCTCCTTTGAATTGTTATCTTGCTTGTATCGTATCACAACAATTTTAATACTTACGTCTTGTTTCTTGCAAACTTCACCTAAGTGTTTAGATTGTAATGTTATGCTACATGCATCATAACAATTCCTTAGTATACTCTAGCCTTGGTTTTCTTTCAAAAATTACCTTGATTTTGAAAGGTGTTGTTGTTACCTTTGTGCACATCATATTAATATTATTTTGATACTAATACCTTAATTTTTCGTAAAGTTTGGTTAATGCATCTTGGTGGTATTTTCGCATCGTTAATATTTGTAGCTTCGAATTTTTTTGAGATTTAGGTCTTGGTTGGACTTAAACTTGATTTTAGTATACCTTGTTTGGAAATCGTATCAACCTTTTGTTATTTCTTACGTCTTGTTCATTTTTGAACTTGGCATAAGTGGTGACATTATGTTGATCATTTTACACTAACCTACCTTTGACACACATTTTTCATAAGGAGTATTTCCTTGTAGATTGGCTTTGTGTTTTGAACTTGCATGATTGTTCCTTGTGTTTATCCATCTTATAAACTCATTTCTAGGACAATCCTTTAGGAATTTTGATCCTCTTGATCTTCTTATTTTTGCCTAAATTCATGGTCATTTTGAACATATATTTCAAACCTTAGCAAAAAAATCTTATCAAGAAAATTTCGCATCAATTGGATGTTGGAAATATTTCCTTTGTATCCTTTATGTTGCTAAAATTTTGATCAATCCTTTGACATTTACACCTCCAAACTTGTTGTCCAAACCTTGTTGGATTATCAATCTTATGTCAACATGATGTATGTTTTCCTTAGCTTCCCTTTGGAAAATCACACAAGCATCCCCTATCTATTTGTAAAATGTCTAGTTGGTTTCCGTTATGCTACCTGAATTGACATGGAACTTCCTTCTATTTGAAGGAGTTCAATCACACTATCTAGGTCTAGGCATTTGGACTTAGTGAATGCCAACCATGACTAATTATCATAGGGTTCCTTATACTTATAACCATAAAGAATCAAAATTTAGGCATTCACATTAAAATATGCCCATCATGACTAAACCATGTTTGGTTCTTTGCACTAGAGAACCCATTCAGGTAACTTGTTCCCCACCTTCATCTCATAATCGGTGGTCTGGTTTAGAAACTTATGATCCAAATTATTATTTTGGTTCCCCCACTCTTATTATGATTCTAATCCAAACATTTCCTCTTCTTCTAAGGATTCCAATCCAAATATTTCCTCTGATTCTTTTGATGATTCATATCATAACTTGCTATTCACCTTCATCTAATTCGACTCCTAAGTCATGGTCCCCCCTTCTTTTCACGACCTCTATTATTAGTCACCTAAATGATGCTCTCCTCCTCTAAAGATTTGTGTCACTAGATATTCACTTCATCATTCATATAATATAACTCCTACATCGCGGTCCTCCATATCTTTGCGAGAACCTTCTTCATCATCCATTTAATATGAATTCTATGTTGTGGTCCACCTTTTCTTCACCGGACCCCTTTTATCATCACCTCAACAATGTCTTATTCTTTTGAAAATATGCACGAATCCAAATCCCTCCTATCAAACATCTAATATAATTCTTGAATCATGGTCCTCTATTTCTTTGTAGGACCCCTTTTATTACTCATCCAATGCGATTCTTAAATTGTGATCCTCCCCTTATTATTAGGAACTTATTCATCGATCACCTCTTTGAATTATTCCTTCTTTGAATATTCGTATGAATAAAAGTATGTCGAGTCCAACATCAAAATTGATTTGCTATGTCATAATCTATAGACTTTGTACTTAATCCTACTAATTTACAGATGATATAACATCGTATAGGTAGGTCTACACCGCCTTATTCTACTCCGGAGACATCTAGCTCCACATCTACTTTGTCCCCTACATCACCTTCTTCTATCAATCATCATCAAACATCTTCTCAATATTTCACACCATTTGGCCCTTTTTCATCCAATCAAACTCTAATGATCAATCGACAACTCATACTTGATTGATTTCTTTCAAAAAAAGGAGCGATCATGGCCTTTATAGGGGAAGCTGTTATCCAAAATTCACCCCTCAAGGTAATTTTGATAACATGCATCAAATTCTTCAGTCCCGAGCAAGTAGATTGATTCAAGGCCCGAAATCGTGTTTTGGGGCCCCTTCGGCTTCTCTCTAACTCTCCCATCCAAGAAAAAATCCCAACGAGTTAGAAAAAATGGAAAAATGCAAAAAATAAGGTTGCAGGATTGTTTTAAAGCATTTCGGTCTGAAGGGTGCGCCGTCGTACCGGTTTAGGTCGTACCTGCAGGTTCGTCGTACCAAGTTCGCGGCTGAAATACAAAGAAAATCGGCTAAGTCGGACATTTTTGTCCCAGGCGGTCCAGCGGGATAGTTGGGATGTCGGGATGCGAAAAGCCGAAATGGCCGAAAGTGGAAAAAATAGTCAAGTTTTGTTTTCGCGTGGTTTGGGACATCTGGGACAAAAGTACGCACGGGACACGTGAACCGGCCGATTCACCGAAAGACGGTCCATTTCGTGCGATTCGAGAGATTTTAAATGCAGGACGATCGGGACAAAGGTACGCATGGGACGCGTGGGACGCGAAAAGGTGAAAAAGCCACAAAAGGGACAAGGAAGCGCGAATCGGCTGATGTGGGAGAATTCATCTGGGACAGCTGGGATAAAGGTACGCGTGGGACGTGAAAAGCCGAAATGGCCGAGGGCAAAGAAGAAAAGTCAACGTTTGACCCGTGAACTTCAAACGGCCATAACTTTTGACTCCGAGCTCCGATTTTCACAAAATTGGAATTTCTAGAATGAGCACGATGTCCTCTACACCTTTAATGAGGGTAGATATATTTAAATAAAATAAACATATTCAGCTCTAGTCAGTTAATGCTCATTCCCGTCAAATGATAGAAAATGCCTGCCATGACCCAAAATAGCTGCCCACACTCAGAAGGCCATAATTTTTGCATCTCTCAACGAAATCGCACAAAATTGGTACCATTGGAATCATGGCTCTGAGCTCAAAACACAAGAATCAAGAAATTCTAGATTTTCTAGGATATTGATGGATATTTTTTATAAAACGTGGCCAGGTTCATAACAGTGTTCTATTTGGTAGTTGAGAGTGCAATAAAGGGGCATGGTCATCTTTCTTTCTCTGCTGCAGCACCTAGGACAATATGGGGAGCCATTTGCAAGTAATATAAAATCATTTTACTCAATTTAATGCCTCTTACAAGTGGTTGAAGGAAAGATTTCAGGATTCTGTTTTTCCTTCTCTCTCTCTTCCCATTTTTCTATAAATTGGAATGTTGGGCTCATTATAAAAAAGTAGTTTTTGTAGCAAAGCTCTACCAAAATCACTTTGTGAAGCCAATGTGTTGCAGGCCCTTGTAGTGGACTCCTTGCATGGTGATCCAGGCCCTTTTCTTGTAATAGATTGAACTGTGCATATCATGAAGCAATAAAATACAAGTTTGTGGATGTATCTTCCCTTGCTGTGTTTTCTTGCATTCTTCTTGCCCCTCCAATCTTAGTTACAAGAATATTGTGTCTATTATTATGTTCTTGCAGGGATCCATTATCATTGTGTATGTTTGAAATATTGTTGTGAATGCATTTTGCTAGATTGTGGAGAACTGTCATCACCTCTTCTAGTGTGCATTTTGCTTCTTTATCTCACGCATTGGGAGACTACTCTCACACCCTCCTTTTCTGGTGTATCACCGCTTTAGTGTAGGCTTTCATTTTATGCATTCTCTCTCCCTGGTCCCTTGGAAATTTAGATTAGAATAGTTAGTTTCCCCTACATTAGAGTAGATTGTGGCAGGTAGTTTAGGAGCAAGAACCAACTTTCTCACGGAGGTCTATCTTAAGTAGCAAGTCCCACAACTTGGAGATAGTACCCATGTTATCCAATCACACCATGAGTTCAAGTATATACACTTGTGGAAACATACGGATGTTGTGATTTGGTGATAACAGGAACATGAAGATATCCCTCTAAAAAATCACGAGAAAGGATTCTCTTTAGACTTGAGACATCTGCGTATTGTGAAGAAAAGCGTTGATTCCTTTTATTAAGAAATGGAGGAAAAGCCTCAGATCATGCAACTTGATCCTCATATTTTTATTCCATCATCACATTATTCATTCTGTGATGAACTACGGGTTTAATCTTGAGCCACGAACCATCTTCTCATCATCCAATTATTTTTCACATATAAAAATTCCTCAATCATAATCACACTTTAGGTCATCACCAAGTAGCCCATCACCTTCTTCTATTTATGGGCCACCTCCAAGTATCCCTTCATCATCTACTTGTGGGTCTCCTCCGGGTATCCCATTACCTTCTATTCTGGGGCCACATCTAACTAGCCCCTTGTATTCTATATATGGGACACCTCTGGGTAGCCCCTCATCTTCTATTCTTGGGCCGCCTCCTAGTAGCCCTTCTTCCTCTATACTGGGGCCACATCCAAGTAGCCTTCCATCTTTTTTTTGTGGCTCGCCTCCTGGTAGCCCATCTTCTTCAATTCTTTGACTGTATCCTTTTCATCTGTCACATTATGCTATCAATGATTTTGGTAATCCCACCCATATTCCTCTCATCAATTATTAACATCCAAGTTCTTCTCCCAGTTATCGGGATCATACAGGTCAAACATTAGCTTATAAGAAACCCAAACAAGTTCTTTATCAATCTAATATCAAAACTCTGAAGATCTCTAAAGCTCCCAACAACTCAAATGATTATAAAATTAAAAATAAAATGTAATTCTAGAATGCACACCAATGTACCCATCAATTATGGTGCAAAGTGCAAAAACCTATGGATAGGGAACTCAAGCTCCCACATATAAAACCCATGTTTCAAAACAAATCATAGTCATTTGTTGAGTGTGAACTCACCACAATCATCGAGATCGGGGATAATATCACTCTTGATAAACAAACATGCTTAGTCTCCCTTATCAAGGAAATTGTGAACATCATTGTTGGATCCTATCACATAGAGTGACATGGTTGGTCCCAATCTCCCAAAATAATGAAAAATTATTTAAAAAGTAAAAAAAAATTAAAAATACAAAAAAATGAGAAAATATTACAAAAACAAAATCAAAGGCACAAAGATAAAACATTTAAATTATGTATTACTTACACATGGATGTTCTTTCATCCTTTTATTTCATATTCCTCTATAATTCATCCACCATTTTCATCCCTTTGATGTTATTATGGTTATACTATTTGCACACATTTTGTGACATTTATCTCTACGATATATCTGTTTGATTACGGTCTTTTATCACCTTCCTAAATTAAATAATGACTAACCTCTTAGAGATCCTATCACAATTATCATCTAATAAACTTGTGAAGAAATTTTGGACGTATTATTCGACACTAGCCAATGTCATCATCACAATCACTTTCAAATTCTTCCATTAAGCCATTAGTGGTTTGTAACCCCTTTCAAAATAAGAGAGCTGAAATAAGTTTTGAGAAAGCAAAAGAATCAAAATCAATCAATCAAAAATAAAAAGATAAAAGAAAAAGAAAATTGATACATAACTCTCTCTTGGGGTATTTCCAATATTATCTCTTGGGGCTTTGAATTTTTGACTTAGTAGAGAAATGTTGTGATTAGAATCAATGCATCTCCATCGGAGCTATAGATGCTTGGCTCGTGAGCAATGTAAAAATATCCTTCCAAAATCCATTAACAAATAACCTTTCAAACTAAATCATTCCTACACATTGGCTAGTGTCTTCATTTGCTTTCTATCAAATATGTCCTTTAAGAGGTAATTCATTTCCACATGCACACACATGATCTCGATGAGTAAACTGGATTAGAATGTTACCAAGTGTTACTTTTTGACCTCTTTCAAACTTTTAGTTTAGCATATGTCTTGTCTCATGATTTTTCCTTGGGCTGATCATGTTTTCATCAAACACCTTCTAAATATTTTCATAGCATCCTATGTTCATTGGAATCATTTAGAACATCCATGTGTATAGGATTTCATCTTTACCATGTTCGCAGACACTTTTGTCCCCTTTTAATAAGACAATTTTCTACTTCCTTTCTCTCATGTGTTTCTTGGTCAGTTTACATTGGGACATCCTTGCTCGATCATGGTTGAACCTATTTTATATTGGCCTTGATCCACCTTCTACATGTGAAGATTTTTTCTTTGAATACTCACACCTAATCACTGGGGCATGTCGCATATTCACTTTCTCATACATGTGGCATTCTTCCCTTGTACATCCCATATATCATTAGGGGCATCCATGTTTCTTGATTTCATGTACATAGTTTCGGAAAATATTCAAAAGAAAAATATTCACATATGTTTCTAAAAATTAAAAACAGTAAAAATCATCCTGTAAAACGTCACTCATTAGTTCTCACATGTTCTTGTGCATGACTCACGGATCATATTGATCTACCTCCATTAACAAATTTGATTTTCTTACTATGTTTGTACATTGGGGCACAACGAGTTATTGTTTCATAGTGCATGATTTATTTTCATAGGACCCAAGTTTCCTCCGTTATTCCCCTTGCATGTATCCTGTCTTGGGGAGCCACTTTTATCCCTTCTTGTTAATTCGCATAGGTTGGAATCAATGTTTGATAACAAAAACATTGCATTATGTTTCTCTGTTAGGTTATCTTTTTACTTTCGTATTTCATTGCATTATGTATGTTGTGGGGAGTTAGGCATCTTTTACTTTCTCATATTTCATTGTATTTTGTATGTTACATAGAGTTGGTGGTTTTAGCAATGGAAAATTGTTTGTATATGGCTTTTCATTTCATACTACACTTAAGTTCACTCTTTTTAATAAGGACCTGATAATGTCAATCATTAGCACTTTTCATCTTCATTTTTCTTCCATTCCACTCTCATTCTATCAACACTCTTCTTCAAAAGCAACTTGGGGCAACAGGAAAAATTCTTCTACTTATTCTATTATGTTCTTTCATCTTTTCAATCATCGATCTCCCTCTTTAACCACCCGACCAACACTCGAGGGGGCATCCTTCATTCTATTAATTTTTTCTTCTATCTCTTCAAAACAATTATTTTATTTTACTTGTCTACTATCTTTGAAATGGCATGACTTACGCCACTCCAAAGAGGGGAAAATGTAGACACCTAAAATCCGCTTATGAAGGCTTTAATGCTAAGATTGCAAAAATGATCCTCTTTTTCATAATTTCTGTAATAATTAGCATTGTTTCGCTAATTAACTAAAATTCCTCTTCATATTAGTTAATTAAATACCTTTCATTAAATAATATCCAATTCTACTTGGCTGATTAATTATTATTAATTAATTATGCTCATAACTCTAAATCAATAAATTACCGTTTATTGGATCAAATTCCTCTTAAATCCCACAAATCATACTAATTTTCTTCTAATTAGCTTCTTTAAGCTTACCTCTACCTATTAATTAATCACCTTTGATTAAGTAAAACATCCCGCAACTCCCATGACTTACTAATGACAAATTAAACTTTTCTAAATAAATATTACCCTTTATAAAGCAACCTTATCCATTCCAAATCTTGTTTTACCTTTATCCCACATTCATCAATTTTCTAGCCTTTCCTATTTAAGCAAGCTATATAAAGAGCCCTCCTTCTTACATTTCTTCTTACACCATGCTTTAAATAGTGAAAACTATAAGTATTTTGATCTTGAGTCATTCTTCATTGTTAGAAATAGCTTCTCCATCTTGCATCCTTTCACTCAATATTGAGTAATATGGGAATATCCAAAATGACCTTGTAGCCATTCTTGCTAAGATTCCATCATCAATCCTTGAGATCAAGTAATAATCCACTTTGATTGCTTATGTTCTTCATAGGTTCATAGTTTAAGTTAACAATCATACGTAGAGTAGGAAATATCTTAGCATGTAGTTTCATTTATGCATTGAAGAAGCATTTATTTTAAGCTCTTATCTTGATGGTTCATTGTTTAATTAGCATTTACATTTAAAGTTGTGTTTATGTTAGTTTCAATTGATAGCTTAGTTAATAAAACATGAGCACAAAAGGCTATGATAATTCCTCCCAATAGAAACCGTTGTCCATAGATGTTGAATTTAGAGTTACACCATCCTATGATGGGTATGAAATACGTAAATGTAGTCCTTTCTCTTTTCGCTCAATATGTGGTACATAGATATCTTAATTCCACGATAATAAATGCTTACGTTATAGCTATATATATAAGAGTTATTAATTTTACATTAGAACCTTAGTGGTGGGAAATTTCACCCCAAAATATATGATTGAAAAGATAGAAAGAATGAAAAATGGGCCCTTATAGAGAACAAAAGTGAAAAATAAAAGCGGTCGATATTGTACAAAACATTTGGTCAATAATGTGTATACAATCCTAACATTTTTTTGGTATTGGACAACATTAAAATAAAAGGCAACAATGAAAGAGGACTGTAAAAGATATATGTAAGGTGATACAAAATCAAATCATAGAAATCGAATTATAAGAAATGGGGTTCAATCAATTTAAAAAAGTAATATAAAAGAGTATTGTTTCTACTTAGATATTGTTCTATTGTTAAAAACTAATGTATACAACAACCTAATAAAAACATAATGTAATAATTATTTTGTGTAAATTTCAGTTTCTACATTTGCACCTTTATGCTAGTGAATAAAATTTACTATTGTAAATGAAAGGAGAGTCATACCTACGAAAGTGGTAAAGAATGAAAGTATGCAAGTGTGCTGAGAGAAAATATTCATATGTGACACACATCATAAGTCATCTCATATTTTTCCCTCTCTACTTCCTTCTCTACCGCTAGGTCATCCTACCCCTTTACCTACCATTTTCTCACCACAAACCCCATGCGAGCTCTAAAATCACCCTACATTCTCTCCACCCACCCATTCTACGTTGTAATTATCCTTGGTTTCTATTTTCTCCCATGTTTATTCACACCTTGAATTTCTCCACCATTATCTCCTTGACTCCATTGTTAAGCTAAAGATCCAACACCGGGGGACTTCTATCCACATGGAATTATCACATAAATTTCAATGAAACTATTCACCCCATGTTACCACATTACCCCTATCCAAAACATTTTAAATTTGTCACATTTGAAACATTTGATGGCATAAAAGACCCCCAACACCAATTACATCTCTTCCGCTACGCATGCCATCTAATTCAATATGATGAAGCACTCCTCATTCACACCTTTCCCCTTTCACTCTCTGGACAAGTACATGACTAGTATTCACACCTCCCCAAATATAGAATTTACACATTCACATAACTTTCTGACACATTCATAATAAACTTCTCTACAATATGAATAATGAAAATCCTCCTTGAAAATCCTATAAAAACAATCAGTCTTATATAAATCAACATATCTCGAAAGAAACTTTATCCCTCTCCTTACCCAAGGTTAGATATTTATCCCTGTGTAAAAGGAACTTTTATTGCTTGTTTTTTTTTCTTCAATACCTTATAAAGACACCGTAGCGTGTAAACTATAGGTTTTTCAATAACGATACCTTGTCATAAAACCATGGTTCCCTCTCGTTAACCAACTCACATAATCTTTATTCGTAAACCTATTTGGATTAGGTGCCTAATTTACCTTTTTAATTTTGTCACAAGGAATGTCGATCTCCATTGGTAATGTGTTGGGAAATATTATTAATATTGACTCCCAAACCACCGATTTTAAGCATACAATATATGTCGGGATTCTTGTTGATCTAAACACTTAAAAATACTTTTCTACAAGCATTGAGCTTAAATTACATAACATAACTTGGAGTAAGCCTCTACACTACAAAGTTTTACCATTCATATGTAGACGGTGTTTCAATTTAGGTCATGCTCTTTTGCTGAATGTGGGATGGAAAAGTGTAACAGATGAGAAAAATAAATGCTGGAAAAATGCCCTCCTAGAACATTCGGTTTTTTATGTCAACAAATAGTTAGATTCAAATACATATTTAGACATTGTGGCTTAATAGGTCTTGGAAGATCCTCTATCAAAAATTTATATTGGAGGGAATAATGATAACTCAAAATGTTTGATCCATAGGGATCCAAAAGAATTGTACTTCATATGATCATCCAACACTAGAAGGAGAAAATTGAGAAAATAAGGTTCTTTTAGTATATTAATAGAACCACTTTGCTCGATGTAGAGTGGTGTTCTTGAAACCACTAGTTTGTGTAGGGTGGCCCTCCTATAACCACCTGGTCTACGCAGACGGTGGTCATGTCACTTTTGACAAAAAAATAAAAATGACGCATGAATGTACATGTATTTGAATCATACGACCTTATCTTTTCCCTTTTATGGCATTTCTTGTTCTCCAAAGTGCATGAGAGGACATGATAAGAACTATAAATACATGAATGGAAGAAGATAACGGATTGAAAGCATGAGAGTAAGTGAGTAGAGTATTCGTAGTGCTGGAATTGAGCTTGTAGGAGAAAGGATATTGATGGAAGACCAAACAAGTAATTGAGAGGAAGTGTGAGAAATTGTCAATTTCCTCCCATACTTATTGTAATTCTATAACTTTATATTATTGAATTGGCCAATACAAGTGGGAAGAAATAGAAATTTCCCTTCCCGACTATTTTTCCTCCTCTAGGGGTTTCCAGGATAAAAATTATTGGCATGTGATTTTAAATTCATTTATCTCTCTACAAATTTTGGTTCCATTGCATTTGAAGAGGAACCATAATTCACCAACTGGGGGCCAAAGATCCATGGATTGTTTGAGTATTTGGTGGAGGAGATCCCCACTATGGAGTGCCGGTAACACCTTTTTTGCATGGGGGCGAGGCTCCAATCGGGTCCAAGAGAGGGGGGCGAAGGGTGGCTATATGAGGAGTGAGAGCGGTGACTTCTCGAGGGATCCTTCGGCGAGGGATGCGAGTGGGAAGGATTTGGGGAGAGGAGGGTCGAGGTGGCGGTAACCGAGGATTCGTTGGGACCTTGCTCATTGTGCATGGTGCACTCTCGTAGTGATCCAGAGCTCTTGAAGGTGTACAAATTCCAAAGCAACTTTGGTAGCTTGAGCTTGAATATGTAGGCGAACAATAGACAAAATAACCACACGATCATTAGTAGATAAATTTATAATCAAATGATCTTTCTTGAAAATGACAACGTCACAAGCTTTCCATATATGAAATAAACTACAGGCATGAAATAAATACCATAGATTAACAATATTAGTGGGACATGGATAAAGTACCAAAATAAAACAAGACACAATTGGAAAAATTCAAGGTGATAAGGTTGGAATGAATAATGGATTTATTTCAAAAAACTTGGGCACGTGGGCAAGACCAACAAAAGTGCAAGAATAACTTAGGCTAAAACAAAAAGGAGATTTAGAGAAGGAATACCGATATGTCGAAGCCTTTAATTTTCATTAATTTATAATTAATTTTAAATTTTAAATTACATTAATTTTTATTTTTCATTAATTTATTTTTTGATTTTTAATAAGTTTCATGAAATTCTATGTTTTATTAATTTTAAATTTTCAAGGAATTTTAATATTTATTTTGAATTTTCTACTAATTTTGTTATTTCTAATCTTTCATTATTTAATAATTTTAATTTTTGTTATCAAATATTTTTAACTATGAATTACTTTGTTATTTCAATTTTCAGTAACTTTAATAACATATTAATTTTAAATTACTTTAATTTTCACTCTTTCCTATTTTTGTTTTTTGTTTTTAAATTCTTTTTTAATTATAGCTTTTTGTAAATTTTTCTTAATTTTTAATTTTTGTTAATTTTTATTATTGGATTCTTCAAAAGTTTCATAAATTATCTTTTTGAATTTGTATCAATTATTATTAATTTCGGTTTTTAATTTTTTTAATTTTATATTTTATCTATTAACTTATGTTATTTATTATTATTTATTGATTATTAATAACTTTGTAATTTTTAATTACTTTTTAAAGCTTTTTAGTTAATTTATAATTTTTATAAAATTTATATTTAATATTTATTTCCAATTTTTATTAATTTTGATTTTTAATTTTGAGAAATTTTTAACTCTTTTTGTTACTTTTTATAAATTATCAATTTTTGGTTAATTACGCCAAAAGGCATTTCCCCTACGGAAAAGATCCTGCAGTATTTCACGACATGAAGTTAAGTTTGACATGTTAACATGCGGTTAAATGTTTTTGCTATTTTTAGTTGTTTTTAGTTTTTAGAAGTTGCAAATTCGGTGCGAGAAGAGATCGTGGACATCTCCTCAACATGTCTAAGAGATCATTTTTAACTACTCGATAATCTTAAAAGTTTTATTTTTGGGTTTTCCTTACGTTCTAAAATCCAAAAGAAATGGTTATAGATGATTCGTTTAGAGTCAGTAACTCGATTTCAAGTTTATGGTTGGTGACAACAATCTCAAATATTTGTAACCAAACATATGGAATTCACATTTCCAAGTTTATAAATTTAGGCTTTGATTTGAGATTGCGACCTCGACACAAAGCATGATGGAAAGAAAGGGAGCAAGATTTTCAAATTTTCGTAGCTCAGAGGCAATGTATTTTGGGTTTTTGTGTTTGTATGTGTTAAGGTATATGTTATCTATGGTGATTCCCAGACCCAATTGGTTTTTCGTAGTGCCCAATTTGGTAGATTTCAAATTTTGACTCTTTTTCAGTGAAATTTTGTAAATCTGTGTTATTTCATTTGTTTTAGGGTTTGAGCTTCTGATCAGCAGTAGGTAAAATCTAGTTTTTCTTCCTGTGCAATATGATATTGGGTGTATGGTGGTTGGTGACACATTTGGCGGCATTCTTGGGGTTCTTGGGCTTAGGATGTGTGAGTTTAAAGCTCCATTGGTGAGAAATAGTTCAACAAGGTGCATGTGTATTTTGTGTGTGTCAAATATTTACGGATTTACAAGGTATTAACATGTGGAGAAATAGACTCCTTGATTTGGGTGGGTGCGTGTGTCGGTTATAATTTTGAGTAGATGAGGCTCCGAGTACAAATGGTATTCCATTTTTATTAGGATGTCCAAGTTCACTGTTGGATTGTAGAGAAATTATCCAACATGGAATGGATTATTTTGTTATTTTGATTGTATTTAATGGAGATTTTACATAATTGTAGGGCATTGAGATTTCAAGAAATAAAGTGCTTGATAATTGATTCAGAAATTTAGTAAATATGTGTTATATTTCATTTGTTTAAGGGTTTGTGTTTCCAATCAACAACAGGTAAAATCTATGTTTTCTTCATGTGCAATATGATATTGGGTGTATGGCTATTGGTGACACATTTGGCATCATTTTTAGAGTTCTTGGCTTAGGATGTGTGAGATTTACGTCCCATGTGTGATAAATAGTTCAGCAAGGTGCATGCATATTTTTATGTGTCGACACTTATAAATTTTTAAGGTATTAACATGCGGAGAAATAAACTGCTTGATTTGGGTGGGTGCGTGTCTCGGTTATAATTTTTAGTAGATGAGGCTTTGAGTACAAGTGGCATTCCATTTTTATTAGGATTTCTAAGTTAACTCTTTGGGTTGTAGATAAATTCTCCAAGTATGGAATGTATGCTTTTGGTTATTCTAATTGAATTTAGTAGATTTTTACATAAGCTGGGGGCATTGAGATGTCAACAAACAATGTGCTTGATACTTGATTATGGATGTGTTCCTTGATTTTGAATTTGGATTGGTGAGTTTCATGCATAAAAATGCCATGGCATGTTTATTAGGTTTTTTATTGCATAGCTCAACCGGAGAGAAATTCTCCAAGCAGTGAGTAACTATTATTATTGTTTTAGTTGTATTAAGTAAATATTTTGTAGAGTCTCCTTGTATTAAGATGTAAAGATACAATATCGTTGGTTATGGGGAAATTTTACTTGATTTTAAATTTTTCCTTATCAGGCTCATGTTTTAAATATTATCCCATGCTTATTAGGATGTCTGAGTTCAAAGCTCAACTGCAGAGAATTTCTTCAATAGGTTTTATAGTTGTCATATTGAGTAGAGATTTGCAGAATCGTGTGGTATTGAGATATGGACAAACAATATGCTTGGTTTGATACTATGTGTTCCATTATTTTAGTTTTGATTTGGTGAGGCTCATGGCTCAAATGTTAATCCCATCTTATTCTAAAAGCTCCTCCTATAGGGATCTATCAACTCTAATCTTCGTTCCATGCAAATCCAGAAACAAAATCTTCAAAGGTTTTGGCAACAGCAAGTGTAGGATATGAGACAAATTGCAGGTAATCTCAGTTTTCCTTTTCCATTCATAATTCTAAATAATGCATTGAATTTCCTTTCTCTGCATGATTGGACCAATTCCATGGAGTTTCTTCCCTTATAACATTTATACATGGATGCAAAATTAGAGTCTATATGTTCAATACAGTCTCATCACTCAGAAACTCATTCAGGTTTTCCTTTTCCTTCCTTGGAAGAATTCAAGCAGCATCAACTTCCTCTTGCAAGGATAAAGAAGATCATGAAATCTGATGAAGAAGTAAAGGTAGGATCATCCTAGACCTCCCTTAATTTATGCCTTGATGATGATTTTAATCTTGATGTTAGGATTTTTCTCAATAACAAAGAATTGATGAGCAGATGATAAGTGTAGAAGCTCCAGTCTTATTTTCAAAGGCATATGAGATTTTCATTCTAGAGCTCACCCTGCATTCATGGTTACATACTGAGGAGAACAAGAGGCGTACATTACAGAGAAATGACATTGCAGGAGCTGTAAACAGGGGTGATATTCTTGATTTTCTTGTTGACATTGTTCGTAGAGATGATATAAAGGTATAGTTTTGGGCCCTTTCCAATTCTTTCTGTGGTTTAGATATACTTTTCTATCTTCTAATAGGGTTCCTTTTACCCTACTACTTTCTATTGTAAGATGATGTATTTTGATGTACCATATATCTACTTTGGTCATTTTCATAGATTAATATAATTTCGTGTAATTTTTAAAAATCAATACTTTTTGTAGGATTATCACATATTTCAAAGCATATTTATAATAATTTTTTATCCATTTGTAAATTCTCTCAAATCCATGTAGAAAATCCTTATTTTTCTTGTAGCATGGAGTTACATTCTACATGTAAATGATGAAGTCAATTTTTTTCTCTCTATAGCCTTACTTTATATTTCCAAATTATTATTCTAAAAGTAAATGATTAATTCATGTTGTTCATCTATATATCCTTCCTTTATCCTTTCCACATCCTTATTCTATAAGTAAATGATCAAGTCAATTTGTTCTTCTATATACCCTTCCTTTATCCTTTCCACATCCTTATTCTATAAGTAAATGATCAAGTAATTTAGTTTGTCTATATAGACTTCCTTAATCCTTTCCATGTCCTTATTCAACAACTAAATTATCAATTCATTTTTCTTGTCTCTATAGCCTTCCTTTCTCATTTTTACATCCTTATTTTATGAGTAAACAATCAAGTCATTTTGTTCATTTATATATCCCTCCTTTATCCTTTCTATGTCCTTATTCTAAAAGTGAATGATCAATTCCTTTTGTTAATCTAGATATAATTCCTTTATCCTTTCCACATCCTTATTATGCAAGTAAATGATCAATTGATTTTTTTCATCTATATATCCTTCCTTTATCCTTTCGACATCCTTATTCTACAAGTAAATGATCAAGTTATTTTGATTGTCTCTCAGCTTTACATTCTCCTTTCCACATCCTTATTCTACAAGTAAATGATAAAGTCATTTGGCTCTTCTATATAGCCTTCCATGAACCTTTCCACATACTTATCCAACAAATAAATTATCAAGTCATTTTTGTCGTCTCTATAGCCTTCCTTTATCCTTTCCGTGTCCTTATTACGTAAGTAAATGAAAAAGTAATTTTATTCATTTCTATAGCCTTACTTTATCCTTTCCACATCATTATTCTACTATTAAATGATCAAGTCATTTTTTTTGTCTCTATAACCCTCCTTTATCCTATCATTTCATTCATGGCTTACGTAAAGGCTTAAGTTATTGATGAATAGTAGTAAAAATCCATTATCGGGATACTTCATTTTGGTGTGGAATCTAGTAGTGGGATTAGTTGTATGGGGTTTATTGACCTCTATGATTCAAACTTAGAATTATTAGATTTGATGATAAATTGATTTTTAATGTGATTTTATGAATTTGGGCTATTAGATCCAAGACCGCAACCTCGAAAGAGAGCATGCTAAAAATATGGGAGCAAGATTTTCAAATTTCAAAGTATTAACATGTGGAAAAACATAATGCTTGATTTTGGTGGGTTCGTGTGTCCGTTATAGTTTTGAGTAGATGAGGCTCATTATGCAAATTGTATCGATGTTTTTCTTATATGGGTTGTATTTCATAGAGATTTTATAAAACTTCAGGGAATTGAGATGTTAAGAAACATTGTGCTTGATACTTGATTCTAGATGTGTTCCTTGATTTTGAATTTGGATTGGTTAGTTTCATGGCTCAAAATGCCATCCCATGTTTATTAGGATTCTTGAGCTCATAGCTCAACTATACAAACATTCCCTAGCCAAGAGTAGTTGTTATTATTGTTTTGGTTGTATTAAGTAGATATTTTACAAAGTTTCCTTGTATTAAGATGTCAAGATACAATATCGTTGGTTATGGGGGAATTTTACTTGATTTTCATTTTTTCCTAGTTAGGCTCATGTTTTAAATGTTAGCCCATGCTTATTAGGATGTTTGAGTTCAAAGCTCAACTATAGAGAATTCCTTCAGTAGGTTTTATATTTATCATATTGAGTAGAGATTTGTAGAATCGTGTAGTATTGAGACATCAATAATCTATATTATTTTTTTGAGTCTATGTGTTCCACTATTTTAGTTTTTATTAGGTGATTCTCATGTCTCATATGTTAATCCCTACTTATTCTGAATGCTCCTCCTAGAGAAAATTATCAACTCTAATCTTCATTCCATTCAAATCCAGATACAACATCTTCAAATGTGTTGGTAAGTAGAAAGCACATGATATGAGAATAATTACAGGTAATCTAGGTTTTCCTTTTCCATTCATAATTCTAAATAATGCATTGAATTTCATTTCTCTGCATGATTGGACCAATTCTATGGAGTTTGAGCCTTACAACATTACTTTATGGACATTGAAGGATTATCTCCTACAATCAGCTACTTCAGTTATCTTGAGCCTACCCTCCATGTTAATGGTTGTGTAAATATATAGACATATTGGGTTAACGCTAATTCTTAGAATGCTACAAAATCCATAGATAAGGAACTTACAGGAGATGCATTTGATATTATTGAAAAAAAAATTATGACATCATAAATTGAAAAATAGGATAATTAATCTATAAAACTTTTCATGAAAAAGCGAAAAATATTATCCACTAGGGGTGAGAAAAACATGGATGTTATATTTTTATGTTAAGTATTCCTTAAAAGAATTGAACCTTACCATCAATACAAGGTTAGATGATTTTTCCCACCTCGTTTGAAGAAGCATTTGTTGTACAAGATAAATTGATGAAGGAATTGATAATAAATTCTCAAAATAGTCAACATCCTAAGCACATCCAAGTCCTCATGAATCATAGAAAAAGTATGACGTTGATGGAAGAGTAAAAAAATCTTCTTAAAGAAGCTTCTTCCAATAGGATTATCAATAACATTAATCAATCTATCACCAAATCATAAAATGATGTGATATCCACCTTCCATATTGACTATAACCAATGTTTATCCAAGGAGGAGTTGTGATGACATCTACCGTGTCGATTCACCATAGTGATACATCCTTCTCAATTTCCTCCTCAACAACACATTGAGAGTAAATTTTATTAGTGACATGCTAATTGGGGGCATTTTTATTGTAAAATGTGTACCATTTGATCCTTTTCGTACACCTTGCTCCTTGGAAATACTTTACCATAAGTCCATTAATTGAAAAAGGATAGATGAATCCATTTGGAAATGAGTAAAATATGAAAAACATGATTAGTAATAAGTAGTACATCAAGATAATGAACTTCATAAAATCTACAATGACCCACTCTCTCGATCACTATAAGTATGGACAATTAAACCCCTGGTACTATTTTGGATAACAATGTGATTTTAAATGTTCTTGAGACCTCATATCCTTCTATGAGTGCATATTTGGAGAGTGTTATTTATATGGATGGCACCAAAAATATTACCACCTATATCACAATTTCTTATCCTTACTCATAGAAGCATAACCCGTGGAACCATCATCCATTATCCTAGATGAAACAATATTATGAATAGATTTTGGTTCCTAATTTCAAAACTTGGATAAATTTCAATAACCATTATATATACATTCTTATGGGACCAATCATTCCTATGGCATATTGAAATTCTCTATATCTCATCAACCACTGTCCTTTTGTATGGTTGATCATATGTATTTTAAGATCTATAAAGTCTTATGCCATCCACCCATGTGGAGACATATCTTCCATAGATGATCCCATAAAAAATAACAACAATAATTCAAAATAAAGAATACTACATAAACCCCCCTTCTTCTTAACCTATTTAGTCTAACCTTCCAAAGGTTTAGAATTTTTAATAGTCCATTCTGAAGATTGGTACCATATCCTAAAAATATATCTTCTTCCAAGTAAAATCTTATTCTTACAAATCATTTTTACCTCACCCAAAGGTAATGAGTTTGTTTTTTGAGAACTATTCACTATGAACATCTATTTCCCACAAAATAGGGGTATTATTATATCTTCCATGGTTCAAAAGGGAGCATCATGTGTGAAAGACAAGAGTTTTCTACTTTTACTCATCTTGACATTAGTTGTTCCGCATTAATTAAATTTTTTTGTTGATTATATCATCTATTTATGAGCTATTGTTTCATGCAAATGACCCAAGTCTATTTTTATCTCAGTAAATAATTTCCACACCATAGTCAAAAGAACCCTCATAGATGAATTATATGGAACATGTGTCACTTATCTTGTCTTCATTAAGAAACTTGGATCTACTTTATTAACAACCTATAATCCATTAGGAGAACATTTAAGGGTTATTATTATAGAAATATGCCCACTATGGGCTCCATTTCGCTCCTCGACATTGTTCCTCCTTGTACCATCCACATTAAAACCAAGTTATTTTACTTACTCTTTTATTATAATATCCTCATAGATTGATCATGAACTATTCATATGCATGTAGTCACATCATCTTCCTCCTAAAATATTATTTCCCCACCTAAGGGCTATATATAAAGTATGAGGTGACACTAAGCCTTAGAACGTTGACCTCTTCCAACAACATGGGACATTATGAATCACCACCATCAAAGAACATCCTAATATCCCATTTCAATAATATCAAAACTTTAAATACCATACAAATTCACACTCATAGCTATTGTGGTCATTCCAAGGTTATGCGTTGCACTTCACAAAAAACTTCTAAATTAAGATGATGATAAGCTTGATGAAATAAAATATAGCATCAACAAATTTGATCTTCATTTTTTCATTTTATTTCAATTATCTTCTATTTTGTAACTATATGCCCTAGAATCAACATGTGACTTAAGGCGTACATGACCTCAGAAGGTCGTTTTGGGAAAAATGCAATGAAATGGATAGATGAGATTGAATGGATGGTAGATATCAAGGCAATCTAATATTCTTAACTAGAATAATGGGTATTTTATTATTGAGAGTAATGAAAGCATCTCTTACTTGTTCTAGGGTAATGGTATGGTCAAATATGATTGTTATATGTAAGTAAGTCTAAATGTATTTGAAACCAAACAAGAAATGACTTAGTTGTGGAACTCGTGGAAAATATCCTTCATCGTCTATGAATTCCTCTCCAAAGAGGGTCATGAATGTAAGAGAATACATATGGAAATGATAAAATTATGGATTTTGGGATCTAATATCTACTAGGTTGATTATGCAAGAACTCGTTAGTGTTATCTACTTCATCGTTCAATGTTATCAAAAGTAAAATAACACTTGGTGGGGCTGGAGTGGTTTACAATATGAGTTTCATAAGGCCCTAGTCAATATGAGTCGTTTTTGTAATGATATTTGGTTCTAGTACCCTTAGATCACACACTCTTTGTATAGGTTATCTAGGGCCTTGGATGGTCATGTGGACATGAAAACAAAGAATTTAAGGAAATAAACAAAGAACAAAAAGAAACCGAAAGAAACTAAGATCAAGGTTAGGTTGTTTGCTCTGGATCTACACCTCCCTAGGGGAAAGGGGAAATGCATTAGGAAATGGAAAAAGAAGTGGGCCAATGGATTCAGGTCAATAGGAAACCTAGTTTGGTATCTAGGAGTGGTGTCCTTCTCGATTACATGCCAACCCTTCCCGAGGGAGTGAAAAGGGGGCCACTTGAACAAAGGGCATGGCTAGTTTCCCTGCTTTGCTTTTGACCTCTACCTTGGTCAAGGTGAGAGGACTTGAGATGCGGTCAAGGGGATACAAGATAAGGTTGGATGCTTAAATAAAATATCAGATCCATGGGGTTCAGCTATCGGAGTTTTGATGCGGCCATCAGTTGCAATTATAACTTAGGAAGAGTGGTCACTTAAGCATTGCAAGCACCCATGGACCTGATATAGATTGCTTTAAGGGTAGTGTTAGCCCAAACCACATATTGATCCCATGAGTTTGCACAAGTTTTTAATGGTTAAATGATGGGGATCCTAGATTGGCATTTAAAACATGTGAAATATATGCATCGTAATGTGTTCTTCATGAAAAATTCTTAAAGTATGAATAAATACTTCAAAGATTTATGTAGTCTTTTGAGATGTTTCCTTAAGGCTATTAAGATATTTAGTGGGAATAAAGAGAAATTTTGGTGAGGAATGGGAAATGGGAAAAATAATCTAAGGGAAAATTAGGGAATTCCAAAAACAAATGCCAACCATCGTATTTCCTATTACTACATTAATACATATGAAGAAATGAATAGGCCTCTTGGGAGTCTTACTGTGTGAAAGGATCCTTACAGATAATAATATAAATTCTGAGAATCCATCTTAGTGCATATAAGGCTAAATTATCTCATCAAAATTGTGTTGAATAGTTTGTGTCAAGGTACCCCAAGATTTACAAATCAGACGTTCAAATCCTACTCAATTTGCGAGGATATTTTTACATGCTTGAGAATTGACTTTTTTAGGTACCCCTAAAGAATGTAAAATACTCACAACCTTCCTAGACAAGATCTAAATAGCTGTAAGATATTTTAAAAACTGAATTACAACCACAATTCAAAAAATAACATCAAAAGACACATTTCACTTACGCACAAAAATCATTTCGCAATCAAAAAGAAGAAAACGCATACATCCTAATAAAGTTTCTAGGTAAAACCCAATAAAATTTGGAAAAGATAAGGGAAACACATATTAATGCTCTCAAATTCATTCAATGATTGTACAAATGTAATCATATTAACATAAATCCTAATAATTGGGTTACATAGAAAAAATCCTTCATCACAACATAGTCCCTCCTTCGGTGAGAAAATCCTATGCAAATTCCCACTCAATTTTCTCCTACAGAGCTTCCGCCCTTTTTCCTTCTTTTAGGACATATCTCAAAGAACCTCTCCTTTTCCCCAAAATCATCTTTAATCTTATATACCATCTTATCATCTCGGGATTTTGAGCATATTCCTCATATCTTTGTTGAACATGGAAAATGACTGAGTACTAAGGAGAGATTAGCGCACGAAGAAAGGTATAAGAGGCCGCATGTGTGAGAAGAATAGGGTTTGTGCACAAAGGAGTCAACACTTAGCCAATTTTGGGATGTAAATTTAAATATAGACTTGGAATAGTAGCTAAGAAAGGTTTTGAACATAAGGATGAAACACGAATACTTACGGTTCAAGAACAAGTTATTTTTGGATATTAGCACGATCAAGCGACAAGTATAGTCTGGAGCTAATAATAGGATATAAACTAAGAGTTAACTGTAGTAGATCTATTATTAGGAAAACTTGCATACTGTTTTAGTTATCTTGTACTAGCGTATGGCTATTCTTAGCATATAGCCTATTGTGAGGATGCATAGGAGGTGAAGGGAAAGTCCCCACCCCTATATATATGTATGATCTGCATAGTTTAGTAACACAAATTTTTGTAATAGAGTTATGCTATTGGATTATGTGCACGCATGACTCATGGTGACACTCTTATTTATGTAAACAACTTCGTGTTTTGCGGTATTTAATATACTAGATCTATGTGGTGGATGTTGGTTTTTGACATACCTATGATTGACTTGTTTGGTGAACATAATCTCTATATGTGTATGAGTTATTCTTACATAGGTTTATGATCTAAATCTAGTTTATACTCAACACTATAATTGAATGCTTATTATGGATATGGAATATATTTCTATCCATCATGCTAACTCCTCGAAAGAGTTCCCATAAACGAGGAACCCTGGTACCCTCGTGCACTTGAGTGAGCTCTCATGTCTTCCTGGGTGATGTGCATGCACGCCTTGGGATGTTGTGGGTAAAACAAGACCATAATCTCCCAAAACTACCACGCATACAACTTCTTGGGGACACCACGAAAAATGCAAATAACTACTCACAAACGACCATCCATTACGGTAATTACCACTTTGTTTCCTTCCTACATCATCATGATGTAGCCAAAATTTTCTAGGTCATGTCACATTTAATATTTAGAATTTCCACATGTGTATGAACATGACGCTACCCAAGAGTCTAATGCGAAAATATATATTTGAAATGTGTGGGATTTTAATCTCTCTTTGGCGACATGTTCAATATAAATAGTTAATTGTTATTTACACCTCACACATAACTATAAATTGGAATGAGATATGTTATCAATAGTTAAAATGATGTCCTTTGGCACATCAGTTCCAGAACCACGTCTTTCTAACCGGTTTACCATCCTTCCATTCATCACCTATCTTTTTAGAGTCTTTTGCTTTCCAATTTATACCGCCATCTGTAAAATTTCAAAGCCATTTCCCTTCCTATTGTCCCATTCCATATCAATGCTCTCAGCAATGGCCTTGTCTTCCTTGAGTACAATTCCTTCAAGAGAGGAATTGGAACACATAGGGTAATTTTTTTCAATTTTGAAGGCCAAATGATGGCCCAATTCGTCAGGTTTTTAGTGTGCCAAATATTAGGGATAATCCCAAAGATAGCTCTCATCAGGAAGCCCCTATGTTTTCCTTCTTGAATCATTTGGCTAATATGTGTCATTTCTTCCCTGTTTCCCAAACCCTGCACTTCCACTTGGTCCTCTAGGAGTTCCATTTAAGTTCAAATCTGTTGAGGAATCACTGGTCTCACAACATCCCGCATGTTCATGAAAACCATTGACACACGCTTAAGGCCTATTATACTATTTCCCAGCTAGAATAGAGCTCCCTTTTTGGCCCAAACATGAGAACAAAATAATTAAGGTCCATCCTCTGATTATCGCAGAAGAAGAAAAAAGGAGCAGCTTGTGGCTTTAGTGTTCGCTATGGAGGATATCCAAATTATGGTTGGACTGCATGCATTTCAATCCAAGAAGAGACATGTCGTCCCTGATGCTAAAATTTGAAATGTTACCCCAGTTCTATAGGTCAGCACACCAAAACATATGAAAGGGGAGGGCTCAGTTGGTATGAATGCGTGAACTCTCCTACATAGAGGAAATAACTAGTTCACATTCTAAACTATCTGATAATGAGAATCACTAAGTTGCGTTAGAAAGGGATGTTGAGGGGCCTGGTAGAAGACTTACAATTCATCTTTAGCACTATGACCCTTGAGGACTTCATTCGGCATAGTGACCAGTTCCATAAGATTTCCCCAAATGTGGCTAAAGTAATGGAAGTTTAATATGCATGCCACATTATTATAAGAATTGAAATCTATCTTTATTTTTTTATTTTGTTCATACAATTTTACAGCAGAGGCCTAGGGCCCCTTAAATAGAACCCCAATTTATCTAATGTAAATGGTGCTATGATTTTCTTATCTATTCTTTGAAATGTGTGAGGTGTACGAAAATCATTTCTTAAAATCGTTCAGGTATATCAACATTTTCTTTGTTTTTATTTCCTATAAACAATAACACCCTAAAAAAACTCCATCTCATGGATGCACCTTCATATTTCACACACTTATACACCAGATCATGGAAGCAATAATTGGGCCTTTGTCACATTTTTTTACCTAGAAACTAGGAAAAAGTCTTTCTTTATTCTTTTTGACTCACGGATTTTTTCAAAGCAAAATAAAAAAATCAAGCCTTGGGCACCGAAATATTATTTATTTTAAAAGACCAAATAAGGACCTCTTCTCGGATCCTTGGGAGAAACTCCCCTTTTGAACAGTCTCATGTAAATCCTAAAAACATATAACACTTGTTTACTCTTACTATGGAAGATTCAACCTAGATTGGAGTTCCGAGGAAAATTTAGCACCTACTTTTAGGTTAATTCATGTAATTCTGGAAACCCTTAACCTTTGGGATTCAAAGAAAACTACACTTACCATACTCTCATTTATCCAAACACTTCCAAAGTCTCTACTTTGCACCAAAATACAATTTGTTATGTACCTTAAGCATCTGTACTTTTAAGCACCTTTGTATAAATGATAAGAACAATTGCATACTCATCCATCCCACCAAAAATACATAATGGGAAGGATAAATACTCCTCAAAATGAATTCCTTATCAATATGTTTTACTAAAAAGGATTAGAGAGGCATAAAAGTCTTGAAAAATAGGGCAAACATAAATGGGTACAAACATCGACTCTAGCTCGAGGATGGAATCCCCGGAAGGTGTCGAATAATTCCAAAAACAATACGGAAGAAGAGTATAAGTTTCCTATCCATTGGGAAACAAAGTCAAAAGATGATTTCAAAACGCAGGTCACCACCATGAGAGTAAAAACAAACAACCAAAAAACCAACAGAAACCCAAAAAGGACAAAGCACGCCACTATACATTGTACAAGAAAACCATCGGGGTCAAAGGACCCAAAAACCTTCATTATAATCAATTGGGATCCCATATGATATGCCCTCATCCCATCTAGAGACACAAGTTACCATGCCATCTCCTAAAGGTAATGATCACAATCATTTCAATTGAAACACATATTATCAACTAGTTTGCATTACCTAGAAACCCTTTATCTTGTAGAATAAAAATCTCATCTCCATTCATACATGTGAATCCCCTTTTCACTCTACAAACAATCTATTCATATACCATTCCCTTTTTTCAACACACAACATGATACAACAATCCTAGAACCTATATGTGTTTCTCAAGATGTCTAATAAATTTCTCTCTTTCTAGAGTAGATAAATCTCCATTCATCTAAAAATGTTTAAAATCAACATAGGCATTAAGAAAATGGTCAGCATACTCACCTTTAATTTTATTTACCATGCCTGATTTTGAAGGGAAAACATCTGTTCTTATTGTATTTTCCTTAACGAGCGAGAAGCCGACACCAAACTCCACACACACACATCAATATAATTTTTCAAAGGAGCTGACTGTATTCATAACTTGCAATCCCTAGGTGAAATAATATGTTGTATTCCCAAAATTTTGGGATATAAGTAATTATCTAAAATTTGATCAAACAATAGGGGATCTAGATGATATACCCTCCTCTTTATAGGCCATCTAATACTAACATCCTCTGGGACAAAACCGAATAACTATCCTTATACCATTCATTGACTAATTCAAGTACTCTCAACATTACTTCCAAAGTGATATTCCCCTTTATCCAAGGTCATGACACAAATTTCAAGGACATATAAGTATATCAACTCATCAACATTCATGCCTTCTTACAACTCATACCATAGTCGAGTTGTTTCTCTATTCCACTATTACATGAAACAAAAAACATCTTTCTTCTATTGAGGGGACATTATTGTTATATTTAACAATCATTTCATCCTTAATGAGAATAAAATTATGATTAAATGAAGTATAGCCTAATTCTAAAACCATTTGCATCAAAACCTTTGATCAAATATTGACATACTCTAGAGATAATATCCGATAAATCACTAGCTATTTAGGCACAAACAAGGTTAGTGGAGGACACCCCACCGCTTTGGTTCACGGAACCATGTAATACATCTCTCTCTTGAGTGCCCAATTTCACTTTTCAACAACACTGAGCACACTATCCACAATACATGGGGCATAAAAAATTTGTCGCACCAAATAAAATCATAACCAATATGATCATTCGCTTATACGCAATAAGCAATAAATATCTTAACACGACACGTATTATCTAGTGGAAATTTCTTATTTCCTAAAACAGATGAACCTTCTTCCTTCAAATGAATACAAGGAATATACAACATACACATAGAAAAAGGAAGTAGGGTCATCTTGAATTAATTCATGAATAAATTTACCATTTCCATCCACGAAAAAGTACGTTTTGAGGTAAATAATTAAACTAGTCTCTAAAATTTTCTTACAGTGTTTATACAAATAGCCTCATAAAAAAATTGATAATTCACTTGGTATTCATGAATAATTTCCTAAAATACTCAAGATGTTTCTCCACAAAAATATCACTTGTATCCTCGAAATACGGAAATTTGAGTCTACCTCTAGAATGGATCGATGTGGGCATCTAGATATTTTCCTAAATTCTAAGGGTTTGAGTTAACTCAGTTTAAAAGGGATTTTAGAATAACCATAAATATCATAACTATCACAAATACCCATGGAATGTTTCACAAAAATCCGTATTTTAAAGATAAATTTTCACCTCGTAAAGTTTAGATGACATAATGGTAAACATTGAAAAAAAAGTATAAACAAGACACATAAATTTAGTTGAACCTCATCAAAATGAAAAAAAAATTGTCTACTACAATCAAACGGATAACAACATCTCCACTAGAGTTATAAATCTAGAAAAATAAATCATTTGAGATCATGAGAGTAAGTAACAAATCAAGACATATTTTCAAATGTCATAAAGGACCAAAAAAGAAAGTAAAATAATAAACCTAGATGAATACCAAATGTAGTTCGATCCCTGACAACAGTGCCAGAAAGGTTTTATCTCCTGGATCTATATTCCCTTGGGGAAACAAAACATGGATCAGAAAATGTGGAACAAAGTGGGGCAATGATTTGGGTGCACATGAAACATCATTTGGTAGATGGGGGTACAGTCCTTCTCTACTTGCCCTCCAACCCTTCCGAGGGAGTGAAAAGGAGACAACCGAAAAAATGGCATGGCTTATGTCCATACTTCTTTTGACCTCTTCCATGGTTAGGGTGAGAGGAAGTGAGATGCGGTCGGGGGATACGAGGATAAGGAAGGATACCAAAATAAAATCCTAGATCCATGGGGTTAGGCTATTGGGGTTAGATACTGCAACCACTAGATTGTAATCTTTGTCTTAAAAAGTGTGGTCACTTAAGCATGGCAAGAACTTTTGGACTTGATATAGAGCTCATTGAAAGGCGGTGTTATCGACCCAAAAATCGATCACGAAGTTTGTAAAATTTTCTATTGGGTATGTGATGGGGATCCCTAATCGGGGTTGATAACATGAAATATGTACGTATCGGTAATTTGTTCTTGGGGCGGATTTGTAAAGTACGAATAAAGTGTCGAGATCCGCTTAGTGTGTTGAGATGTTTCAAAGGGTAGTTAATATTTTTAGTGGGGATAAGAGAAATTTTGGCTAAGGAAAGGGAAAGGGGAAACAAAATCTAACAAAAGCTGGGTGAATTCAAAAAATAAAATTCTGACCTTCGTATATATCAATTACTACATGAACAAAGGATCAAGAAATGAATAGGCATCTTGCGAGAGAGTTTCCTGCAAGGAAGGCTCTAGAAAAACCATACACTAAATTCTTGACAATCCAAATTTGTACACCCGAGGCTAAATTATCCCATAGAATTCATGTTGAATACTCTATATCGAGGTACCCCAAAGATTTAAAAATTAAACCCCAAAATCCTTCTCTGTCCATAAGGATATTTTTACATGCTTCAAAAATGACATTTTCAGGTACCGCATAGAACGTCAAATACTCACACCCTTCCTAGATAAGATCTAAGTAGTTGCAGGATATTTTTGAAATATAATTTCAGCCATGATATACAAAAATAAAAACAAAAGACACATTTCACTTTCGCCCAAAAATTATTTCACAATCAAAACAAAGAGAAACCATACATCCTGATAAATTTTCTAGGTAAAACCCATTAAACTTAGGAAAAGACAAGGGAAACACATATTAATGCTCTTAAATCCTGTTAATGATTGTACACATGCAATCATCTTAACACAAATTACCAATAATAGGGTGAGACAGAAAAAATATCCTTCACAAAATAGTACCTTCTACTACTTGTTAGCAGTATCTCTGCAAATTCCCACTCAAGTTTATCCTCCGAGCTTCCTTTCCTTTTTTCTTCATGCCAAGACATCTCTCCAAGAGCCTCTCCTTTTCCCCCAGAACATGATTTCATCTTATATACCATCTTACCATCTCTGGTTTTTAGAGCATATTCATTGGATCTCTCATAAACTACCACTACATACAAATGCATGGGGACCCTACAAGAAAATGCAATTAACTACTCACAAAGCGACCGTTAATTCTATGAATTACCACCATGTCCTTCCTATATCATCATGACACAACCAAAAAAAAATCTAGGTCATGTCACATTTAATATTGAGAATTTCCACATGTGTATGACCATGAGGTGGCCTGAGAGTTTAATCTGACAAGATATTTTTTAAATGTGTGGGATTTTAATCTCTCTTCGGTGACACACTCTACATAAATAGTTAATATTTATTTACACCTCACACGTACCAATAAATCAGGATAAGATATGGTATAAATAACAAAATGATGTCCTTTGACACATCAGCACCAGTGCCATGCCTATTCAACTGATCTACCATCCTTCCATTAGTCACCTATCTTTTTAGAGTCTTTTACTTTCCAATTTTAACCGCCATTTGTAAAATTTCCAAATCATTTCCCTTCCTATTATCTCATTCCATATCAAGTACTCTCAACATTGGCCTCGTCTCCTTTAGGTGAAAGTCCTTCAAAAGAAGAAATTGGCCTACATAGGAAAATTTTTCAACTGTTAGGGAGGAATGAGGCCCTAATTCATTTGGTTTTTAGTGTGCCAAATATTAGAGCCTATCTGAAAGATCTCCACGATTAGGAAGATCTTTGTTTTCCTTTTTGAATTATTTGGCTGAGTTGTGTGCTTCCTTCCCTATTTTCCAAAAATGCACTTCCACTGGTTCTCCCAGAGTTCCATTTAAGTCCACAGTCACTAAGGAATCACTGGTCTCACCACTGCACACGTGTTCATGATGACAACTAACACATGTTGAACACCTATTATGCACCTGAACTACTAGAAACATATTTCCCATTCTTGGCCCAACCACAGGAATAAAAAATTGAATGTCCATATTGAGATTATCGCGTGATCTAAATAGAGGAGTGGTTTACTACTTTACAATCTTCCATGGAGAAGATCGGGTAGCTGTGGTAAAAGCGTAAGAATTTCAATCCAAAAATAGGCATGCCCTTCTTGAATCCCAATTTACGATGTGACCCCAGTTGCAGAGGCTCATACAACAAGAGGTTGGTACACCAAAGCATATGAAAGGGGAGGGATTGGTTTGTATGAATGGGTGAACTCACCTGCGTGAAGGAAAGAGTTGGTTGACATTTTTAATGGGCCAAGAATGAGCATCACTATGTTGCATAAGAAAGGGGTGTCGAGGGGCCCGACGAGAGACATACAATTCATCTTTAGCATCAAGGCCCATGAGGACTACATTACGTGTTGTGACTAGTTCTGAAGGGTGGCCTAAATGTGGTGAAGTAATGGAAGTTTGATATACTTGCCATTTTATTATATGTATCAATATGTAACTTGTTTTTCTTATTTTGTTAAGTAAAATTATATAACGAGAGGTATGGGGCCCCTATATAGAACCCCAATTTTACTATTGTAAATGTTGCTCGAGTTGCATTTTTGTTCCTTGAAATGTGTGATGTGTGCGAACATAAATTGTTGAAATTGTTTAGCCATATCGACATTTTCTTTGTTGTTATTTTCTATAAACAATAACACCCTCAAAAGAAACACTCCATGTCATGGATGCATATTTATATTACACAAAATTATACATTAGATCATAGGAAAATGAATTGGGCTTTTGTCACATTGTTTTCCCTTAGAAAGCGTGAAAAATTCCTCTCTTTATTCTTTTATAACATCGATCGGCTATTTGGGTCTAGAACAAAACTCATGAATTGTTTAAAAACCAAATAACAACAAATCAGGCCCCATGCACTAAAATATTATTTACTTTAAAACACCAAACAATGACCGCTTCTTGGATCTTTGGGAGAAACTCCCCTTTTGAACAATCTGGGTAAAGCCCAAAAACATATAACACTTATGCCTGCTCTTTGATGAAAAATATAACTGGATCATAGTTCCAAGGAAACTTTAAGGTCTACTTTTAGGTTAAGTCATGCAATTCCGAAACACTTAACCTTTAGGATTCGAGAGACAACTAGACTTACCATACTCACACTTATTCAAACATACAAGTCCCCAATTTTGTCAAAAATACAATCAGTTTTGTACCTTAAGCATGAGGAATTTTAAGCACCTTTATAGCAACGATAAGACCAACTATGTACTCATTCATCTAGCCATATCATACATAAGGGGAAGGAAAAATAATCCTTAAAATTGACCCATCATTGATCCGTCTTCCTAAAAAAGGATTCAAGGGGCATAAAAGTCTTTGAAAAATAGAGTGGGCATAAATGGGTACGAACACAGTAACCTAAGCCTCTATTAAGGTAACATGAGGAGCTTGTGTTAATTTCTGTCAATTTCAATGTGTTCCTAAATTAACAAAACAAAGTAAAAAAATTTAAATAAAAAAACTTGATTACTCTCCTTTAATTTCATTAAATCTATGTGAAACTAAATAAGTTAATGTAAATAACCTAATTGATTAAAACAATGAAATCAAATCTAATCTACTTGTTTTGTATTTTCATAATTTTTAAATGAAGGGGAATAAGGCATATAAAAAAATTAATTAATTTAATCTATGTTTTTGAAGATTTTATGAGTTTTCTATATTTATATAAATGAAATATCCACAAACAATAAAATTGCTTCTAATTAAGTAGGATCTACTTTTATTCTAAAATAAATTAAAATAAACATTGAAATAACGAGATGTGGTTATTTCCCTATTGTGGAATGAATTAAAACTGATTTCTAATTGAAATAGGGGATTTTCCTAATTTTTAATTGTGGATCTAATTTCCTTTGGTTCTACCTTAGAATCACAAGAAGATTGTGTTGGTGCCATTTTGAGCTTACACCTTATTGCCCTAAGTTTTCCAATTTATATGTGCTCAAAACGTTTTACCCTTTGAATTGATGGTCTAAAATTCTTCCTCCAATTACATGCTTTAAAATGCTCACAAACTTGTTGTTTTTCCCTAATTTGCAAGAATAATCCAAGTTTTCCCTTTTATGTGCCCTAGTTTTTGCAATTTTACGGGCTATGTCATTTTTCCCTTTATTGGATCATGAAAAAATTGAATTTGATCAATTCATACTTTTTTGTATTTGAAAACCTAATCCAAAGGTCGAAAATGTTTTAAAATCATCCTTTAGTTGATTCAAAATAAAAAAATTTGCTATCCTTGGTGAAAAAATTCAATTCTAGGGCTTCCTGGCATATTTCACATTTTGATGGTGGACGACAGGCGTCATTTTCCTATCAAATTTATCCTCGAAGGCATTGGTAATGTGGCAGGTCTGCATTGGTGAGAAAAGACGGGAGGCACTCTAAATTTTCATTTTCACCTTTTCAAGAAAATGGGGCAGTTTCGAGCCCGAGGGACCCAGTTTTTTCAATTTTGCCTACATGGCATGTTTTGATTGGCAGGTGGGATGGTGGGTGGTCGGATTTCCTTAAGGTTTTTCGACCTTAGTCTTGCAAAAGTTTTAAATTCAAAATTTTTCTGATGCCCGAAGCCAATTGGGAGTGAACACGTGTCCCAAAAAAGCAAAAGGCATAGGGAGGGGCCGAAGGAAAATTTTATAACTTTTTTCCTTCATTGTCTAGAAGGTAAAAAATGAAAAATGGTTCTGTGCCAATCATAGGTGGACATGTGTGTAATGAAAAAGGTGGGTTGGTGGGCTGGCGGACGGAAAAAGGGATTTTTTCCCTTTTTCACAAAAAGGTTAAAGTAAATTTTTGGCCCGAAAGCCGTGACAATCCAGTGAGACATGTGTAACATTTGAGGGTCAAAATGGGGCGCATGTCAGCCGAAGTTTGTGAATTTTCAAAAATTTGTAAGGGAAGTTTGAAGGAAGAAAAGGAGACTTGTACCTATAGCAAATAGGAGGGTACCACGTGGCAAGGAAAGTTTTGGGGTCGTGGGCCCTTGCAGAGACAAAGTGGAGAATTTTCCCTTGGCTCAAAGGGAGTAAAACAAAGATAAAGCCCATGGGTCTGGGTAAATAAGAGGTGACGCGTGGAAAAAGAAAAGGCGGGTCAACGGGGGTAGAAAGAAATTTTTCCCTTTTGCTAAAAGAGTTCAAAATAAAAAATTTAAGCGCTAGCCCGCTAGCGAATCACAAGGAGACACGTGGCAAGGCAAAAATCGGACATGCGAGGCCCGCAGGAAAAAAATCAAAATTTTCCATTTTCCAAAAAATGTGGAAATGTCAAAAATGATCACAATTTTGGTCCCAATCATTTTTTCACAGGTGGAGGAACTGATTAAAGGGAAAAGTTGGATAAGATCAATGGTTCTTTGTGCAATTTCATTTATTCGCCGCCATTTTTCCTCTGAAAGCTTGGAATCATGAATTTTGCATCAAAATTCTTCAAATTTATAGTGATTTTGTGTCCTCTTGGCCTTCCAGGATCTTTGGCATCACTTTCATGGCTTGATTCTTTGATTTGAGTTGTTTTTGAAGTAAATTTTTCCCTAGCAAAGCAAGCACATGAAATGACAAAATCAAAAGTTCAGAGGTAGTTTAAAAGGGTAAAAAGGTGAAAATGATGAGTAAGAGGTGTTTGCATGCCTCAATGATGAAAAAATACTTCTAGGATGGATAATGATCAAGATATTTGTAATGATTTAATATTTTTGGTACACCTGGCAATATGCAGAGTTTTTCTATTTGATGTCATTTTCATTGAGTCATGAAGAGTTGCTGTAAGAAAATTGATCCCATGGCATATTCTTTGCTTGGGAAAGAAGGATCCAATTTTGCATAGGGTATATGATGCATTTTGGAGAAATTTTAAAGAGAGGGAATTGAAAATCACGAGAAAATTCGAGAGAAAGCTCATTTTCGAGAGAAATCCACCAAAGAACCAGTTAATGTCTCATGTGTTGGAAATTCATATATGTGAGTTGGTTACAAGTGTATAGCCATCACACATCTCTGAGATTGTTCATGTAACTCTCCCTTGTTGTTGAATCTAACAAGTTTTGAATTAAATATATGTTTTTCTTTGGGTAATATGGTGTCTGTTATCATATTTAAATGCTGTTGATAGTTTTCATTGTTCTTGTTGCGATCCTGCATTGAAAGTCTTTAGAAATCACACAAAATCTCCATTTCTTGTTGATAATTTAGTGGCATTTGCAATCTCATGTTAAGAAGAGCCTTCATCGATAAGCGAGATAAACATATTTAAAATCACTTTACCTTCCATAAGCTGTAGAGATTGTTTGTAAGCCTTTGGGGTACCTTAGGTGTGGTTTGATCAAGGATTTTTGTGTTTAATTGAGTTCTTTACTTGAGATTTTGTGGTGAGTTGTCAAATATTGTGTGAAGAGTCCAACGGGATTCTATTTGTTCCTCTTCTAGTTGAAGGAACATTTTGATTATTTGAGGCATTTCATCGATAGTTGTTCAAGTATTGTAGAGATTGTCAAAGATTTGATCCATCACACAGTATGTCTTGTCAATCCCTTGCCAAAAATCATCTAAACAACAAAGACCCTATCATGTACTATCCCTGATTTGTATTTGTATACCCACAAAAGATCAAAATTCATTTACAAATGTATGTAAAATAGATCGGGATCTCCAATGTCTCTAGTAACCTTTGGCTTGTTTTGAGAACATACCCATGTTTTGAGAAGTGACAACTCATGAGAGTTCAAATCGGGGTGTTGATCATGTTTTCATCAAGGACATCATCATAGAATTTCAAGTAGAGAGAAGGACATCTTCACCTCCTTCACCATTACAAGGTTACAAAATAGGTCCTCTTACCTTGGTTTGCAAGGCACAACTTAAAAAAGCAGATTAGGACAAGGTCAAGTCCTATTGGAGCGCTATCAATTTAACTACAAGCACGAGTGCTAGCAGATCACATTCCCGGATACCAACGACATACAACATGGTATAATATTTCTTTAAGCTCCATGAAATATCGTGGTGCTTCTCGGACTAAAAAGGAGAACAAATTTAGATACCAATATGAGTGGCGCAAATGACTTCTTGGAAATTCTTTGTGTTTATGGAGTGTTAGAAGACTTTGACCATTTGAGTATTCAAGTATTTGAGATGTTACATTGTTAAAATATCATTCTATTCTTCATATATGCAAGTTTTTAAAATAGGGGTTCTAGTTTTGTCTGCCCTTTTTCCATTTACAAGCAATTCATACACTTTGCTTGCATTGTGATTGATTGATTTAAGAAGAAGAAGGTTTGATTTATAAGGCTTTGTAATGGTTTCAGTACTAGCAAGCATTTGACTGATTACTTTAGTGTATTTGCACAACTAAGGTGAAAGTCCTTAGTGGCGACTCCATGCTGATTTGATATTGAAAATACCAGTTGTCTTACCTTCCTGTCATTTAATTTTGTGTTGCTAATCCCTACAAAACTGGAAGGAAGAAGATCTCTCTTCATCAAGAACTCTGCTAAGAAGTTGTTTGCAGATTTAAATAACTCAGAGCTAGAGGGAATAAAAGTGTGGAAAGTGGTTGGAGACTTGACTACAAGAAAGGGGATCCCTATTGTTGAGTTTGAAAGTGAGCAGCCTGTTATTGAAGACTGCAATTCTTCTTCAAGTGGATCTGATTCAGACAATCCTATTGCTGATTTGAAATCCCCACCAAGTGAGGAACCTTCTTGTGCATTTAAAAGGCTTGTTCCTAAATTTTCTCCTGTATTTTCGGAATTTGTTAGAGATCATCAGAAGGAGCCCTTATGAGAGATCTGTCTTGAAGTTTTCATTCCCATTCCCAAAGACATTGCACTCCTCATCATCTTATTTCACCTCCAAGATCACCCCCACCAAACAATATGGCTCAGCCTAGACCTCCATTTCTTGTCAACACCTTTGGTCCTATAAATTTTAGAGGAATGGATGGTTACCCAAATGCTCTCCCACAAGATGTCGAAATAGGTTGCCAAAATTCCGGGGTAACAATGTTATTACTGGTGATCTCAATCTCAAACTTTTTGATAACATGAATGAAGATTTTGAGATATAGTTTGAGGATGTATATGTCAAAAAATTTTATTCATACACTAGAAGAAGATGCTAGGGATTGGTATAAGGCTCTACCCGATAATTCTATTGATTCATGGAATGAAATGAAAAATGCATTTAGGTTGTAATATGGTGACAATATTGATCCTATATTTCTTTTATTTGAGTTTGAGAATGTGAAGAATAACCCTAATGAATCATTCCATGACTTCAACATAAGGTTTAACAAAACTTTGAGAAGAATCTTGTTTAATAAAATATGCAGATGCATTTGATAAGAAGGCACCTATTACCTAAGAGACAAGAACCCAACCAATCTAAGACAAGTTTTCACCATGGCACTTCAAATTGAAAACAATATCAAGGCTGTTGGGAAACCCCTCAAGAGAGATGGTGTGAAATTTATAAGCTATGAAAAACCTCAAGCTAGCAAAGGTGCGGATTTAGAAGAGGTTGTAAAAAATTTGGTAAGGGCCATCAAATAAATCTCATACAAGTTGGCAAGAGTTGAGAAGGGAATTGGGAATACTACACAAGGTCAGCAAAGAGCACACAACCATGATAGATTTGGAAATCATCCTAAGGGTGAAAAAAGAATAGATGATAGAGGTAAAATACCTATGGGAGGGGGAAATAGATAACCCCAAGCACGTGAAAATAGATTGGTTCCTGACCCTCCAACTTCTAGGGTTGTTATTTTTGATGAAGTTACTGATATGGATTGGTGTGATAGGTGTCTTCTACCCCATCCTCCATGTGAAGTTGACCAGTAAGAAGGGAAGCTAATAATGGTGATGGAACTAATGATGATATTTAAATGATGGGATGTTCTTCAAGCTCCCAAGGAGGAGCAACATATATTGAAGTAATAAGTGCTAGGACTGCTACTACCTTTTGGGATTGCATCAAATGGGTACAAGTCTTTCTTCCCCCTCATTATTTTGAAGTTGATGTAGTGCAAGATTTTTAAATTCCTAACAATGAATTTGAATACTTAAGGGCTTTGATGATTAAGAAGTATGATGGTGGTATCCCTTCGAGAGGAAGATAGATAATTGCTTTGATGAATGTTGTTGTAACTCAAGAGAAAGATTATAACACTAGAAGTAAATATGTTAAAGGAAGTGGGCCTAAAGTTAAAGCTAAAACACCCTTACTCACAATTATTCCCAAAGAAGCTCCTAGGAAAGAAAAACTTGTCAAAATCTCTGTTGTCCCAAGAAAAACTTACGAGGTCCTCCTCATGCCCAAGTGTCAAGAACCCATTGCCATCTAATGAATTTTCTTGTCTCGCTTCAAATGTTGTTTTTCAAAGAATGTTCCCCATGACATAGCCCATGTGTTGAGTGAAATCAAAGTGAGTGTTCCAATCATTGAGTTGTTTAGAATTCCTGAGCATAAGAAGAGAGCATTTCAGTACTTGGGATTGAAAGAAGAGAAGATCACTCTAGGTAGAAATGTAAATGTTATTGAGACTCCCCCTCAAGTCATTGTTGACCTCGAAACACCACCAGTAGTAGAAGATTTTGGAGAGACACCGAGGTATACTTGGGGACATATTTGGTTGACTCCCAATTGAATGTTGATCCGTTTTCACAACATTGATTATAAAGGATAGGCTACTTCACAATTGTATGTTTGATTTTGCTACATCATGTAATGTCATGCCTCTACAAGTCATGAATGAGTTGGATATCAAAGTGAAAACAACCTATGTGAAGTGTACTTCCATGGATTCAAGGGAGGCTCCGGTGGTTGGTTGTGTAAAAGCTTTCATAGTGCAACTTGCAGCCTATCTAGGTAATAATTTGAAACTTGATGTTGTAATTGTTGATTGCCATAGCAAATGGGGTAAGCTTTTGTCAAGAAAGTGGGCTGCAAGTTTTGGAGGGAGTGTTTAGATGGACATGCATTTTGCCACCATTCCCATTGAGAGCAGCCTTGTCAAACTTTATGGTGAAAAGAAGATGTTGCACTTAATTGAAGATCCCAACAATGCCTCCTATGAAGTGTTGTTTGTTGATGTAGATGATGATAATTTCATTGGTTTTGCTGATGGAAAAGAACACAAAATGGATCAGTCAAAGTACCTTAAAAAGGTATGTTCTCTTTGGACCTTGTTATTTGATGGAGCTTACTCCAAATTTGGAAATGGTGTTGGTGTAACTCTGATTTCTCCTAGCTTGGAAGAATTTGTTTTTCCTTCAAGCTTAATTTTGAATGTACTAACAACATTGGTGAGTATGAAGCCTTGATATTGGGTCTAAGAATTACATGGAAGTATGGTGTCAAGGACAACATTGCAAAGGGAGATTCAGAGCTAGTTGTCAAACAAATAAGAAAACTGTATGCTACAAAAAATCAGCGGATGAAGCAGTATAAACATGTAGTTTGGGATCTAGTTGAGATGTTAGATTCCTTCAATATTATGCACCATGACAGAAGTTTAAATGCTGCTGGCTTTGACAAGTTAGCGATATTGGGGTCAAGATTTGGAGTTTGCACCATTTCACCTTATTGTGAGTACAATGTTGAAGTGTTGACTAGGCCTGTTGTCCTGACAACATCAAGCATTGGCAAGTGTTTGATGATGATTCTCAAGTGTAAAGGTTCTTGCAAAATCAAGGTGATTTTATAGATCAGTATGTTGATTGGGAACGATGGTATGTATGTTTGAAGGAAGAGAGACATTTTTGGAAAAGATATCATCTAATTGAAAACAAACACCATTCCTAGAGGTCTTGTTGCACTTGAGTCAAATTTTAACAATGCGTATTGCATCATAAATAGAAATATGTATACCTAAAGGGATGTAGAAGAGAATAACTTTGGCATAAAGGAAAAACCAAGAAAATTTTGGTTGGGCAGTAGTTTAAACAAGGAAGAAAAACAATCCTACCTAAAATTGTTGAAACAATATCAAGACTGCCTTGCTTGGTCCTATTCAGAGCTCAAAGCATATAGAGAGGACTTGTTTCAACATGAAATATCTCTTGAAAAAAATGGCAAACCATTCAGATAGAGGAAAAGGAAAATTAATCCACTTCTCTCCATGAAAATGCAAGAGGAATTAAAGAAGTTGAGAGATGGAGGTATCATTCAGCCCACAAGGTATTCATCTTGGGTTGCAAATCTTGTGCCAGTTAGAAAGAAGAATGGAGATATCAGAATTTGTGTGGATTTTAGAAATCTAAACAAAGCATCCATGAAGGAAAACTATCCCTTGCCAAATATGGAAAATATGTTGCAGCTTGTGACAGGATCTAAGTTGGTTTCTACATTGGATGGTTTCTCCGGATACAATCAAGTGGTAGTCAAAGAATCAGAAAGACTTAAGAAAACATTCACTTCTCCTTGGGGAACATATGTTTTTGTTAGGATACGCTTTGGTTTGATGAATGTTGGTGCCAATTTTCAAATAGCAATGGATGTTTATTTTGCTGGTTATATCAATGAGTTCATTACAGTTTACCAAGATGATGTGACTATGTTTTCAAGGAAGAGAGGCAATCATATACAACACTTGGAGAAGATGTTGATCAGATGTAGGGAGTATGGCATTTCTTTTAATCTAAAGAAGTTTCATTTTTTCATGCAAAAGGCCAAGCTGCTTGGTCACATTGTGTCAAAATATGGTGTTATGATAGATCCTAAGAGAGTGGAAGAAATCAGCAAAGTACCTATCCCAAGAACCAAGAAAAGCATCCAATCTTTCTTTGGTTAGATTAATTTTATTAGAAGTTTTGTTTCAACTTCCTGAGTTTACTCTTCCAATCACAAGCATGCTAAACAATGACCAAGTTACCGGGTGGGAGGAGGCTTCCATTCAAGCTTTGGAAGGAATTAAGGATGCACTCAAACATGCACCCATTTTAGCAGCCCCAAAGTATACGAGGCCTTTCCAAATCTTTTCCTTTACCTATGAATATACCATTGCTTATGTTTTTGCTGCAAAAGGATGAGAGTGGGTTGAGAGACCTATTTCCTTCTTTAGCAAGGATTTACATGCGGTGAGTGAAGTATACAATCATGGAGAAACAAGCATTTTCCTTGGTGAAAGCAACAAAATTTTTCAGGCCATATATAGTGAGTTCAAAATTTGTTGCTTATGTTTCCCACACCATGGTGCAAGAAATCTTATCAAATATCAAGATCTCAAGTAAAATATTTAGGTGGGTGAACAATTTGTAAGAGTATGATATGGACATCCAAACCACAAATATGGTAAGAGGTTTGGGCCTTGCTAAGCTCATGGTGAGAGAAACTTGTAGAATGTGGAAGTGAATCAGCTAGAGGAAGAAAAGGTAGATGTGCTTGCAAAGTTGGTAAGTTACGAGTGGTACAAGGATATAATCTTTTACCTCAGACACCTTTGCTATCCTGGTCATTTAAATAAAAATTAGAAAAGAGCCCTCAAGATGGCTTCTCGAAGTACATCATCATTGACCTTGGGTGGCTTGGAAAAACCACGAAGGTGTCCTCTTGAAATGCATAACTGAAGATGAAGCTCCCAAGATAGTTGCTGATTTCCATGGGGTAGTTTGTGGAGGACACTTTCTTTGGAAGAGTAACAACACATAAGATTTTGAGAGCTAGTTATTGGTTTCCTACTCTTTTCAATGATGCAACCCAATTGGTTAGAAAATGTGATAGTTTTCAAAATTTCTCTCGGAATACTAAAATCTTCAAGCTCCCTTCCTTTATAGCTTGTATCAATTGAAGCTCCTTTCAAGCAATGGGTGATGGAATTCATTGGTGAGATTTCAGATCCTTCTAGTGCTGGCCATAAGTGGATCCTTGTAGCCACCGATTATTTTACAAAGTGGGTAGAGGCAATTCCTACCAACAAAGCAACACACCAAATAGTTATGGACTTCTCGTTGAATCAAATCATATGCTGATTTGGGGTCCTAGTCAAGATTGAAGTTGATAATGCCATGTGCTTTAGAGCCAAACCTTTAATGGAAATGTGCAATGAGTATGGAATCAATCTGTCTTATTCATCAAACTATAACCCCCGAGGAATGGACAATCCTAGTCCAACAATAAGAATTTGTTGAAGATCATTAGAAGAACCTTGGAGCAAAACAAGAAGAAATGGGGTGAACAATTGAAAATTTATAGTTTGGGCTGATAAGATAACTCCTAAATGAGCTCTTGGTAAAAGCCCATTTGAAATTGTGTATGGAACTTAGGATTTGTTGCACTTACATCTACAATTATCTTCATTTCAGTTTACCCAATAGTTCGAAGATCAAGAGCTTGGCCCATATGATTCAAGGATCAATCAGATTATTGATCTTGATGAGGAGAGAAGAGTATCCCATCAAAGGAAAGTCAGATTTAGGAAAAAAATTGAAGAGATTTTTGATAAGAAGGTTACTCCTACTGACCTTTAATGTTGGACATTTGGTTTTGTTGTGGGATAGTAGGCATGAAGACAAGGGCAAGCATGGCAAATTTGATGCATTATGGATGGGCCCTTATGCCATTGATATCGGAATTGGTGAACATACCTTCTTTCTCAAGGATTTAGATGGGGAATTCTTTGGAGCTACTGTAAATGGCGAGACATTTGAAAAATTTCTTAGATTAAACCCAAAATTTTAGGTATGCTCCGGCTTGTACAGTGTATAGTGTTTGGTTTTTGCTTTGTTTTTGTGTTTTGTCAGTTTTTGTGGTTTGCCATGATGTGTTGTAGCCATTTTTGTCGGGTTCTCGGTTGGTTTTGGTGTTTTTGAATCTTGAATCCTTTTCCCAATGGATATTCGGCACTTGGTTTACTTATTGTTCTTGTGGCACTCACTAGGAGTGCCCATCCCCAAGCAAGAGACGATGTTGGTGGCATTTTGAGTTTGCACCTTATTGCCCTAATTTATCCAATTTAGATGTGCTAAAAAAGTTTTACCCTTTGAATTGATGGACTAAAATTCTTCCCCTCCATTTGGATGCTTTAAAATGCTCACAAACTTGTTGTTTTGCCCTAATTTGAAAGAATAATCTAAGTTTGCCCTTTTTGTGCCCTAGTTTTTCCAATTTTGCGTCTTTATCTCATTTTTCCCTTTCCCAGATCGTGAAAAAATCAAATTTGATCAATTCATACTTGTTTGTATTTGAAAACCCAATCCCAAGGTCAAAAATGTTGTAAAATCATCCTTTAGTTGATTCAAAATCAAAAAATTTGCCATCCTTGGTGAAAAAATTCAATTCTAGGGCTTCCCTGGAATTTTTCACATTTTGACGGATCAGACTAAAATAAGCGTCATTTGCCCGTCAAATTAATCCTCAGAAGGCATTGGCAACGTGGACGGGTTTTGAATGGCTGAGAAATGGCGTGGACGCTCTCTAAATTTTCATTTTTCACCTTTTCAAGAAAATGGGGCATTTTCAAGCCCAGGGACCTATTTTTTCCAATTTGGCCTATGTGGCATGTTTTGATTGGCAGGCGGGATGGTGGGTGATCGAATTTCCTTAAGGTTTTCCGACCTTAGTCTTGCAAAAATTTTAAAGTCAAAATTTGGTCCAATGCCCCATAGCCAATTGGGAGCGAACACGTGTCCCAAAAAACCAAAGGGTGGAGGGAGGGGATTTGGAGTAAAATTTTATAACTTTTTGCCTTCGTTGTCTAGAAGGTAAAAAATGAAAAATGGTTCCACACCAATCATAGGTGGACATGTGTCCAATAGAGCAAAGCGGGTCGGTGGGCGGTAGAGGGAAAAGGGGATTTTTTCCCTTTTTCACAAAAAGGTTAAAGTAATTTTTGGCCCGAAATCCCGCGACCAATCCAGGTGAGACACGTGTAACATTTCAAGGGTCAAAATGGGGCGTGGGTCAACATTGAAATTTGTGAATTTTAAAAAATTTGTAAGAAAAGTTTTAAGGAAGAAATTGAGACTTTGACTCGTAGCAAATAGAAGGGCGCCATATGGCGGGATAGTTTCGAGAGGCACGGGCTTGTGGAGAAAAAGTGGATAATTTTCCCTTGGCTCAAAGGGACTAAAACAAAGATTAAGCTGTGGGTCCTCGGTAAATAAGAGTTGGATGTGTGACAAAGGACAAGGTGGGTTGTCGGTGACGGGGGTAGAAAGAAAATGTCTCTTTTTCCAAAAGAGTTTAAAATAAAAAATTTAAGCTCTAACTCGCTAGTGAATAATAAGGAGACACGTGGCAAGGGAAAAATCGGAGGTGCGGGCCTGTAGGGAAAAAGTCAAATTTTTCTATTTTTCCATAAAATGTGGAAAGGTAAAAATGATCCCAATTTTGGTCGTAATTGTTTTTGACACGTGGAGGGCAAAGATGGATAAGATCGACAAATTGTGTAATTTCATTTTCTCACTACCATTTTTTCTTCCAGGAAGCTTGGAATCACGAATTTTGCATCAAAATTCATCAAATTTATAGTTTTGTGTCCTCTTCACCTTCTAGGATCTTTAGCATCACTTTCGTGGCTTGATTCTCGATTTGAGATGTTTTTGAAGTAATTTTTTTCCCCATCCCGAGTAAGCTCGTGAAATGACAAAATCATAAGTTACAAAGGTATTTTAAAAGGGTAAAAAGGTGAAAATGATGAGTAAGAGGTGTTTGCATGCCTCGATGATGAAAAAATGCCTCGGGATGGATAATGATCCTAGATATTTGTAATGATTTAATATTTTTGGCACACTTGGAAACATGCGAGTGTTTTTCTATTTGATGTCATTTTCATTTAATCATGAAGAATTTTTGTAACAAAATTGATCCCATGGAATATTATTTGCTTAGGAAAGAAGGCTCCAATGTGGCATAGGGTATATGATGTGTTTTGGAGAAATTGTAAAGAGAGGGAATTGAAAATCACAAAAAAATTCTTAGAGAAAGCTCATTTTCTGAGAAATCCACCAAAGAACAAGGTTAATGTCTCATGTGTTGGAAATTCATGTATGTGAGTTGGTTACAAGTGTATAGCCATCACACAGCTCTAAGATTGTTCATGTAACTATCCCCTGCTATTGAATCTAAATAGTTTTGAATTAAATTAGTGTTTTTCTTTCGGTAATATGGTGTCTGTTATATTTTTAAATGCTGTGGATAGTTTTCATTGTTCTTGTTACAATCTTGCATTGAAAGTCTTTAGAAATCATAGAATGTCCATTTCTTGTTGATAGTTTAGTGGCATTTGCAATCTCATGTTGAAGAGCCTTCATCCTATAAGGAGATAAACAAATTTAAAATCACTTTACCTTCCTTGAAACAAAATAACAACAAATCGGGCCCCATGCACTAAAATATTATTTACTTTAAAACACCAAACAATGATCGCTTCTTGGATCTTTGGGGAGAAACTCCCCTTTTGAACAATCTGGGTAAATCCCAAAACATATAACACTTGTCCGCTCTTACAATGAAAGATATAACACGGATCGAGTTCGAGGAAACTTTAAGGTCTACTTTTAGCTTAAGTCATGCAATTCCAGAAACAATTAACCTTTAGGATTTAGAGACAACTACACTTACCATACTCACACTTATTCAAACACTTCCGAAGTCCCCAATTTTGTCAAAAATACAATCAGTTTTGTACCTTAAGCATGAGGAATTTTAAGCACCTTCGCCCAGAGCGATAAGACCAACTATGTACTCATTCATCTAGCCATATCATACATAAGGCGAAGGAAAAATAATCCTTAAAATTGACCCATCATCAATCTGTCTTCCTAAAAAAGGATTCAAGGGGCATAAAAGCGCTGAAAAATAGAGTGGGCATAAATGGAGTGCGAACACGGGTAACCTAAGCCTCTATTAAGGTAACATGAGGAACTTGTGTTAATTTCTGTCAATTTCAATATGTGTTCCTAAATTAACAAAACAAAGTAAAAAAATTTAAATAAAAAAACTTGATTACTCTCCTTTAATTTAATTAAATCTATGTGAAACTAAATAAGTTAATGTAAATAACCTAATTGATTAAAACAATGAAATCAAATCTAATCTACTTGTTTTGTATTTTCATAATTTTAAAATGAAGGGAATAAGACATATAAAAGAATTTAATTAATTTAATCTATGTTTTTGAAGATTTTATGAGTTTTCTATAATTATATAAATGAAATATCCACAAACAATAAAATTGCTTCTAATTAAGTAGGATCTACTTTTATTCTAAAATAAAATAAAATAAACATCGAAATAACAGGATGTGGTTATTTCCCTATTGTGGAATGAATTAAATTTGATTTCTAATTGAAAGCAGGATTTTCCTAATTTTTAATTGTGGATCTAATTTCCTTTGGTTCTACCTTAGAATCACAAAGAAGATTGTGTTGGTGCCATTTTTGAGCTTACACCTTATTGCCCTAATTTTTCCAATTTATATGTGCTCAAAAACATTTTACCCTTTGAATTGATGGTCTAAAATTCTTCCCCCAATTAGATGCTTTAAAATGCTCACAAACTTGTTGTTTCTCCCTAATTTGAAAGAATAATCCAAGTTTTTCCTTTTATGTGCCCTAGTTATTGCAATTTTACGGGCTATGTCATTTTCCCTTTCTTGGATCATGAAAAAATTGAATTTGATCAATTCATACTTGTTTGTATTTGAAAACCTAATCCCAAGGTCGAAAATGTTGTAAAATCATCCTTTAGTTGATTCAAAATAAAAAAATTTGCCATCCTTGGTGAAAAAATTCAATTCTAGGGCTTCCCTGGCATATTTCACATTTTGACGGTCAGACGGGCGTCATTTGCCTATCAAATTTATCCTCAGAAGGCATTGGTAATGTGGCAGGTTTGCATTGGCTGAGAAAAGACGGGGAGGCACTCTAAATTTTCATTTTCACCTTTTCAAGAAAATGGGGCATTTTCGGAGCCCGAGGGACCCGTTTTTCCAATTTGGCCTACATGGCATGTTTTGATTGGCGAGCGGGATGATGGGTGGTCGAATTTCCTTAAGGTTTTTCGACCTTAGTCTTGCAAAAGTTTTAAATTCAAATTTTTCCGATGCCCGAAGCCAATTGGGAGTGAACACGTGTCCCTAAAAAGCAAAAGGCATAGGGGAGGTGCCGAAGGAAAATTTTATAACTTTTGCCTTCATTGTCTAAAAGGTAAAAAATGAAAAATGGTTACGTGCCAATCATAGGTGGACATGTGTGTAATAAAAGGTGGGTTGGTGGGGTGGCGGAGGGAAAAGGGGATTTTTCCCTTTTTCACAAAAAAGGTTAAAGTAAATTTTGGCCCGAAAGCCCGTGACCAATCCAGGTGAGACATGTGTAACATTTCAAGGGTCAAAATGGGGCGCAGGTCAACGTTGAAGTTTGTGAATTTTCAAAAATTTGTAAGGGAGGTTTGAAGGAAGAAAAGGAGACTTGTACCCGCAGCAAATAGGAGGGCACCACATGGCGGGGATAGTTTGCAGGGCATGGGCCCTTGAGAGAGCAGAGTGGAGAATTTTCCCTTGGCTCAAAGGGAGTAAAACAAAGATAAAGCCCGTGGGTCCTGGGAAAATAAGAGATGGACGTGTGGCAAAAGACAAGGCGGGTCAACGGGGTAGAAAGAAATTTTTACCCTTTTGCTAAAAGAGTTCAAAATAAAAAATTTAAGCAAGCGCATTGCTAGCGAATCATAAGGAGACACGTGGCAAGGCAAAAATCGGACGTGCGGGCCGCTGGGAAAAAAATCAAAATTTTCCATTTTCCAAAAAATGTGGAAATGTCAAAAATGATCACAATTTTGGTCCCAATCATTTTTGACACGTGGAGGGCATGATTAAAGGAAAATATGGATAAGATCAATGATTGTTGTGTAATTTCATTTCTTGTTTGCCATTTTTCCTCCGAAAGCTTGGAATCATGAATTTTGCATCAAAATTCATCAAATTTATAGTGATTTTGTGTCCTCTTGGCCTTCCAGGATATTTGGCATCACTTTCATGGCTTGATTCTTTGATTTGAGTTGTTTTTGAAGTAAAATTTTCCCACTGCTGAGCAAGCACATGAAATGACAAAATCAAAAGTTGCAGAGGTAGTTTAAAAGGGTAAAAAGGTGAAAATGATGAGTAAGAGGTGTTTGCATGCCTCAATGATGAAAAAAATGCCTCTAGGATGGATAATGATCCAGATATTTGTAATGATTTAATCTTTTTGGCACACCTAGCAACATGCAAGTGTTTTTCTATTTGATGTCATTTTCATTGAATCATGAAGAGTTGTTGTAACATAATTGATCCCATGGCATATTTTTGCTTGGGAAAGAAGGCTCCAATGTGGCATAGGGTATATGATGCATTTTGGAGAAATTGTAAAGAGAGGGAATTGAAAATCACGAGCAACTTCTGAGAGAAATCTCATTTTGAGATAAATCCACCAAAGAACTAGGTTAATGTCTCATGTGTTGGAAATTCATATATGTGAGTTGGTTACAAGTGTATAGCCATCACACATCTCGAGATTTTCATGTAACTCTCCCTTGTTGTTGAATCTAATAAGTTTTGAATTAAAATGTGTTTTTCTTTGGGCAATATGGTGTCTGTTATCATATTTAAATGCCTATGGATAGTTTCATTGTTCTTATTGCGATCTGCATTGAAAGTCTTCACAAAATCTCCATTTCTTGTTGATAATTTAGTGGCATTTGCAATCTCATGTTCGAGAGAAGAGCCTTCATCGATAAGGAGATAAACATATTTAAAATCGCTTTACCTTCCTTGATCTGCGAGAGATTGTTTGTAAGCCTTTGGGGGCACCTTAGGCTTAGTTTGATGAAGAAAATTTGTGTTTAATTGAGTTCTTTACTTCAAGCTTTTACGGTGAGTTCTCAAAGATTGTTTGAAGAGAACAACTGGTATTCCATTTGTTCCTATTCGGTTGAAGGAACATTTTGATTATTTGAGGCATTTCATCGCTAGTTGTTCAAGTATTGTAGAGATTGTCAAAGATCTAATCTATCCCGATCTATCTTTTGATCCCTCACAAAAAAATCATCTAAAAAACAATGACCCTATCATGTACTATCTGATTTGTAGTTATATATCCACAAAAGATCAAAATCCGTTCGTAAAAGTATGCATAATAGATCAGGATCTGCAATGTCTTTAGTAACCTTTGCCTTGTTTTGAGAACATACCCATGTTTTGAAAAGTGAAAACTCGTGAGAGTTCAGATCTAGGGTGTTGATCATATTTTCATCAAGGTCCCCATCATAGAATTTCAAGGAAAGATAAGGACATCTTCACCTCCTTCACCATTACAAGGTTACAAAATAGGTCTGTTACCCTAGTTATAAGGTACAACCTAAAACAACTAGGACAAGATCAAGTCCTATTAGAGTGCTATCCATTTCTCGACAAACTGAGCACGAGTCTTAGCTAGACCACATCCCGACTACCAATGACATACAAAATGGTCTAATATGTCTTTAAACTCCATGACATATTTGTGGTGCTACTCGGACTAAAAAGGAGAACAAATTTGGATACCAACACAAGTGGCGCCACTCTAGGGTACTTCTTGGAAATTCTTAGTGTTTATGGAGTGTTAGAAGAGTTTGAGCATTTGTGTATTCAAGTATTTGAGAAGAGGAAATTTTTCCAATTTACCCCCAAAGTCCGCACCTCCACCGTTGACTGGAGAAAATTTTGACTTTTCTCTATCGGAACTGCGATTCATTTCAATGATTTCAGTCTTTTGAATATCAAGGAAAAAAAAACAAGTTTCCCCTGATGGCTTTCCTCCCCGCCTTTTGAATTTTCAAACCGCCATGCATCTGAATGGCACATCTTGAGATGGTCCCAAAAAATAGAGACCGTAAATGAGCGTGGGCTCGCCACATATCTTTATAGCGTAACTTCGAGAGCTTATTAAGGATTGATATGATTTGGCAGGGGCACGCTTCCATTTTAGAATTTTTACTCCATTTTTCTAAAATGGAAAAATATCCAACTTGCCTCTAAAGGCGTGCATCTCCACTTTTAACTTTTCCACGTGTCCTTCTGTGGGGTCAAAGTAAGACTTTTTCCATGTAGCTTAAATGTTTCTTTAATCCAAGCATGGCGGGGCCGTAGGGCAAGTTCATATTTTTTTCCAAATTAGGCAAAAATAACAAGTTCAAAAAACAAACCTGCCACACCCCATCCAATTAGAAGAAGCCACGTAAGTACCGAAAGAACCAATCATAATTTAGCGGAGCTACGGGACCAAATTTTCCATTTTGCCAAAAAATCACAAAGTGACAAGTTAAAACATATTCTCGCTGTCCCTTGACAAACAAAAATAATCCACATATTTGTTAAATGCTAAGGAATAATTTTTATAGGAAAAAGACACCCGCTAGACCATCAAAAACACAAAAATTCACCATTCATGCCCGAGAATCGATTTTTCATTAACGATGAAATTGTTTGAAACAAAACAATGTGAATCATGGTTCCAAGCATAATTCGACCATGGATTGGATTTTCAAAGGCATACAAATATAAATTGATCATTCTCGAGCTTCCATGGTCGGGGAAAAATAGAAAAAATGGCTGAGCCCACGGATTTTGAAGAAATTAGGTAAAAAATGGTGTGAGATCAAGATGAGCACTAACATGGAGGAAAAAGAGGTCAATCCCAAATATTCTCGTATTAATTAAATTGTTGAATTGGATGAAAAGAGAAGAGAGTCCCACAAAAGACATGTGAAGTTCAGGGAGAAATTGAATAAACTATTTGATAAAAAGGTGAATCCAAGAGCTTTCAATGTGGGAGATCTGGTGCTACTATGGGATAGAAGACATGAGGATAAGGGAAAACATGGAAAGTTTGACACATTATGGATGGGCCCTTATTCTATTGACATTTGGATTGGAGAGCACACTTTTTTCCTAAAGGACTTAGATGGGGAATTACTTGAGTTACTTGTTAATGTCAGGCACTTGAAACATTTTCTTGACTGATTTTTTAGAATCAAGGAATGCATCATTGTACAGTGTATAGTCTTTTGTTTTTGTTTTGTTTTCACCTTTTTCTATTTTTGTGTGTCCTAGTCCTTTGTGACTAGTTTTTGTTGGTTTCTCGTTCATTCTTGGGGGAATTGGTTATTGTTAATATTTTTTGAAAGCTTGTTCTTGAATCCATTATCGAATGGATTTTTGGCACATGGTGCGGTTTGTTGTTCTTGCAGCACTCGCTTGAGGGAGTGACCATCCCCGAGTCGGAGTCGATGTTGGTGCTCAGTTTAATCTCACCATGTTTGTTCAAAAATTTTCATTCCGCATGGTTTGAAGTATTTTTGTCTCCCTGTATGGATGCATGAAACTCTTTGCCTTCACTAGGATGTCATTTGTCATTCCTTTCCTTGGTTCGTGGATCATGTTAAGCGGGTATTGTTTCTTGTTTCTCTATCGAAAAAGAATTTGTAATTTGGGAGTGAATTCGAGGTTTCCCCTTCCTTCTATTTTTCCACCGTCATGTTTTCCCTATAAAATTTTGTCCCAACCTCGTGGAAACATGGTCCTTTCGATTGGACATGGCCCGTGGGTCTTTTTTGTGAAACTTGTCAATTTTATTACATTTGTAAAAAATGCAAAATTTGTACCACGGCCTTGATAGTTTCTAATTGGCTATTAAAAAATGAAGTGTGAGTGAAATTTTTTTACTTTGACCCCAAAGATGGACATGTGGCCATTTTTCAAGTTAAAGCGAGGAGGTGGGTCGCGGGGCATTTTGCATATTTTTTCCTTTTTGTGTAAAGGAGCAAAGTTATAAAATGATATGTAACTCCGCTGGGGCCCACATCAAAAGTTAGAAGTGGAGAGGTAGGTATTTTGTAGGATTTTGAAGATTTTTTCCTTTTCTTTAGGAGTGAAGTTATAAAATGATCCGCAACTCTGTTGTGGCCCACATCAAAAGTTAGAAGCGGAGAGGTGGGTCACTGGGGAATTTTGAGATTCTTAGGCCCGCTTTAATTGAAATCATTTCCACGTGGAGTGCTTGCACTCATTTCGCCAAGGAAGCACATGGAGGTTTCTGTTGGCTCTACCCACGCTTATATTTTTCAATGGTCGATGTAGGTTGTCAGACCATGGACACATGGAGGGCCTGCACTCATTTGAGGATCCGTCTCTGGGCCTTACCTTTACAGATGTGCCAAGGAGACACGTGGAGGCTTCCTCTCTCTCCTCTCTATACTTTGACTTCTCAAGTAACTTTCGAGGCCTCGCAACACGTGGAAGGCCCACGCTCTTTTTGGAGTCCTTATTTTCAACTTCATACCAAAAAAGTGCCGAAGAGACACGTGGAAGATTCCAATGGCCATGCCCATACTTAGAATTTTCAACGACCAAGGATACTTTCTCAGACCCTAGGCATGTGGCATGTTTTTCTTGTCCTTAAAATCTTTCAACAACTTTTCTAGGATGACACACATGGTGAGCCCGTGCTTTTTTAGGGTCTCCACTTTTGGGCACCATATCAAAAGTGCACTGAAGAAACATGTGGAAGCTTTAGTTGGTTCCTCTTTATACTGATACTTTTTCAAAGGACAAGGAAACTTTCTTGGGACCATGGCACATGGAGATCCTGCACTCATTTGGGAACCTACCTCTGGACTTCACCTTTGTAGTTATGCCAAGGAAACGCGTGGAGGTTTCTGCTTGCTCATCTTTGCACTGGGCCAACTGGGACTCATAGTGCATGAATCTAGGTATCATCATACAAGGGAAATCATTTCTCAAGGTGTATTCTCAGAGGTAAAAAGGATTGCTTGTCAGATCAAGCCATATGGAGCCACCTAAAAATGATTAAAAAGAGATTTCCTATATGACAGAGTAAAAGAATGATTTAGAAGGACTATCAAAGAATTATGTGGCATCCCAGTCATAGTTAAGGGTCTGAGAAATGTGATCAGTTCAAGATTTATCCACCTGGTAGATTTAGGTATAAATTTGTTAAACATCAATTTCTAGGACAAACTTGTAACAAGCCAAGGATTCCTCGAATATTCTTCTTTTTAGGGGGAAAATTTGGGACGAGTGAGCAAGTGAAATGTATAAATGTAATTATAATACTCCTGCTAATTTTTTGGAAGTTAACGTTTACGAGAAATTGGAGAGAAACCACTTTCTCGAAGGACTTTCTGAGAGAGTAGTTCATTTTCCTATGTCTTTGGCTTCAATCACGTCAAGGTTGTTGCAAGTGTAAAACTATTTAAAGGCTCTAAGATTATTCAAGAAAATTTCCCCTGCTGATGAATCTGATGAAATTTGAATGACTCTGTGTTGATCATGTGCATTATTATGTCTACTTTTATTTCAAAATGTTTTCAAATAGTTTTTCTTGTTTGTATTGCAGTGTTGTTTTAAAATCTCTCTAAGTCACACAAGATCTCATCCATGTGTTAGTATTGTGGAATTTGCAATTTCATTATGAGAAGAGCCTTCATCTGGTAATGAAATAAACAATTTAAAATCACTTTATTCTCACTATGTTGATAAAGATTATTTGTAAGCCTATGAGTGTATCTTAGGTGTGATGAACCAAGGATTTCTATCATTTAATTGAGTCTTTAGCATGATACTTTGTGTTTAATTATCAAAGAGTGTGTGAAACCGTGCATCTCTAGGCCTCCACTGATGCACACATTCTAGTTGAAGGAATATCTTGGCTATTCTGAAGCATTATGTCTGTGATTCTTCCAATTTGTGTAAAGGCTCTCAAACATCTGGTATAATCTGCTCTATCTTGTTGAACTTCCCACCAATAAATTTCTCAAATGAAAAATCCTACACGAACCACCCCTTTTTTTACTGTGTACCCACAAATGAACAAATTCCATTTCCAAAGTATGCAGGGATAATCAGGACTCATTTATTGTCTTTAGTAACCCAAACCTTTGTCCAGGAAACATCTCCACTCTCTAGTGTGACAACTTGTGAGAGTTATATTGTGTTGTATTGATCATATTTCCTCAAGGTTCTCATTAACATTGTGTAGAGAAGGGTCTCTCGATGTCCTTCACCGACATAGGTTATAGAATGGGTCCTCTCACCCTGGTTGAAGGCACAACCTAAAGTAGTGGGGGTAGATCAAACCCTCAGTGAGGTGCTATCCACTTCTCTAATGCCCGAGTGACAAAGAGCTAGACAAATCTCATCCCGAATAAAAAATGACTCATATCATGATCCGTCTATCTCTAACCATCCTGTCGGTTTAAGTAATGCTTCTTGGCCCCACGAGAGAATCAATTCAGATACCAATACAACCAACGTTACGTTAGTCCTATGAATGAGTACAGAAAACCCTTACAATCAAACATAAACAAGACATTTCATAATTTCACAAAATTCCAAACAAAGTACAGAGAGAGGTAAATATCATGAGAGAGAAGAGAGTTAAATTCCTCACACATTAACACTTCCAAATTCATTTACATTTCTTTTTTAAAGAGATTAGGGAGAGAGAGAAACTATAAAACCCATACCCATTTTCATTTTTTTAAACTCATCTGCATTTTTAATTCATTCATGTTTCCAAGACCAACCAAAATTTCATATTTATTTTAAGAGTTAGGAGGAGAGCGAGAACACTATAAATTGTAAAATCCATATATACCAAGTAATTGATTAAATAATACTCTACACACATTGTGATGTTATAAAATGGGTTCACAAGTAATTTATAGAACCAAAGGGGTGCTTAGAAAGATTTTCTAGCTTAAGTTGTTTGTTTGTGAAAATTGACCAAAATAATTGAAGTGCTTATAGTATGATTTCGAAAAACCACTCATTCTAAGTTCAAACATAAATTTCGTTGATTCCTACCTAATGCATATAAACAAAGAACTTGTTGGATTTTCCGGAATTCTATTACGTCAAACATAGTTCAATTTATGAAGGTGACTTCGAGCCCAATTATTGTAAACACATCAAACACTTCTATTGTATGAAGAATGGTGGACCACAACATCCACTTAAAACTCTAATGAAATTATTTTGATGAAACTAAGATTTGGTTTCAATACTCACATAGGAGTGATAGATGTATATGAAGGGATTTTATAGTTACAAAAAATCTATACGACATTTCTAAGCCTAAACCTATCACAATTGCTTAAAGCGGAAACATCACCAAAAGTGACTGAAGTGTTAAAAGGGTATCAAATTTCACCTCATTCAAGGCATCTAATCGAGTTAGTCATCCAAGTTAAGAAATTGCATGGTGTCTTAGTTTGACATGGATCTTATTTGATGTTTTGGTTCCCATAAATAGTTTGACATGACGCTCCATGCGAATGGTTGTAAGGCCTAATTTTTTTTTGCGTATGAGTTTAAGGAATTTTTTTTTGGTAAAGCTAAAAGCCCTATAGTTCATTCTAAGTTGCATTTCTGTCATAATACATAACATACTAAAATCCAATGCTAAACAAATAAATGATGAAATTTTGAGTTTGAAGCAAGAGGAAGAGTGATGCATACCTTTTATATTAATCCCAAAATCCTGTATTTGACAAGACCACATCAACATTAGGCATTCTAGAAACAATTTATGGGCTTTCTCATTTCTCTACGAAAATCCACTTTATGTGCATCTTTTCGTCAACACAATCCTTGAGAGCATGTCTCTACGAGATATCTAATCGAATGGTTTTAGTGTATTTTCCTTGATTCTTGACCACCACTAAGTGCACTAAACCCTTTGATATCCTCTTCTACTACTACTTCCTAATATATGAAGGTTGATTTTATAATGCACACAACATAATTATTTTCATAACCCATTCCATGGATAAGGAAAAGTAGAAATGAACCCAGTCCTCAACTACAAAGGTTTTATTTTGATCAAAAAACTTATTGGAAAATCCAAAAGGGTTTACTAAGAGGCCCTTAGATCATTTAGATACACGTTTAATAGTAGAATATCTTCAGCTAGATAATAACACATCCATTCCCTCATCAGCTCACTACCGATTATTGATTAAACCATTGATGTATGCCCTCTTTTGATAAATGAGTTCCAGTATTTATAACACTCCATGAACTGACCCATCACTATAAAATATTTCTAATGGAAAAGAAAGTGGAAGATACAAATATTATCGTGACATAAGCAGAATAGTAAAAAAGGGCACCTTGAATGTCTTAACCAAAACAACGAATACTCAAAATAAAATATAAAGACTAGGAAAACATGTTGGTAGAGTTAAGTGCATGTAACACAGGTGATCATAATAAGGAGAATCCAAACCAATGTGGTTATACGCTACACAAAATGAAGTACCTCTTTTCTTAAGCCCGTTATTAATGCAATGTACTCTTTAGCTTTATGGGTATTAGTAAATGACTAAATATTCTTTGTCTTTGCATTAGATAGTGTTAGATAATCATTTGTTCCCAGCTTCAATTTTTCTGGCATATACCAAGACACTCCCAACTACAACATCTGGAAATAAATTTTTATTCCATTATGATTTAGCAAATTTGTAATCCCACTCCCAAAGCTAGAAGTTTGGTTTCCTTTATACCACAGAAAAATGAAAATTCTTTAGACGCATAGATAGATCCAAATCAGTCAATTTATTTTATAGTAACGTGAGGAAATATTCATACTTTTCTTTATCAACATTTGCATGACTTATTAAACTCATCATGGTACTGATTTGGAATGCCTATAGTAGAGCTCCATTTATCACTTTCAGACACAACATTCTATTTATTTAATGATGAGAGTACAAGGAAAGGAAATGACTTCTACACTCGCTACAACTAAATAATTACTACTAAATTAAAAATGTTAACTTGGGTTTGACTTTATCTTCCCCATGGTCATGCATCATGATCTCAAATGAAGTGAATATATTTTAATAGACTAGGAAATTGACATGTCTAAAAAGGTTCTTAGGATGTGTCATTTCGTGGTTTGTCATCTGACAGTGTCGTGGCTCGAGGGTTAGACATGGAGGGAAATACATCTCCATCCCCTTATAATAACACCGTCCTCGATCTGATATAACTTCTAAGCTCAAAGGATATGTAGGCAAGAAATTTAAAAATGACACATGTTGTTTAACAAAACAACTTGTCGTTATAACACAACCACAAGGAATTGAACTTATTTTTGAGATATCTTAAATTTTAATGTTCTATGAAGATTGGTAGTTATCTTTTACTTTATTACTTAGTCATTTTCTTTATAGTATTCCTTATCTCAAGATCTTAATATTCATTGTTTATAATTTTCAATTGTCATATGTTCATGGGTGCCCAACATTAATTGGCCTTAAGATGTCACCAAAAACTTAACACAACATAAACAACCCAAAATAAATCTTGCTCTATAATTTTATGACTTGTGTCACATCATAATACCTTTAATTCCCCCTTGGAATGACAACAAGTAGTCCACATAGCAAATAATTTTCAACAATTATGTCATAGAATTAGATTCAATTGACACAAAGGCAACCGGTATCACATGACCGAAAACCATGACTATAGCCACAAATTTCAAATATAAGATCCAATAATGTGTATCAACCCTGGGGAGAGTCAAGAGTCAAATATAACAAATTTTAACAACACCGAAAAGAGTACACATAACTCATAACACCAACTCCACACATCACAAAAATCATGAAGCAATCTTCATATATCTCCTAAAGCATCACAAAAAAATTCATATACCTCCCAAAGCATAACCAAATAAATATATATACCTCTCAAAGCATTACTAAACAACTCCATATACCTCCCAAAGAGAAATAATCATAGTGCAAAACCAAGTCGGGTCACTCAACCACGAGAACCCTATTATCGGGTAACTCAACCATAGATCCCTATCTTTTCTCCATTTAATGAGGCCAAGTCACCCTATGGCCCTAGGCACACAGAGCCTCATCATCCCCACCAAGTGACATAATAACTCATGGCTTAAAACCCACTAGTTATATGTAACTCCTTGGGGTGTACCCCCATACAATGAAGCGGTTCCATAGGTTCCACCACTCCATGGTGAATCCCATGACCATATTCCAACACATTATGACATTAGAACCAACACAAAAATTTATTTCAAATGTAAAGTAGGAAAAATCCTAAGCCTTGGGATAGGATATAAAAATTTTAAATATGAAAAGAAAATTTAAAACTAAGTAAAACAAATGGCTAAATAGGCATAGTTAGTGCAAAAATCTACATGTTAGTGCAACAACCAAATAAAATTCCAAAAATATAAGAACACATCAATCAAAAAAGTTGTTGGTTCTTGTAAGAAAAGAGATAATGATAAATTTACAAATAAAATACATATTAAGAAATATCACATTACAATCACTATGTGGCCTCATATGGAAAAGAAAGGGGTACTCATCGAATTCGACACTCGGATGTTGAGCCTCATCTAAAAAAATACACATGTAACAAGAAATGAGTATATCAAATAATGTAAGTGTCATCATCTCTACCTGAATCATTCCTACATACTCCCACAAGGCTCAACATAGTCAAAATCATATAGGATTCTTTGATGGAAAACCCAATAGGAAAGATTAGAGGATTTTATTTTGCATAAGTTGACCTTTAGGTGGTGCACATCCATAATATACTACGCAAGCTCGAAGTAAAATAAACAAATAAAAGTGGGTTTGGTCTATATAAGACTCCACCTCCTCACTTGTACTCAGCTCAAGATTATGAAAACCTAGTCCATGCCTCCTCCCTTCAAATATACACTCTTCACTTGTTTCTTCCTCTTAGGGTTGTCTAGTGTAAGGTTCACATCATAACCCATTAGTAAATCCCTTACACAATGGTGATTTCAACACATTAACCAAAGTGTCTTACATGTGGTATATATATAAGGTATATCAAAAACATTACTTTCATGGTTATGATACATCACTTTTCCACATAATGCACCTAAGGTGAAAGTACTATACAATAGGGGTCATACGATCACCATATGCCCCTAATTCATGATATGAACCATCGCATATTACACGATTTATACGTATGATGAAAAAAATGACTAATATTACAACATATAGTCGGTTGCTGATATAACAAGGTGACACACATGACTCATCACAACATGGTGGTGACATCATGATAAAATCCAATTCACTACACATCAACACACCTTCATATCACATAATAAAAAACACTCAAATACTCTGAAATTTACATTAACATTATTTTCACACACAAAAAGGTGGCACACCACACGTGAACTCCTCATTGAGTCCACAAACATGAGTTCAAAAATCTCATTACAAACACATCAAAAAGATAACAAATATGCACTAAATGACATGCATAACATGTGGGTTCATAATATCACAATTACAAAATTGGTCACATCATAACATATATCATGTTACTCTTCCCATCTCCACCACCATCATAAAATATCACCATAACTCCAATCTATCCCGAGAGGTTCGAGAGCATGAACCTCACTATGATACCACATGTAACTCTCACATTTTTCACCCATAAATACAACACACATAATAACAGGATAAAAAATTTCTTTGGCTCACATTTCTTAATACATAATATTGGCATCCAAATTTGTTCTCCTTTTCAAGCTGAGCAACAACATAGATTGGACATGGAGATTAGAGACAGATAGATCATAGTGTGTGTCATTGTGTACTCAGGGATGAGATCTAACTGGCCATTTATCACTCAGATTTGTGGAGATATGGATAACACCTTCAAGAGGATTTGACTTGTCCTCACAACTTTAGGTCATGCCTCTTTGACCAAGATGAGAAGACCCTTAATGTAACCTCTGTTTGATGAAGGAGATGGATATATCATTCTTTTGGACAAATTTCATGAAGAAAACCTTGGGAAAATATGGTCAATACTCCATAATTTAACTCTTAAGTGTTTTCACTTCTAAAATATGGAGATACTTTCAACACAAGGCTAAGGTTATTGAAGACATTAAGAAATCCTAATTATTCTGCATATTTTACTAAGTAGATTGTGTTCCTTTGTTGATATGGAGGAAAATATGGGTATTTGAGGATGGATTCATAGTTTTGAAGGATTTTGGTGGGAGATGAAGAAGGATAAATATTATTATCCCCGATCTTTGAGAAACTTCACAACAATAGACAACTCAAAAACAAAAAGCTTCTTTAATAGTGAAGAAGTTACTTCAACGAGAAGGTGTGCTTCAATGGAGGCCCCAGATCAATAGAAGCCTCCACGTGTCGCAATGGCACATTCGATATGGTCCACAAAAGTAGAGAACCCAAACAAGCACGGGCTCAACATGTGTTTGAGTCTAGTAGACTTTGTTAAAAAAATTGAAGGTTTAATGGAACGTGCCATGTGTCTAGGGTCCAAGACATTTTTCTTTGGCCATTGAAAATTCCAAGCAAAGGGAAGAGTGAGCGGAAGCCTCCAAGTGTCCTCCTAGCACTTCTTCAAAAAAAATTTATGGGCCGGTCCCGAAACAAGCACGGTCCCTCCACATGTCCTAGGCCTTTCAAAATTAATTTGAAAAGTTTAAGTACAAATTGCAGCCTGCGGAAGCCTCCACATGTCTCCCTGTCGCAATTGTTAAGGTGGGAACCTGAGGCGGATACTCAAATGAGTGGACACCTCCACGTGTCCATGGTCTGCCATAACTATACCAGTTGCATGAAATTTTTTTCTATGTCCGGGAAAGGCAGTGGAAATCTCCACATGTCTCCTCGATGTAACTCTAAGGCCAAACCAAAAGGTGAATTTTCAAATGAGCGTCGTTCCTCCATCTGGAAAATTTTTGGGTTGAACCAAGCCTTAGAGTTTTTAAAGTGCCCCACCGAGCCACACCCAACCAAAAAGGGCCATGTTTCCATTGATGCTGAGAAGTAAATTTGACCGAGAAAATACACCTGTCAAACTGTAAAATGTAGTAAATCACCATTTGAGCCTGAAAATGAATCTTTCTTCAAGGATAGAGAATTTAGAAATGTTATAAGGCTCAAATATGATCCTCTAAGCTACATCCAATCATGTTTCCACAAGTATTTGGGATAAAAATGATAGGGAAAACAAAACGTGACTATGGAAAATGAAAGGAAAGGGAAAACCCCATTTTTACGCCTAAGTTCTGAGACTCTTTCACACGTAAAGAGGAGCGAATTTTTTTTTTTTGGATTTATAAGTGATCCTCAACAAAGGAAGGGACTAATCATGACAACCAAATGGAGGAAAAAGTCTTCAAGCATCAATACAGAGAGATACAAAACATTAAATATGCCGCAAACTAAGGAATTTCAATGACAAACGGGGCGAGACTAGTTTGAGCACCAACATCGACTCGAATCATGGATGGGAACTCCCTATGAATGCCACAATAACAATAATAGACCAAGTACAAAAAACACACCATTGGGAAATGGAGTTAAAAAATAATCTTACAGAGTAGAGTAACCATATCCATCCTTCGAAAAATGAACCGAGAAACCAGCAAAAATAGATCTTTGAGGACCGAGAATGAAAAAAGTATAAACATAACAAACAACTATACACTATATAATGAAGTATATCTTGATTTTGAGAAATAAATCGGGAAATATTTCAAATGCCTTCCATTAATAGGTAATTCAAGCAGTTCCTCATCTAAGTCTTTTGAAGAAGGTATTTTAACCAATTCAAATAACAATTGAGTACGGGCCCATCCACAATGCATCAAATTTACCATGCTTTCCCTTATCTTCATGCATGTTATCCCATAAAAGCACAAGATCCCCAATGCTTTGAAAGCTTAGGGAGTTACCTTCTTGTAAAATAAGTTCATCAACTTTACTTTTAAATTCATATGCCCGATGGGATGCCCTTCTTTCTTCATCTAACTCAATAATCTAATTGATTCCATCATCATATGGACTAACTTCTTGATCTTCAATGTGTTGAACAAACTAAAATGAATATAATTGCAAATGAAGGGGCAACAAAGCTTCATTTCCATATACCAACTCAAATGGGATCTTACTAGTATCTCTTTTGACACCGATTATGTCAGCCCCAAACAACAAACTTGAGTTTCTCATCCCACTTCTTTTTGTTCATCTCCAAGGTTCTTTTAATGATCTTCAAAACGTTTTTATTACTAGACTCAACTTTTCCATTTACTTGGGGATTGTAGTTAGAATCCTACGTCAAATTGATCCCATCTTCTTTGCACATTTCGAGAATAGGTTTGTCTACGAAACTCACGGCATTACCAAAGCAACAATTTTAGTTGGCACTCCAAATTTGCTTATGATTTGATTCAGCATGAATTCCATGATAACTTGGTGTGTTGCCTTCTTGGTGGGGATTTCTTCCACCCACTTAGTGAAATAATCGTGGCTCTAAAAAACCATTTATGACAACCACTGGAAGGATAAAAAATTTCCCAATGAAATCCATTCCCCATTGCTTAAATGGGGCTTCAACTGACACAGGATACAAAGGAAGAGATCCTAAATCTTTCATTCTTCCAAAAAAACATTGGCAACTTTTACATTTCATAACCAATAGAGTTGTAACCTTGAAGAGAGTTGACCACCAATAACTAGCCCTCATGATTTTATGTGATGTAACTCTCCAAAGCCAAAATCTCCCCCAAAAAAATCTTCTTTGGAGATCAGCAATGAACTTTGGGGCTTCATCCTCATAATTCATCTTAATAGAATTCCCTCTGAGTTATTCCAAGCTAACCCAAAATCAATAATTACATATTTTTGAGAGGCTAATTGAAGATATCTTTTCTAATTTTTACTCAAATATTCAGGGCATCATAGATGTCTGAGATAAAAGATTATATCCTTGTACCATTCAAAGCTTACCAAATTTTCAAGGACATCCACCCTTTCTCCTTCTACTTCATTCACCTCAATAGTTTGCAAGTTTCTCTCAAACATAAGCTTAGCTAGGCCCAAACCTCTTACCAATTTCATGGTTTGGATACCCTTTTCATACTCCTGCAACTTGTTCACCCATCTATATCTTTTGCTTGAGACCTCCATCTCTAATAAGATGTCTTTAATCATAGTGTGGGGAACATAAGCAAAAAATTTAGAGCTCAAGATGTAGGGTTTGAAATCCTTTTTTTCCTTCACCAAGGTAAATGATTGTTTCTCCATAATGGTGTACTTCAACTCAGCTCCTTATAATGCCTTCCTGAAAAAGACAATTGGTCTTTTAGCCCCTTCATCATACTTTTGCAATAAGACAGATACAATGGTTTTTTTTGAAGAAAAAGAAAACACTTGAAAAGGATTCTTGTAATTTGGAGCTTTCAAAATAGGGGCATGCTTTAGTGCTTCGTTGATCACATTGAAATATTGAATGGAAGATTCTTCCCATTTGATAACTTTGTCCTTCTTCAACATGCTAGTAATGGGGATGGTCAACTCAAGCAAAGTTAGACACAAATATTACGATAAAGTTTATTTTTCTAAAGAAGGATTGAACTCCTTTCTTAGTTCTTGGAATTGGAACCTTGTTGATGGCCCCTTATTTTGATATAATGTGACCAAGCATATTTACCTTTTGCACTTAAAAATGGCACTTCTTGGGATTCAATGATATGTCATACTCTCTACACCTTAACAACATTCTCTCCAAGTGTTGTAAATGATCATTTCTTTTTCTCGGAAAACTCGGTTAGGTCATCTTAGTAAACAACAATGAATTCATTAATATAACTAAAAAATGTTACATCCATTACTCTTTGGAAAGTTTCTACGGTATTAATTAATCCAAAAGGCATCTTCACATAGACATAAGTTCCCGAGGAGTGGTAAAGGAAGTCTTACTTCTTTCTTACTCCTTCACAACAACTTGATTCTAGCCGAGAAACCATCCAGGTGGATAAAAATTTAGAACCATTACTAATTGTAGCTTATTCTCCATATTTGGCAGAGCATAATTATCTTTTAGTGATGCTTTATTCAGTTCCATAAGTATACGCATAACCTTATATCACCATTATTTTTCGTGACATGCACTAGGTTTACAACCCAAGATGAGTACCTTGTGGGTTGAATGATCACTCCATCCCTCAACTTCTTCATTTCTTCTTGCATCTTCAAAGAAAGAAGATGATTGATGGGCCTCTATTTTTTCTTGGAAGGATTGGCATTAGATTCAAGAGGAATTTCTAGTTGTAACAAATCTTCCCTATATGACTTTAACTCGAGTAAGACCGAGCTAGGTAGTCTTGATATTTTTCAGCAATTGAACATAGGACTACTTGTCTTCCTTGCTTTGAGATTGCTTCCTAAACATATTTTACATAGTTTTTCCTTTGGGCTCAGTCGTGATATTCCACATCTTTTGAGACCGACATAATCCTTTTAAAAATGCAATCAACATTATAAAAGTTTGACCGAAGTGCCACCAAACCTCTCGGGAATCGCGTTTGTCTTCGGTTGGATGATATCTTTTCCAAATAAATTTTCCTTTCCTTCAAAAGAACACACACCATTAGTTCACAATCTATATTTTGGTCAACAAACTCACCTTGGTTTTGCGAAACCATTTCACCTAGGCATCATCATCAAACACTTGGAAATTTTTAATGTTATTAGGGATAGATGACATTGTTAGTTTTTCAACATCATAATCAGAAAATGTAGACACTACACAATTTCCAAATTTGGATCCTAGCACTACTAACTTGTCTGCAACAACATTAAACTTTCTATCATGGTGCACAATATTAAAATATTCAAACATTTCAATCAAATCCCAAACTGCATGCTTGTATTGTTTCATTCTCTGATTTTTAGTAGCATACAGTTTTCTAATTTGCTTGACAATCAATTCTGAATCCCCTTTGACAATGATATCCTTTATACCATATTTCCATGTAATTATCAAGCCTAACAACAATTCTTCATATTAAAAAATGTTTTTAGTGCATTTAAAGTTGATTTTGAAAGAAAAGACAAATTCTTCTTGGCTTGGAGAAATCGAGAACAATGCCAAAGCACCATTTCTAAACTTGGAACAAGCTCCATCGAATAACAAGGTCCAGTTAACCCACCTATTGAAGACATTTACACTGATCAATCTTATGCTCTTTGTCATCGGTAAACACCACAAAGTTATCAGAATCTACATTAGCATGTAACAATATATAAGAAGCATTATTGGGATCTTCAATGAGGTGCAACATCTTTGTCTCTCCATACAAATTTACAAGGTTGCCTTCAATTGGAATGGTGGAAAAATACATGTCCATCTGAACACTTCCACCAACACTTGCAGCCCACTTCCTTGATAACAACATGCCCCATTTGGTAGGGTAATCAATAATGACAACATCAAGTTTAAAGTTCTTACCCAGATAAGCTACAAGTTATACCACCAAACCTTTTACACATCCTATAACAGGAACCTATCTAGAATCCATTGCAATACACTTTCCATAAGTTATTATCACTTTAATGTTAAATTCATTCATGACTTCTAGAGGCATAATATTCCATGATGCTTTGAAATCAAACATACAATTGTGCAAGCATGATGTGTCCTTAATAATCGGTGTTGTAAAAAATGGATAAAAATTTAACTAAGACTCAAAAAAAAGAAGTCCCCAAGTAAACTTCGGGTGGTTCACCTATCTCCTCTAATGCTTTGGTGGTTTTTCTAGGTCTGTAATGGTTAGAGGAGGAGTATTTATATTATTTATATTTGTTCCTTGGGATCTCCTATCTTCTTCCAATCCAAAATAATCAAAAGCCCTCTTCTTGTGCTCGGGAATCCTAAGTAGTGCAAAAATTAGGAAAGAAATCTTGATCTAACTCAAGACTTGGGAAATTTCATAAGGAATGTATTTGGGAAAAGAAAAATTTAGAAAAAGGTTGACAAACTCATTTGATGGGACAAGATTTTTAGCATTTTGGGCACGGGTGGGAAAACCATTTCTACTTGAGACAACATGGTCTTTTCCAAATGCATCTTTCTTTGGATCCTCTTTTGGTACACTAGTGAGAACTAGGGTATTTTGTTTCGCTTGAGGCCCTACCCCTTTAATAGCTTTACTTCTTGTGTTATACTCTTTTTCTTGACCAATAACAACATTCATTAATAGTTGTTTATCCTCTTATGATGGGATTCCTCCATCGTAATTCTTAATCATTAGAGCTCTTAGGTACTCAAAATAACTGTTATGAAGTTCAAATGCTTGTACCATATATATTTCTAAAGCATGAGAGGGAGGAAGAAGACGTGCCGGTGAATGCGGTCCCAAAACTTGCATCATTTCTTGCACACTTATTACCTCAATTATAGTTGCTCCTTGTTGTGAGCTTATAGAGGATTCCACCATGCATGCATCATCATCAGTGTTATCATCATCATCAGCTTCTTCAAAAAATTTATCTACTTCACATGGTGGGTGGGGTAAGAAGCATTTGTCACACCAATCAATTTTATTTCTCTTCAACAACAAAAATCTTGCATTGAGAGGATCGGGCACTATTCTATTTTCCCTAGCTTGGGGTTATCTAGTTCCCATGGGTCCTTTACCTATGTCATTAGACATATGATCATTTCGAGGATGATTTGTAACTTTTTCTTGTCCTTTTTTCCTATGCTAACCCTAAGAACCTTTTCCAATTCCTTTCTCTACCCTGGCCAACTTGTAAGAGATTTCTTTGATAGCCTCGACCATAGTCCTTACAACTTTCTCAAGATCCACATGCTCCCTCTTAGGAGTTTTTCCAACTACTTTAATGTTGTTCTCGGTTCTGAGCCATGGTAAAGGCCTGCCTCAAATGCCTGGGGTTCTTATCCCTCAAATAGTAAAAAAATTTCTTATTAAATGCATCTCGAATACTTTATCAGACATGATTACTCACATGGCCTCAAATTAAAAGGAAGTCTTCTCCATGTTTTGTTAAATCTAGTATTGAAATCATGCACTGATTCATTAGGATTCTTTTTTATATTTTCAAATTCTGATAAAAGAAACCTAGGGTATGTTTTATCACCATACTACATTCTAAAATCATTCTTCATCTCTGTCCAGAGTCAATGGAATTATTTGTTAGAGATTTATACCAGTCCCTTGCATCTTTGTCTAGAGTATGAATAAACAACTTAATTTATACATCCTAAAATTCTATTTCAAAGTCCTCCATCTTATTGACAAAGAATTTAAAGTGATGATCACTAGTGATTGTGTTATTTCCTTGAAACTTAGGCAATCTGTTTCTTGCATCTTGTGGCACAACATTTGGATAGCTAGCCATACCTCTAAAACTAATAGAACCAAAAGTATTAACAACAAATGGAGGTATGGGTGGAGGCTAATCCATATTATTTTTAGGAGGTGATCTTACAGGAGAAATAGAATGATGAGGAGTGAGGGGTTTGTGTGGTACATGGGTGTAATTTTGAGAATGAATTCCCTCTAAAGGCTCGATTCTTAGAAAAATTTATTAGATCTGGAAAATACATGGGAAGATTGAGAGGTAAATGTTTGAGATACAATATAAGGACCCTCTCCAAATGGGGAATTCAATTCAACAAAGAGACTACCTGATTTAGAAGAACTTGAGGAAGTACTAGAATATTCAATCATAGGCTGATTAGATTCACCAATGGAGTTCTCTTTTCTTGATGTTTGATCTTAAAAACCTTCTAAACTATTCTTCCTTCCGAATTCAACTTTCCCGAGTTCTTGAAACCACCTTCTACTAGGGTCCTTTCGAAGAAATATATTTTTCCTTCCATATTTGTAGATATTAGTGACAAATCTTACTTGATATATGTTAAGACACTGGTATTTATAAAGAATTTAAACAACACGGAGTCACCACTAAGGATTTTCACCTTAGTTTGTGAAAATGCACTATGAAAGATCTATCAAATGTATGTCAATACCAAATTCATGTAAATATTACAAGATCTTCTCTTCTTTTACCCAAATTTATCAATGATGATACAAAATTTAGTGCAATAACTATATAAGCTGAAAATATTACACTCAGAACTCACAACTTTGAATAATTATTATAGATCTGAATAGATAATGATGTTTCAGTGATGTATTTGCACTTTAAAATATGTAAAAAGTATTACCAGGGTATCTACATGTACACCTTTATTCAAATAATTCAAAGAGTCCCCGGAAATGATGCCATGAGTGTTGGTATCCAAATTTGTTCACCTTTTCAATTCGAGAAGAAACACATATTGGACATGAATCTTATAGATAGATAGATCATAATGTGTGTCATTTTGTATCCGGGGATGAGATCTAACTAGCTCTTTGTCACTTAGATTTGTGGACAGATGGATATCACCTTCGAGAGGATTTGACCTGTCCTCACTACTTTAGGCCATGCCTCTTCGACCAGGGTGAGAGGACCCTTAGCGTAACCTTTGTTTGATGAAGGAGATGGAGACATCCTTCTTTTGGATAAATTTTATGAAGAAAACCTTGGGATAATACTATCAATACTCCATAATTTAACTTTTAAGAGTTGTCACTTCTAAAATATGGAGATACTTTCAACACAAGGCTAAGGTTTATCAAGACATTAAGAAATATTGATTGTTCTCGCATATTTTAGTAAGTAGATTTTCTTCCTTTATTGATATACAGGAAAAAAAGGGGTAGTTCGGGATGGATTCATGGTTTTGAATGATTTTGATGGGAGATGAAGTAGGATAAAGTTGATTATACCGATCTTTGAGAAACTTCACAACAATGGACAACTAAACAAAATAAATCTTCAGAATAGTTAAGACATTCCTTCAACTAGAAGGTGTGCTTTAATGGAAGCCTAGATCAACACATTTTCACATAATCTTTGAGACTCTAACATGAAGGATTGAATTAAAATACTCAATTAAACACAAAAATCTCTAATCAATCATGCCTAAGGTACACCCAAAGACTTACAGACAATATTTATCAACAAATGACAGTGAATTGATTTTAATTTTTTTATCTCATCCAAGATGAAGGATCTTCTTGAAATGAAATTGAAAATACCATTAAACTATCATAGGGATGAGATCCTGTGTGATTTCACAAATATTTCAATGTAATATTGCAATAGGAACAAAATAAACCATTTGCAGACATTCTGAAACAAAGAAAACACAAATTTCTAGAGATTGGACACAAATTAATTTCAAAATTGCTTAGATTCATCAGGGAAAGCTTCTAGATCAATCTCATTTCTTGTCAATGGCTATACATCTGCAACCAACTTGACATGATAGAAAATCTAACACAAAAGAAAATAACAAGTTATCTCGGCATTGGTCTCTTAGGAAGATGACTTTTCTCAAATTTTCTCTTAAGAATTCAACCTCCGACCATTTGCAAGAGTATTCTCATTACATTTATACATTTCACTCACTCAAATTTTCCCCCCAAAAGAGAAGAATATTTGAGGGACCTTTTCTTGTTATCAATTTGTTTTAGAAAGTGACGTTTAACAAATTCAGATCTAAAAGCTGCCAGGTGGACCAATTATGAATTGATCATGTTTCTTGGGCCCTCAACTAATGACTAGGATGCCATGCCACAAATTTTTAGCAATCCTTCTAATCATTTTGATTCTGTCATACGATAAATCCCCATTTTAATCATTTTCCGAGAGACTCTGCATAGCTGGATATGACAGTAATCCTTTTCACTCTCAAGGAAACACCTTTTTCATCTTTTGCACATGCACTTTCATCATTTCATCCTTTTTCCCTCTCTTTCCTTTGCAATTATACCTCGGCATCCATCTCCTCTGGTAATTCCAAATTTTCCAAGTGCCCGAGTAGTTCTAACTTCCAAATACCAACCTTAACAATCCTTGGACTCACAAATTATGTTTGAATCCATCAAATGACACTTTATAGATAGAGAAGAAAAGGAATTTCATCAAATAATGATGAAAAATAGTGCGTATTCATGTCTTGAGGAGACTTGGAGTAAAAATGGCAAAAAAGATACAATACACATAGCACGATTAACCATTGATTATACCCTTTTTCCACTTTATATCATAACCGTCCATGTGTTTCCTTGGCGGAAATTCAAAGGAGAAGCACAGAGGAAAGTCCAAAATAGTCGCGGGCCTTCCACGTGCCCTGGGCCAAAGAAAAATATCTTTTGTCCTTTGAAAATTCTCGATGTAAAAAGATCCATGAGAAGCCTACATGTGTCTTAATGGTGCATTTGAGATGGTACCAAAAAGAAGAAACCCTAAATAAGTGTGTATTTAACACGTGTCTCATTCCGCGAGTTTGTTAAAAAAATTGAAGTTTCAGTGGAAGGTGCCATGTGTCTAGGGTCTGAGACATTTTTCTTTGGCCATTGAAAATTCCAAGAAAAGGGCGGAGTGAACGGAATCCTCCAAGTTTCTTCATGGAGGTTCTTAAAAATAAAACTAAGGGATCGGTCCCCAAATAGGCGCAGTCCCTCCACATGTCCCAGTCCTTTCAAAATTTCTTTGAAAAGTTTATGTACAAAGATTAAAGTGTCGGCGGAAGCCTCCACATGTCTCCCTGTTGCAATTGTTAAGGTGGGACCCTAAGGTGGATCCTCAAATGAGTGCCATCCCTCCATGTGTCCATGGTCCACCAAAACTATACGGCTACATGAAAAATTTGTCTAAGTCTACGGACAAGGTAGCGAGAAATCTCCACTGTGTCCCTAGCGTAACTCTAAGGCCAAACCAAAAGGTGAATTTTCAAATGAGCGTTGTTCCTCCACATGGAAAATTTTTGGGTTGAAGTGAGCCTTAGAGTTTTTAAAGTACCCCGCTGAAACGCATCCAACTAGAAAGGGCCATGTTTCCATTGATGTTGGGAAGTAATTTTGTGGGAAAAATAAACCCATCAAACCGTAAAATGTAGGAAAATAGCCACTTGAGCTCAAAAATGAATATTTCTTCAAGGAAAGAGAATTTAGAAATGTTATAAGGCTCAAATATGATCCTCCAAGCCTATATAACATTTCTATAGTCACATTTTGTTGTCCCTATCAATTTCCTTTCTTTTCCTTTACAACTAGGTTGCATGTTTTTTTAACATTTCACCTATAGTGATTCCTTTGCAATTCACTCATTTCTCTTGTAGAAATAAACTTATATAGCATGATTTTGATTAGGAATGTATATCCACACATGTGTCTTCCAATATTTGACTTAATGATTTATTTGAAGATGCGTTCTTACTTGGTTTGGAAAAATACTCTCGTTGAAAGCACGAAAATAAATAGGAAGAAAAAGATGGGTTAATAGATCAAAAGAAATCCTATCCCGAGTTCATTTCATAACATTGTTTACTACTAACAATACACTCTTTTAATCTTATGGTTATTACAACCAACTAGGAAGGTTAACCAATTAATTTGTATCATAATTGATTCACAATCCATTGCTCATATTAGGAATTCATATTTTAACAATCATATTACGCATGGAAGGGTGTATTATACATATATTCTGTTATAGAGATTTTAATTTTAATTTAAGTGATGAATTTCACATTTCAAAAAAAAATTATTTCATCATCTTAGGGATTTACTCTCCATAGCAATGGGTTAGTTAAATGTTTCAACCATAACTTCTATATCTTGAGTGATCTTAGATTTAATCTTATTTACCCTTGTTACTAACTACATCTAGGTGATTACCTTGGTCTTGTATTAACATCGTTTTGGAAAAAATGTAGTTCCTATAACACTTACGTAACACCTAGGGATTCATGAATACAAGGAATGGTGAACCTATACCTAAGAAATCATTTCACCACTCTTAAATACCCGAGTATTAGAGCATAAAACAAGATAACCCAACAATTATATGCTTTTCAAATTTCTTCCAAGGAACCGATTAAATCATCATCTAAATAAGACTTATAGTTTCCTTCACCATAAATATTAAGAGAGGCTTTATGATCTCATAATTTCAAAAGAATTGAGGATGGTGGATACACTACCCCATATGAAAAACACATGGTAATCCACTACTACACACTAATGGTCACATTTATCTAAGAGGGACAAAATGGGTACAAATGCAAAAGTTATAAAATTTTACGCATTCAACAACCTTCTAAAGTCATATTTACAATCATTGATAATCATACATCATATCCCCTTTGTCCAATAACATCAAGAGAGGTCACTTGATAAATTATATTTATTAGTGTTCAAGGGTTCCTACACCTTACCACAAGATAAATTTTGAGAAATAAAATGTCCATGTCTTGCAAGACATTCAAGTCACTCGAGGTATTCCAAGAATACATTTTCTCACTTTTGATTAACATTTATCTTCTAAAGGGTTCTGTTAGATTTAGTTTGTTTATTTTATTTCCAATGAAAATATATCACTCAAGTGATAATTTGAATTATCTTAACAAGTACACATTTTTGGTTTGATTATGAAATGGGAAACTATGTTTTCTTATTGATTGTTCTCTTGTGGATCAATTCCATCCATGTTTACATCATAAGAAATATTTAATATGTTGCAAGAAATATCCCTAACACTTAAAATGATTAGATCAACATCACAAGGGTACTTTCCCAAATGAGGAAAGTTACAAATTTTCCTTTAATATTAAAAACATGATAGTGAATTTGTGCGAGAACCTAACTATCTTTGTGGTCTCACCCATTGTTCATTACATTCCACTTCTAATGTTACTTGGTCTATCAAAAACTCATGAGATTTCAAGCTCAGCATGTCATCTTATATACAACTAAATTAATCTTATGCCTCACTCTAAGGCATCTTACACACGCTCCTACCCACGAGAAAGTTCTCAACCAGGTTCCTAGGGAGGAAGAAACAACACATATGGTATCCCTAAGTCTATAGGATAATGAAACGTGTTTGGAGCTAGCCTAACTTGGAGTTTACTAAAGAAGATCATTACATTCAGCAAAGGTAATTATTTTGAGCTATATGTTTGTTTGGTCTCTTTCCACTCAATATGAAAACACACACAAATGTAATTTTATAAAAAAAAAAAAATGAAAATTAAGTGATATCCTATGTCATTGCAACACCAGGAGATAGGTAAAAACTCGTCATTTTAAAAGCATGCTAAAACGTTTACTAGCACGATCATATCCAAAAATTTTGGGTACAATAAACATTGTAAATGACAAGGTTCGAGTTTCATCCTCCTATATTTATTTTGACACTAAAAGAAGGAATATTTGACATATTTTTTCAAAGTACGAAATACAATCAACTCCATTTACTTAATAGAATATACAATTACAACTAAGAGTAACATTCGTTAAATAGGAAAAAGTACAACCACGTTTGAAATAGTACATTTTCCCAATACACAAAAATATCTTTTTCGTCATGGAAATAATTAAAATAGTACATTATATTCGTAAATATCACTCATATATTCTAAATGATTAAATTCCCTTCGGATAACATGCTAATAAAAAACTCAAATGTTATTTTTACTACTTTTGTTCAGGTACCTGCAACCAACGTTACATCAGTCCTACACCGAATATGGAAAACCATTACACTCAAGCACAAACAAAACATTTTTGCAATAGTCTATGTAACAAAAGAGTGTTTGTTTCATATCCAATTATTTTATATCAGGTTCTAACCACCTCCTACTATTATAGGGAATATTGTTAATTTTCTCTTCTATATAATTTGTAACTTGTTTCTCATTTTAATTAAATGAATAAGAGATATATAATATCTATTTTATCTCCATTTTATTTTCTCCTCTCAATCTAGTATAGAGCATTGGAAATCTACTCTTAGCTTCAAAACTTCATGGGCCACATCAATTAAATACTCAGCATTCGCCATCTTTTCATATTTGATAGAATTCTTGGATCGTATGAGTTCTTGGTGAACACTATCCAACTTTGACCTCAATACAGGAATCCACTACAAATAAGCTTACACACTACTTAAATCTTGTTGAAGAGCTTAAACGTGAGTTGCCAAATTTTAGCGGTCAGCTTTTGAGCATCAGCACCAGCTAGCTCTCGTCGCAGGTCTATCTGTGTTATTTCAAGACGCATGTTCTCTAAGTTAAGCCTCTGTATTTCTTCATGTTGTAGCTCAATGTCTTCCTCCACTACTGTAGGGTGAGGAAAAGGTTTTCGCCTTCTGCTATAGGGACCATCACGAATCGGACCAGGACCTGACAGGTAGCCATGTGGACCATCCAAAACATGGAAAGGTACCATATTTCTTCAAGCCATATTAACCTGACAGATTAAATACTTTTCTATGACTGTGGAGGGTCGAACCAGAAACCTATGGAGACAATAAAGAGAAGCGTTTACATGCTATACGGAAGAGGATGTGAATTTGGTGTTGCGTTGGAAACTTTTATGGTATTATTTCTTTTTACGTGGAGATTGTTTTCAAAGGAAAAGAGGTACGCGTGGTGGAAAGAGATAGGCCTGGAAAACATGGCCATTTTTTTTAATATACTAGACATCTCTAGCCTTATTCCTTGAACGTGGATTTACACCTGCATAGGTGTAGGAGATAGCATAATATCTCTGCCAATCAAATTTGAAGGAGGAAGGACAAAGCCTGGAATGATGTAAGCATAAAGAAGAGCTTCATAGTCGATTACAAGCAGTGAAAGAAGCCTCGAACAAGGTAGAATTACGCTGAAATTGTGTCCTATAAATCTCCACTATATGTCACGCGTGAGACAAAGTATAGGGACTTCTGAAATCCAAAACTAAGACTCACAAGACATTGAACACCGGCAAGATGCTCGAGATAGCTTTGGGTTCTATTTTGCCTTTCTTGATTAGCTTCGAAACACCGGCATTTACCAGGTGAGGAATTCTAGAGTATTTTCTTTTCGACATCACTTATGAAGTGAAAAGAGTTCGCGCTGAGATAGAAGCTAGTTATGACACAAAATTTGAATACGAGCATGAACGCCTAAAAGCATCACCGTATCTTAGAATGTGAGTATCGAGAACATCTACGAGATAATATCTCTCACTAGTGAGTACAAACTGTAATATTTCTTGGCAAGTAATAAATAAATAAATAAATATTATTTTATTTTATTACAATGTCTGCTCCGAAGTTGCTTCTTTCTGATGCTCAATTACTTAAAGGACCAAATTCTGCATTTTGGAACATAAATATGAGGACAATCCTTCAATTTGAAGGATTATGTGTCATTTTCACAGGGTCCATAATGGTTCCCAGCCCTGATGAACTCATGAAATATGAGATGGCTAGTGCCAAGGCATTGATGTTGATTATGTTGAGTATCAGCGATGATGTGTAACCTCATGTTCGGGATGCAGAGAAACCTAATGAAACATGGGATAAAATTACAACCATCTCGAGGTGAAGAATTAGGGTAAAATACTCCATCTTCATTCGAAACTGCACACCCTATCTATGGGGTTGGATGAGAAAGTTGAGGGGTTCTTATGTCCAGTGAATGAGCTATAAGTAAAATTACTAGTGCTCAGTGAAAAGGTAGAAGAAAAGATTCTAGTTCTAATCACCTTGAGGGAACTCCCTTCTCAATTCGAGCGTTTGTTATCATAATGAATGTATCCAAACCGAATCGACATTTGAAGAACACGTGAAGTTGTTGTAGTAGTAGGAGGCCATTAATTCAGTCCAAGATGACGCCCAAGACAAAAACCTTTTCTCAAAGCCCAGTCATGTGTAGAAGAATTGAAAAGGTCACCTAGAGAAGCAAACACAAACATATCAGCATTAATAGTAGCAAGCTCAAAAGTCAAAGGGGTGGTTTCAAATCTGCAAAACCAACACTCATGAAACTCATCACTACTAGTATAATGGTTTGAAGCAAAAGTATTTGAGTCAATCAATCCCATCTGGGCATGATGATTTTAAAATTCAAAACAATGTCCCGTCAGAAAGAAACAAAAAGGGACATATCAAAACTCAAAAATATTATGACTCGATGACAAGACACCAAAAGGAGCCAATTGTGGTAAGAATCATATACTAGTCTCTCAAACTTTGCAACACACAAAGAGAGTTTGGTTGATAGACTAGGGTGTCGATCACGCATATGTCAGGTGACAAGAAACTATTTGATTCACTGAATGAACAACCCATTGGAGATCAGTTTCGGATAATAGATGACAAAGAGCATGTTGCAAAAGGAATAGGCCAAGTTACTAATCTTATGGGACCATGAAAATGTATGCTTACAAAGGTACTATATGTTCCTGGATTGACTAACAACCTCTTGTCAGTTACTAAGCTCTTGAATCATCATCTAAAGGTAGAATTTCTTGTTCAAAATGGCATCAAATCATGCTTGATTTCAAGACAAGGTACTGTTATTGCTAGATCTTTTCGAAAAGGTAAGTTATTTTGTTTATATACAATTTCATCTTCTGTAGTAGCTTTATCTGCATCAACAAGTAGAATCTACTTCCCTACGGAATTTTAGATATGGTCACTTCTCAGTTAGTTCATTGCATCAAATGAGTTCAAAATAAATGGTACAGGGACTTCCCAGATTATCCAATTCCTTTTGATTTTCCTTGGTTTTCTTACGGGAAAAAAACATATGGATTCGTTTAAGGTAAGCACCTTCTATGCCAAGAATTTTCTGGAGGTAATTTATATCATTATGAACGGACCATTGCCTACTTCATTTTAAGGATAGAAGTACTTCCAATTGTTTTTGGATGAGAACTCTCGAAATATGTGCTTTTTTCTTGAAGAAGAAGAGTGACGATCTTCACCATTTTCATAATTTCTATCAACATGTTGTGAAAGAGACCATATAACCACTTCTTCTACTCCGCTTAGATCAAGGGGGGAATTCACATAAAATAAGTTCTTGGAATTCTTGAACCAACAAGGCATTAGTGAGAGCGACTTATCCCTACACACCCGGTAAAATGACATTTTGGAATGACACAATCACATAATTATGGATATGGTTCCCTGAATGGTTTCAACAACAGAGTTGGATGAACGCTATTGAGCTGAAGAAGTATAGACAATAGTAGATGTTCTTAACGAGGGCAATAACAAAGATTTTAAAGGATCGGATGCCGAGAAGAGGTATGGAGTGGTAAAAACCATCAATTTCTCATTTACAAGTATTTAGTTGCACAACATATATGCATGTCCCATCTCAAAAGAGAAAGAAGGTTGAGCCAAAGACACTCTCGTGCATCCTACATGGCTATAACACTACCTTGAAGGCATACCATCTCATGGATCCGAGACAAATAAAATCTATGAAATTCAAGATGTGGTTTGTGATGAGTCATCCTTTGACTCAACAATTACAACAAAAGAACCATTACCAACCACCTCTCATCGAGTAGTCTTCGAATAAGATGATTAACCAGAGAATACTACTAAGAGAAAAGATGTGCTGCAAGGGGAGCTATATGTTGACCTTGGAGAACTGGAGAATGTTACTCGCATCCATCCTCACATCAACGAAATAGTTCTTCACAAAATTAGTGAAGTTCTCATCCAAAGTGGGTACAAAGCACCATCAAAGACTCTCATTTGCAATAACTCCTATATACTTAATCCAAAGTCAAAACGAGGATTTAGAAAAGAAAAGAAATGAATTTTACACTCATGAGTTCATTAATTAATAGATCTAAGCCTGATAATGTTCGTGAATCACTCATTCAACCTTTGTGGAAAGAAGCCCTGAATGCAATATGACTCACTCATATAAAATAGGACATGGGAACTTTTCATTCTTCCTATAGGAAAGAAACCCATAGGATGCAAATGGGTTTTCAAAATAAAATATAATCCAGATGGATCCATCGAAAATCATAAATACAACTTGTAGCAAAATGATATCCTAAGAAAGAGGGCATCGATTCTTAAGAAACCTTTGCACCCTTTGCGAATATCGGGACCATCAAAGTAGTTTGCTAGCAACACGAGAAAGGATGTAGACTTCAATAGATGGACATCACGAGTGCTTTCCTAAATGGTGATCTGAAATAAGAAGTTTACATGACCCAACCTGGAGGATTTTTTGATGAAGAACATCCTAAAAAGGTATTTCATCTCATCAAATCATTATATGGACTGAAGAAAACTCTAAGGGCATGGTATATCAAGATAGATGATCACCTTTTGCAGCATGGGTTCACTCGTATCCCCTCATATTAAAATTTATATATAAAGAAGGTAGAGAAAGAAATTATCATTCTTGTTGTGTATGTGGATGATCTTGTGATCATTGGAAATTTAGAAGATTAAGTTGAGATTGTGAAGAATGATCTAAAAATAACATTCAACATGATGGATTTAGGGCTACTACATTTCTATCTTGGCTTGGAGATATTCCAAAGAAGCATAAATTTTTTTCTCCCAGATAAAATATGCCAAGACACTCCTCAAAAAGTACAAACTGTCAAACTATAAACCTATATCCACTCCCATGGAAAAAGGTTTACTACTTTCACGATTCCTAGAATCACCTCATGTATATTATATTATCTACAAGCAATTTGTTGCAAAAATCATCTACTTAACATATACCAGTCAAACTTATTCTATGATGTCGGCTATCTTTCGAGGTTCATGCAGAGCCGAAGAAAATTCATTAGACTATAGCAAAGAATGTTTTGAGATATGTATGAGGTACAGTTGATTATGATCTAGAATATAAGAAGAATGCTCAATTCTTTTTACAGGATACGTGGACTTGGGCCATGCCATATCTGTTGATTACGGGAAGCCAATTATAGGATACATTTTTCATCTCGAGATCTGGACCTACCTTATGGATAAGAAAAAAGTAAAATGTTATTTCTATTTCATCCATAGAGTGATAATATCATGCCAAACAAGGAGCTTTGTGTGAAATGATATGGTTACGTCGCATTTTGGATGACTTAGGAATTTGAAAAATGAGTCACCTATTCTCTATTGCAACAATCAGAGTGTGTTGAAGCTCGTGCAGAATCCTAGTATTCATGAACGAACAAAACATATTGAGATTGATTATCATTTCATTCAAGAGCATGTCTTGAACCATCACATTCAACTCAAAGTACTCTCTTATAGAAGCACAAGTATCGATATTCTCACCAAATCTCTTAGAAAAGTGAAATTGGGACTTTCAGGGGCTTACATTTGCAAGAATAATGTAATAAGGGGGGAATGTTAGCATAGTCTATGTAGAAAATAATTATATATTAGGAGTGTTTTTTTCATATCCCATTATTCTCTATCTAGTTGTAACCCCCTCCTACTATTATGGGGAATATTGTTAAGCTTCTCTCCTATATAATTTGTAACATGCTTCGATATTAATTAAATGAATAAGAGATATCTAATCTCTATTTTCTTTCCATTTTTTGTTCCTCTCAACATTTCACCATTTCAAATAATTCCAAACAAAGTACAAAGAGAGGTATATATCATGAGAGAAAAGAGATTTAACTTCCTCACACACTCACACTTCCATATTGATTTACATTTTTTTAAAGAGAGTAGCGAAGAGAGACAAACTATAAAACAATTTATTTTCTATTCACAATATTTTGACCATTTTTCAACCCATACCCATTTTCATTTTGTTTCAAACTCATCTAGATTTTTAATCCATTCAAGTTTCCAACACCAACCAAAATTTCATATTTATTTTAAGAGAGAGGAGGAGAGAGAAAACTAAAAATTTAAAAATGTGTTGATGCAAAGTAATTGATTAAATAATACTCTATACACATTGTAATTCTATAAAAAGGGTTCATGAGAAATTTACAGAACCAATGGGTTCCTTAGAAATATTTGTTATCCATATTTCACCCCCGAGCCAAATATTGGATCAGCCATGACCCCGCATAGAAATAACTTGAGAAAACTTGTTCGGTTCTGTAAATTGGTCACGGAGGGACTCAACATTTGGAGTGGTAGGGGCCAAGAAAGACTAAAGGACACTATGCAAAATAAACAACTTTGTCGAGCCATTTCCATGTCTTAAATCCATTTTTCAAGTTACAGGAAGACTCAACAATGGAATAACAGGGTTAGAATAGAGGGGTGGTGCTACAGAGGAACCAAGAGAAAGAAGGGGAAAAATGGTGAAGATTTAAAGTCTTCGAGCTCGAAATGGTTTAGAAAAGATCCTACAAAATGACTAAGTATGGAGGAGGAAGCAGAGAGAACCACGTGTCCACATGGCGCTTCTCTAATGTTAAATCTAGAAAAGGAAGACAAATGAGCATCAGGCTTCCATGCATCTAGAGTCCCAAAAGTTATGGGACCATTGAAAAGTCTTCAACTAAGGAAGAAGATGCGGTGTTAGCTGATGAAAATATGGAGCAGAGCCTAGGGTAGAGACTCAAACTTGCACCAGCCCTCCACATAGAAAATGGTCAAATAGAGTCAAAAGGTGGATAGGGTAGGCCTCAAAATTGGCTAAGTATAAAAGTGTATGCAGAAAATGCTAAGTTTTGGTGTGGCGCATCTATAAAAGTTAGTCCAAAGGTGAAGACCAAAATAAGTGTGAGCTCGTCACGTAGCCCAAAGTCTCAAAAAGTAAGAATGGACATTGAAAAGTCCACAGACTAGTGGAAGCTGACAAGTGTCAACTCGATGCTCCTCCAAGGGAAAACTTTGAATTGGGCTTTCAAGCAAGTGCGGAGCTTCCATGTGTCTAGTATGAGAAAGGGGCAGAGTCGGTTGAATTTTCAATGCATGGGGTAGACCGGCGGAGGTTGCAAGTTTCTAAATGGTGCTGATTCAAGGATTGAAGAGAGAGAAGGTTTCAAATGAGTGCGGACTACCGCATGTTCCTAGTTAAGAGATATGACCTTGCAAAGAAAAAGACTTAGCCAAAAATGATAAAATGGTCGCATCTCAGCTCAAAGGATAAAGTCAACATTTAGGCCCGAGTAAAGGAAAGAAGGCAGTGGGGAAATGTTAGTTGTTTGTCCTTTGTCATCCTAGAGAAGGATAAAAGTTGCAAAATGAGTGTAACCCCACCCAAGGGAAAAATTCAGTGTTTGAGCCCGAATCAAGCCAAAGCGGGGAGTCGAGGAAAAGGTGAAACTTTTTCTTATGTCTAAAAGGCACAAATATAAAGATGGAAGCGTATTCCCAAAGCCAAACGAAAGAGTGCCACGTATCAAACGAAGCTTCGAGGCAACAAGGATTTTTCTAAGTTTTGAGTTTTTTACAAAAAGGGGAAAAGAGATAAATAACAGACCCACAAACCCAATTTTTTCCCTAATCTGGTTGTCACATCTCCCATATTTAAAAGGAGACCCATTTTTCAAATTGTTTTCTCGTTCATTTCTACAGACCCGATACAACTTTGAAGGGGCATATCTTTCAACTCAAGGATCGAAATATTCTAAATGTGACACCATTGGAAAGATCTCGGCCTCGCCCACACCATGGAGATTTGAAACTTTTATTTTGCAGAGGTTAGGTTAAGGAAAATGAAGGAAACATCTTCAGGGGCCATCAATACGGGATCCATCTACCTCAACAACTAGATCGGATTTGATTTTTTCCACTGTTTCTTCTCCCTCTAAGGTGCCAAACTAGTGGTTGAGGCAGTCAAGACAGATTTTGGGGCATATTTTATCAAAGGCATTAATGGAAGTGGTTGAGTTTTGACCTGATTTCCCACTTCTCTCTCTCTTTCTTCTCTCTGATTGAATCTATAAATCCAGGATGGGATTCATTGTAAAGGGTTGGACATTCTTTGTTTTGTAGGCTCCCTTTTCCTTCTAGCAAAGGGATTTGTGGAGTTCAAGCCTTCCATTAAAATTGCAATATGTTTCTTACCTCCTGGTTGTTTTTGTAATGCATTTTATCAATCAGAGTAATAAAACATGTTTGTGATCGATTCTTGATCCTTTCTATCTCTTTTTCTTGTATTGGATCTTTCATTACAAATTTAGTTTTCTATGTTTGACTATTACATGTATTTTGTTGGTTTGTGTCTATCACCAGAACTAGTGTTCATCATTCCTGCAGTGCATCACCTTGTAGTTTAGTTATTTCTTATTTCTTATATCTCTTTTATCCTTGTCTCCTTGGAAAATTTTAGATTAGGTATAGAAATAGATCCTCTGCAAGTCCTCATGTATGCACCCAAATAGAGGAATAGGAACCAACCTTTAATTTGGAGAGCTTTCCCATTTTGCAAGGTCCCACACCTTGGGGAAAGTTCAATGTTATGCAGATCACACCAAATGACTCTGCCTTAGAAAATAAGATCTATAGAACTCATTTGGGGGTGTTGTGATTTTGCACTAACAATTTTGGCATGCCCGGTGGGACAAAGAAGTCTCCATCTTATTGCAGTAAGATTGATGTGCACTTGTTGTGATTCTAAATTTTAAGAAGCTTTTAAAATTGTACATCTGACAACTCCAAAAGAAACAAATCCACTAGTTTCAGCAGTCCAAGCAAGTTCATGAGAAGAATACAAACATGGTCAAGAACCAGAGAGGAGGGATTATTTGTCTATCTAGACTTATCCCCAAACAAAGGGAAGGGAGGAAGAAGAGCCCAGAGGTCTCTATCCCCACCAAAAAGAGCCTTATCGACACCTCCTCCCGGTAGGTTATTCTCTCAATCAAGAGGGGTGCTCAGGCCGATCAGGATGGCTCAGCCAAATCCTTATGTCAATTTCACCGGTAGCAGCCCACTCGCTCTAAATGCACAAAATATGGTCCCGATAGCAGCATTAAAGAGCATCCCATATTTCACTAGGGAAAACTAGACTTCTCCTGGTGATCATGTCTAAGATATTACAAATGTCTATACAATCCATGAAATCCATGAGATGGACATTACAGTCAAGTTGCTCACCTCTTCACTCAAAGGTAAAGCTTCACAATGGTTCAAGAGCCTTGAAGCAGGCTCTATCAAAATTGGAACTAGTTGTGCATAGCTCTTCATAACCAGTTTGGAGAGAAAGGTGATAACTTATCTTTGTTGGAGCAACTAACAACAATCAAAGAGAGCCCCAAATGAGTAGCTGATGGACTTCAACCTCATATTTCAGCGGACCTGGGACATGATTCCAACAACAGTAAAGCCCACTAATGAAGGTTCCTTCTTATACTTTCTTAGGGATTTAAATTATGATATTTCTTTAATGATTCGATCAATGGGGGGAACAACCTTACCTTCATCCTGTAGCCTTTCCATAGGGGCTAAGAACCGTTTTTATTCGGGATGGTAAAATTTCTTTTAGGCCATCCATGCCTCTGTACCCGAGTTAGGAAGCCTAGATACCATCCAAATGCCCACATTAACCCCGTCACTACTCCCAGAGTCAAATTTCAGATGAAGCCTCCACTTCATCATCTAACACCTCTAAGGAACTCCAGGAAGTCATGAAATAGCTTCAAAACCTAGGGAATGATTTAGTAACAATCAAAAGGAAACAAGCTCAGAGTTCTATGCCATATCAGTCTCAACCTCAATCTTAGGGTCAATACTAGGCTAAACCCCAGTATCAGCAAAATAGACCACCATCTCAGGATATAAATCAGAGCTAAAACCAATGAAATCCTCCAGCTACTAGACCTTTTAGGTCATATGATCCAAACACAGCTTCAACATTAAGGGCATTGGTTCCAACGACGAATAATATGGCACATCAATATGATTGGTGTTTTCCATGCAATCAGCCACATAACCTTGATCATTGTGATTTAATGGTGCTCTAAATTAGGCCTTGATGGTGCAAACCAAGTATAGTGACATAAGAACCTAGCTAAGAAGGAGATCAAGCAGCCGAGGAGCTCAAGAAGAGGACCCCCAGTGAAACTGTGGTTGTTAATTAGCAAGGTGAAGACTTATGTGGGATGAACTAGTTCCCTTCTCAAAGTGTATCTACCAATACATGGTCCAAAAAGAGAAATATTAGAGAAGACCAACCACCGAGTTCGGGTAACCCTCAACGCGTTCCATCACTCCACAAGATGTTAGTGCTCATTATAACTCCCAACATGCGGACCCAATCCAAGATGCCTTACAAATCCACTCAAGCACTGATTGTGACAACCCATTTACAAGAACAAAATGTGCCTGTGAAGGAGAAATAGAAAGATAGCTAATTTAATATGATTGAGCAAATGAAGAGGACAAGTGTGAATATTTCACTATGGGAGTCACTAACCATTCCAGGGTAGAGAGATTGGTTGCAAACTACCATGCATAATTGTTCAAACTCAAACCAACCCCCTAATCAGCAAGAGAAAGTTCTTACCAATGTGGCTCAACCTGAGAGAAACCATGGAGAACAATGAGGTAAGAATATGAAGCCTCCTCCATTCTATGTTTCATTAATTATTGGAGACAAATTGGTGCACAATTATATGATTGGTTCTGGGGAAATTAGTTCTGTAATGCCCAAGTAAATAGCTGATCAAATGGGTCTCCAATATGAAATCATCTCTAGAGGGGTAGTGCAATTGGATGTGACAATAGTGACAATTGTTGGAATCATCAAGGATCTGAGCCTCATTCTCGCATGCCTACCCCAATGTGACTATTTTGCATAATGTATCAATCATAGATTTACCACCAAATTTTTCCTTGTGTTTATCTAGGGACTTCACTACAAAAATTGGAGACTATCTGTCTGCCGATTGGTCACATATGCTCTTTAGAACAAGGTATGCGGAGAAGGCCACAATCATATTTGAACCCATTGCTGATTATCATGTTGAATCTCATGTGCCTAGCATAATCAATGCCAAATGGTCAACTTTTAATCAAGAAGACTTTCTAAGAACTTGCGAAGTAGACACCAAGGTGGGCTGCATCCCGACTTGATCCTCGATGTGTGGGCCAACAAAAGACATGATTTTGACCCTTATAAGGAGATGGAATAATCTGAGCTAGGTGTTTCTTGTCTAGATGAAGAAAACCATCATCTTCTTGACCTCATTACACCAAAATATAAAGATGACAACAAGGTATGGAAATTTTTCTTTAATGGCTCAAGGAGTAGGCAAGGAGCTAGAGGAGGGGCCATGATTATGTTCCCCAAAGGTATTAAATATTATTCAGCCTTTAGATATAAATTTTCCTGCTCAAATAAAACTGTTGAATATGAGGCTTTGGTACAAGGTCTTCATTGGGCAAGAAAGCTAGGAATCAAGAATTTGTAAGTGTTTGGTGACAGTGAACTAGTTTCCAATCAAGTCAGAGGACTTAATGCTATCAAAAATGACCTACTCAAGAACTACAAGAGTAGGGTATGGGATCTCATGGAGGATTTCGAGGCCTTCAGCATTGTGTCCATACCTAGGAAGGAGAATGAAGCTGTTGATAGGCTTGTAGTAGTTGGAGCAATGTTTGATGTGGTCAACAACATCAAAAGAGACAAATAACAACCACATATCCATATAGTTGTGAGGCTAGTAGTGCCAGATAACAACACATGTTGGTAGGTGTTCGAGAATGATCAGTAGATCATTAATTTTTGTAGAATAAGCTGAATTTTCAGCTAGAAATCAAATTATATTAGAGTAGAAATATGGGAATGAAATTGTATAGTTGCATACAAACATGCTCCCCAAATTCTTAGTGACATTTGAGTCTATTTTCAATCCTAATGATCAGTTTAGAAAAGAGAAGGCTAACATACAAATCAAAGGAGAAGATTCAGAGTCAATCCCAGTTGGAGAAGACAAAACACTTCAAATTGGAAAAGTGGCCACCGAGCAAGAAAGGTATGAATTCATACAACTTTGCCAAGAATTTCTAGATGTATTTGCTTAGAGCTATGAAGACCTAAGAGGGTTCAATCCAAGTTAGCACAACACACAATCAAACTAGATCTAGTTGCTCAGCCCATCAGGCAAAAACAGAGACCAGTCAACCCACACATTGAGCCTCTGATGAAGAAAGAGTTGAACAAGATGATAGAGGCAAGTATCATATTTCCAATCAAACACTCAAGCTGGGTTGCAAACCTGGTCCCAGTCAGGAAGAAAAATGGAGAGATTAGGTTGTGTGTAGATTTTCGAGACTTGAACAGAGCCTCCCTCAAAGATCACTACCCACTCCCTTCAATGGAGCATATCTTACAAGTAGTGTTTGGATCAGAGAGATTATCCCTCCTAGATGGCTACTCAGGGTACAACCAGATCATGGTGAAAGAATATGATCAATTCAAAACATCTTTCACCACCAAATGGGGCACCTATGCCTACAGAAAAATGCCATTTGGATTGTCCAATGCTAGAGCCACTTTCCAAAGGGAAATGGATATGGAATTCAAGGGGTTGATCAACAAAATAGTACTGATCTATCTGGATGACATTACAATGTTTTCCAAAAATGCAGTAGACCACCTTTTCCACCTAAGGCATGTGTTTTGAAGATGTAGGAGTTTTGGGGTATCATTGAACCCTAGAAAATGCATATTCTTGGTCCATGAGGACAGGCTTCTGGGCCATATTGCATCAAAGGAAGGATTAGAAATTAACCTAGAGAGAGTTGAAGCAATAAGAGCATTGTCATTGCCAAGCCACAAGAAATATCTTCAAAGCTTCCTGGGAAAAATCAATTTTGTCGCATGTTTGTACCAAACTTTATCGCTTGCCCTTTTAAGCCATTAAACATTGATGTTGAAGAAGAGCTTAGGATTCAAGTGGATGACTAAAGGAAAGGCAAACATTGAGGCCATTAAAGAAGGTATATCACAAGCCCCAACTCTTGTAAATCCATATTTCTCTAAAGACTTCACACTATATGCCTTTGGTGGTAGTGACGCAATATCTGTAATTTTAGTTCAAAGCATAATAAAGAAATTACAAAAAATCCAATTTCTTTCTTCATTCAAAGTCTTGAAGACTATGAAGTGAGATAATCCTTCATCAAAAAGAAAGTCTGGCAAAAATCGGGGATTCAAGAAGTTTAAGCAAAACTGGTTTCAAATAATAAAATCAAATTGTTGGTCTCCCATGCGGGAGTTACATAATTCCTTCTCAACAAATACCGAATGGAAAATGTGCAGATGGATCACTCATGTCATGTAATATGACATTGAGATCAGGGTCACTAAGCTGGTCTATGGGAAAGGGTTGTGTGAAAACCTAGCCTCGGGTTAACAAGGTGAAGCAAATAGTGAAAAGGAGGTTGTTTTTGTTCCATAGGATAATCAAGAAGAAGGGAGAGATGATGTACTGCTCCTTGTTGGACCCAAGACATGGTGCAATTCCTTCAAACAAGCATGCATCCTCATGGGATGAGTAAAGAAAAAAGGAGGAATTTCAGAATATAGGCTATCCCGGATGTTCTTATTGATGGTGTCTTGTTCAAAAAAGATATCAATGGCATTTTGCTTAGTTGCATTAAGACATATCAAAGTTGAGAGAATGTTACAAGAATTCCATGTTGAGGCGGTTGGAGGCAATTTTTCTCCAAGGTTGATAGCACTCAAAATCATGAAGGTGGGTTATTATTGGCCTATAGTATTTAGAGACAAGCTATGCATGGATCAAAAGGTGTAAGAATTGTGCATTCTTTAAAGGCAAAGAAAATCTAAGAAGACTACCATTACACCCAATCTCGGTCACCCAACCTTTCATACAATAGGGATTGGACTTCATTGAAGTCATCAATCCAAATTCAAGCCAAGTCCACAAATGGATTCGACAAAGCAACAGAATATTTCACCAAGTGGACCGAGGTAGTAGCGCTAAAGGAAGCTAATGAGTCTAGTATACTAGATTTATATGAAGGGATAGTGACCAGATTTGGAGTGCTAGCCACCATTATATTAGACAATGCATTGGCATTCATAGGTTCCAAGATCATAGGATGGGTTGTTAAGAATGGGAATTACTTGAGCACATCATCAAACTATTACCCTCAAGGTAATGGCCAAGCCGAGTCTACAAACAAGAACCTCGCTAAAGATCATCAAAATAACTCTTGATTAAAATCAAAGAACTGGCACACAAAGCTCAAATTGGCCTTATGGGCTGATAGTATAACACCTAATAGATCTACAAGTAGCTCTCCATTCAAAATTTTCTATGGAAAAGAAGAAGTGTTTCCTATATCACTTGAGTTGCCATCATCGAGCTCGTGAAGTAGCTAGAGATGTAAAAATTTGAACCAATGGAGGATAGGTATGCGTAGGTGATAGAATTAGAGGAAACCGGAGAGCTTTCACTCCAATAAATAGAGAAGGATCAAGCCTTAATCAAGAGATGCTTTGATAAGAAGGAAAAAGTAAGGACCTTCCAAGAAGGGGACCTGGTTTTGAAATGGGATGCAGATCGGGAAAAACCAGGAAGGCATTTCAAGTTCTATGCCATCTGGAGTGGCCCCTATATGGTCACAAGATGAAAAAGTAGCAATATTTTCTAATTATCTACGTTGGATGGTGAAGAGTTAAAAATCCCAATGAATGGAATCTATCTTAATCACTACTACTAATAGGGAAGTTCTCACCCTGTATATATTAGTTTAGTTTCTCTTTCCTCTAAGTGTTTGTGCACATTGTCTTGTTGTAGTGTAGGTTGCTTATCTTCTAAGTGCTTTACACACTCTACATGTTCTATTTAGTGCATGTATGATTTAAAATTTTGTATATAGTTATGGTGCTATTTTGTCGCTCTTGTGTAGTCTATTCGTAGAGATAGATGAAGCTTGGGTCGAAACAATTTTATACTCTTAGAAACCTTCATTTCAAGATTTCTTATGGAAAATGAGAGTGAAAATAGCTGGTCTCGTGAATCAGAGGTAGAATCAGAATCATACCATCATTCTCGACTCCATGCCCAACGGATATGACAAGGCAATTGGTCTTTTTATCTAGCAAGATGATACCCTTGTGAGTCACCAAATTGTTATCTATATTTCACTCCTAGGCCAAATATTGGATCATCCACAACCCTACATAGAAATAACCCGAGAAAAATCATTCAGATCTGTAAGTTGGTCGTGGGAGGGAATCAACATTTGGAGTGACACAGGCTGAGAAAGACTAATGGACCTTATGTAAAAGAAACGACTTTGTAAAGCCATTTCCATGTCTTAAATCCATTTTCAAGTTATAAGTACACTCAACAATGGAATAATAGGGTTAGAAAAGAAGGTGCGATCTTGTAGAGGAACCGGGAGTAGGAAGGGGAAAAATGGTGAAAGATTCAAGTCTTTGGACTGAAACAATGAGAAAAGAGCCCAAAAATTACTAAGTATGGAGGAGGAGCGAAGAGAAGCACATTTCCACGTGGCCCTTCTCCAAAGTTAAATCCAAAAAGGAAGCCAAATGAGTGCAGGATTCCACACAAGAAAAGCCCCAAAAGTTGTGGGACCATTGTAAAATATTCAACTAAGGAAGAAGGTGCTGTGTCACCCCGACACAAATATGGAATGGGATCCCGGGGTAGAGACTCAAACTTGTGCCATACCTTCACATAGAAAATGGTCAAATAGAGTTAAAAGGTGGATAGGGCAGGCCTTAACACCGGCTAAGTATAAAAGTGTAAGTGGAAAATGCCACGTGTCGGTGTGGTGCATCTAGAAAAGTTAGTCCAAAGGTTGAGAACCAAATGAGTGCAAGCTTGACAAATAGCCTAAAGTCCCAAAAAATTAAGGACCATTGAGCAGTCCATGGACCATGAAGACAACAAGTGTCAACTTGATGCTCCTCCAAAGGAAAACTTTGTACAGAGCTTTCAAGAAAGCACGGGGTTTCCACATTTCCAGTCTCGTAAAGGGGCGAGTCGAGTTGAATAGTCAATTCATGAGGCACGGTGGAGGATGCAAATTTTCTAAATGGCGCTGATTCAAGGATTGAAGAGAGAAGGTTTCAAACGAGTGCTAGATTGCCGTGTGTCCTAGGTAAAGAGATATGACCGCCAAGCAAAATACTTAGCCAAAAACACAAAATGGGCCGTAACTCCGCTCAAAGGAAAAAGGCAGCGTTTGGGCCCAAGTCAAGGAAATCAGAAACATGGGGAAAAGTTAGTTTTTTTCCTTTGTCATCCCAAAAGGATAAAAGTTGCAAAATGAGGCGCAACCCCACCCAAGGGAAAAATTCGGTGTTTGAGTTCAAGTCAAGCCAAACGGGAGTTGGAGGAAAAGGTGAAAATTTTACTTTTGTCAAAAAGGCACAAAGATAAATATGAAAGCGCATTCACTTGACCAACCAAAGGGTGCCACATACCCAAGCAAAGATTTTGGGCTACGAGGGTTTTTATGAGTTTTATCATTTTTGCAAAAAAGGGGAAAGAGATAAATCACAGACCGCAAATCTGATTTTTACCCTAACCTAGCTACCACATGTCCCATATTTAAAAGGAGATCCATTTTTAAAAATTTTTTCCCACCCATTCATATGGACCTGATACAAACTTCGAAGGGGCATATCTTTTGACTCAATTCTTGAAATATTACAAATGTGACACCTTTGTTGGAAAGATTTCGGCCTCACCCACGCCATGGAGATCTGAAAATTTTATTATGCAGAGGTTAGGTTAAGGAAAATAAAGGAAACAACTTCAAGGGCCATCAAAATAGGATCCATTTGCCTCAACAACTAGATTGGATTTGATTTGTTCGTCGTTTCTTCTCCCTCCAAGGTACCAAACTAGTGGTTGAGGCAGTCAAGATGAATTTGGGGAAGATTTTATTAGAGGCATTAATGGTAGTGGTTGAGTTTCGACCATGCTTTCCTTCTTCTCTCTCTTTATCTTCTCTCTAATTGAATCTATAAATACAGGGACATGAATCATTGTAAAGGGTTGGAAATTCTTTGTTTTGTAGGCTCCCTTTTCCTTCTAGCAAAGGGATTCATGGAGTAATATATTTATTGCCTCGTGGATATTTTTTTAATGCATTGTATCAATCTGCAGAGTAATAAAACATGTTGCTGATCAATTCTTGATCCTTTCTATCTCTTTTTCTTGCATCTAGTCTTTCATTACAAATCTGGTTGTCTATGCTTGATTATTGCATGTATTTTGTTGGTTTTTGTCTATCAGCAGAACTAGTGTTCATCATTCCTGTGGTGCATCACCTTATAGTTTAGTTATCTCTTATTTCTTATATCTCTTTTATCCCTATCCCCTTGGAAAATTTTAGATTAGGTATAAAAATAGATCCTCTACAAGTCCTCACATATGCACCCAAATAAAGGAATAGGAACCAACCTTTAATCTAGATAGCTTTCCCACTTTTCAAGGTCCCACACCTTGGGGAAAGTTTAATGTTATGTGGATCACACCAAATGACTTTTCCTTAGAAAATCATATCCATAGAACTCATTTGGGGGGGCTGTGATTTTACACTAACAATATTTTCTATCTTAAGTTTTGTGTTTTCAAAAATTGACCGTAACAATTGAAGTGCTTATAGTATGGTTTCCAAAAGAACTTGTTTTAAGTTCAAAAATAAATTTCATCGATTCATACCTATCTCCTATAAACAAAGAACTCGTTGGATTCGACGGAAATCTATTATGTCAAACATGGTTCAATTTATGAAGATGACTTTGAACACAATTATTATAAACACATCGACCACTTTTTTTGTACGATGACCGATGGCCCACAACATCCACTTAAAATTATAACTTACGAAATTATTTTTATGGAACTGAGATTTGGTTTTAATACTCACATAGGACTACTAGAGGCAGATGAAGGAGTTTTCTAGTTACAACAAATTGATAGATTATCACGATTTCTTAAAGTGGAAATGACGCTAAAAGTGACTGAAGTGTTAAAAGGGTATCAAATCTCACCTTGTATAAGCCATTTGTAATGCCCACTAATTAGACACATAAGACAACATAGAAAAGTCCATGATAAATTTATTTTGACTTTTTGAAGTACAGAATGACACAACAGGTGGTCATAATGGCTACAAATAACTCTTCAAACATCTTGACACAATGATGACCAATTAGACAACAAGGAAACATTCAACACCCATCAAGGACATTTCACTTTTCTCTTCAACGAGGCACAACATAAATACCAACCACAATACATAGTTACTGATTCGAGTCATCAGACCGTGAAAATCTTCTTAAGGTTATTTATTTTAATGAAACCACACCTTTTAAACTTGAACTTAAGTTCTAGGAGATTCAAGTTATGAACCGCATAATCCTTCTTAAAAGGTTAGATTCCTTTCTTTTATACTATAGACATAAGGCTTAGATAAAAATTATTGAAAGAGGATCATCTTTACTTTGAAAATATTTGTTTAATTAGTTATTAGATTAACGCTACAAGGGGTGGGGTGAAACAAATCCCACAAGGTTATCTAAACAACCACAAGCTACAGAATCCTCATTTCAACCTCTGTTGCAAAAGGAGACGAGTGTAATCTCCAATTGATGGAGGTACCGTTTTAGGTTCGGAACGACAAACCCCTTTGAGAAAGGATCAAAATTTTATCATTACTTAAGAAAAGGGTTACAAAGTACTATGGCAATGGTTAGAGAGAGAAGGTCAATTTATTTCATTATGATCTATTTAGTTATTAACCGGTCTTTTAACGAGACTTAAGAGTTCAACTAGATTTGGGTAAAGCTTCATTTAGCAATCTCTTGATTAAGTACGACAAAGGAAACACATGGGGTCCCCAAAGAAGAACATAAGTCTTAGAGTGTCCTTAATCAAACTCCCCTACTAACTAAGATCTGACTATATCCCCAAAATCCAACAAGGAAAATAATTTTAGAAATAATTAACGTTTCATGACAAAGAGGATAAAGTTTAATCCGTAGTTAAGGATAACGAGGGTAGGTTTCTTTACACTGGTAAAAAAACATTTCTTTCTAATTTAAGATTCTTAAATTCCAAAATGAGAAACCTAATTTTCATTGTTATTTTATTTATTGATTAATCTATGAATTGTTTTTATTTTTATTTTTTTTAAATTTAGAAGAAAGATTGCCACTCACTAAAATATACAAAGAATTGCAATAGTTCCAAGACCATCGGGGGGTATTATTAAACATGAAAGTTTTATGAGATGAGAGAAGAAACTACCATTGCTAAACAAGAGGGATAAACATGGTTATAACATTTATATTCAATTATGGCCCATAAACCAAAGGTGTCAAAACATTCAATAAAACTTTGGCTAAGAACAAGAAGGTAAGAACATTGGTCAAGCCACACTACTTCATTTTCATTAATGTAAAATAATATTACCAAAAGAATACTCATAACAAGGTGAAGATTGAATTTTTCTTCTAACAATGATAGTTACAAGTTTTGATACAAAAGGACAAGACCACTTTATTTCACAAATATAGAGAATCTAAGTGTTATCCCAATTTTTCCCCAGGGTAAAATTGGTCAAACACGATCCTACACAAAAGGAAACCTAAGGGTTGGCTATGTCCTGCGATCTCACATTCAAATCCAATAATCAAGGACATGTGGACTCTACAATGGAGGAGAAATATTGGAAAATGAGGCTAAATGGTGTCAAAGGAGATCAGAGCTCAATAGAAGAAGATCGAATCAAGCGGCTCAAAGTTTCAGACTTCACATAAGATTCAACTCAAGGCCGGAACCACCCAAGTATAAACAGACTCGTGGAAGGTGTCATGTGTCATTTTGGTGTAATTCCAAGGGGAGAGTCCAAAACAGAGACCCCAAATGAAAGCAGGCTCGCCACGTAGCCCGGAGTCCGAAAGGGGAGAGAAACTGAAAGTTGACCCGCCAAATCAACTAAGTATAGAAGAACCAACGGAAGCCTCCATGTGTCTCAATGCTGCTCCTTCAAGGGGCAAAGTGAAAGTCAAAGACTCAAATAAGAACCATTCCTCCACACATCCCAGGTCTGAAAAGGGATAGAGTCGACAGTTGAAAATTAAAAATGGGGTAGATCCAAGGAAGGTTCCATGTGTCAATTGAGTGCATCTTCAAAGATCAACTCCAAAGGAGGTCCCCCAAACTAGTGCCAGCCCTCCACATGTCTAGAGCCTGAAAAGTTACACCGAAAGTTGAAAATTCTTTGATTGAGTGGAAGATACCATGTGTCTCTTCCATGCAACTTCAAAGGTAAATCCAAAAGTGGGTCTCCAAATGAGTGTGGAGATTCCACATGTCCCATAACCCGAAAAAGTAGTGTTAACTCGAGGGCTCAAATCGACTACGTATAAGAACATTAGCAAAGGCATTCATGTGTCTCATCAGTGCAACACCAAGGTTGGGTCCAAAGAGGAGACTCAAACATGCGCCATTCCACCATGTAGTTAGGGACTGAGAAAGGTAGCTAACCTTCTAAATCGACTAAGTATAGAAGGGTCATCAGAAGCCTCTACGTGCCTCGTGTGTGTAACTCCAAAGGTTAACGGTCAAGGGCCGAGAATAAAGTGTGCCTGAGCCTCCACGTGTCCAAGATCAGACATATGACCCCACCAAAGAAAAAGGACACGTGGCCATGTTTTAAGTCAAAGTGGGAAGATGGGTCACGGGAGGCCATTTGAATTTTTTTTACTTTTGTTTCAAAAAGGCTTAAAGTATAAAATTTAGCATTGCACCTCGCCAATGCCCAGGAGAAGCCATGTGTCAATCATAAATTACAAGCGGGATGATGGACCTTGGAAGGATTTTTACCAAAAGCGGAGCTACGGACACGGGGAGGAATTTTGGCTAAAGGGGAAAATGTGGTCCAGTGGGCCCAAGATGATTTCTTTTGCTAACCAGGTTTGTGGGGGAAATTTTTCCAAAAGTGAATTTCAATTGTGGGGCCTTGGGAGTCTTTTTGCAATTTTGGCAACTTTAATAAAGACACAATTACAATTGCGTGGCCACGGGGAAATTTTTTCCAAAAGTGAATTTCGGGCTTGTGGGGCTGCGGGGCATTTTTTGCACTTTTGTAATTTTTGTAAAGGGTGAAAATTAAATTTCGGGCCCATGGACCCATTTTGCTAAATTGGTTTTCACCATTTTTCTATGGATCCAACTCAAACATTGAAATGGTCATATCTTTCGATCCATTGCTCAAAATTTAAAAAAATTAGTACTGTTTGAAAGATCTCGACCTCCTCTATGCCATGGAGGCCTGAAACCCTAATGTTGAGAAGGCTAGGTGGATGAAAATTTATCAAAATGTCTTCATGCTATTAATATACGATCGATTTATTCAACAACTGAACTAGATTTGATTTGAGCTGTCATCTTTCTTCTTCAACATGCCAAATAGACATAGAGTAGAAGACTTGATGTATTGTGGCAGATTTATAGGGGCATTGATGGATGCTATTTGAGATTCCAAATCAGATTTTTCACATCTTCTCTTCTCCTCTCTTCGCTTCATGTATAAAGGTAAGATCTTTTCTCATTGTAAAGGGTTGGACATTTTTATTTTGCACCCTCCTTTCTCCTCTAGTGTACGTGACAAGTTCATGGAGTTCAAACCTTCTATTGAGATTGTAATGCAAGTTTTATGCCTCTTGGCCATTGTAATGCTCTGTATCAATTTGTGAAGCAATAATACATGTTTGTGGATGATTTCAACCCTCTATTGTGTTCATTTCCTTTATCTGATCTTTCATTGCAATATTGGTTATATGTGCATGGTAGTTGTATTACATTTTAATGGTCTATGTTTGATAGAAAATTCGGTGTTTAGCATTCCTTTGGTGCATCACCTCCTTAGTTTAGGTTTAATTTCTTGCATCTTCTTAACCATGTCTCCTTGGCAAGTTAGAATAGATTTTAGAATAGTTCCTCTCAAAAATTTATTTGTGCACCTGAACATAGGAATAGGAACCGACCTTCATCCAGAGAGCTCTCTTAATTTCAAAGTCCCACACTTTGAGAGACAATTCATGTTATGCAATCACACTAAGATTCTAAACTGTCAAGTTTCATAGAGACATTCGGGCATGGTGTGATTCGCACTAACCATTTCGGCATGCCAGTGGGATAGGTCGAAGCACCTTACCACTTCATTTCATCAATTTGATGTGTTCTCGATGAGATTCATCCTCTTGAGGCACCTTAAAGCACATCCGGTGACTCCATCTAGTCAACAACCCATCTCTGAAGTTGCAGACCTTCTCCCATCCATCTTCATTCATTTTTTCTTTCCACATCTCCCATTTTCTTCCATTTCCATGAATTTGTGTAATCATGACTTCATTCCCCTCATGGAATTTACACCTACAATAGTGTAGTCCCACTCCAATGTTTTTCCCAACTCCTTCAGATCTAAATTATGATCATATCCAGAACCATAATGCTTACCCATATGAGAAGGGTCAAAACCAGTTTGGCTATGGAGATTATCAAGAACAAGGGACGCATGCAATGGTGACATCTATGAGGAGAATGTTGACTTATACAAGGAGATTCAAAATTAGAGGCACACATGGTGCATTCAAGGGCTACATCTTAGGTGAAATTATTCAGAATTAGTTATAGGGCACCTTGTCTATTTTTTGGCTTTATGCCAAGAAATTACAGCCCTCGAGAGAAGGTTGACTTCATGATTGAAATGCTACCTCACTTTGCACAGTTGAATTGAGGATATTGAGGCATATGAGAAAAGTTTGAGACAACCTTTTCAATTGGTAAGTTAGTCACTAGCTCCTTGTCCTTTAATTTCTCTTTCTCAAACTCTATCTTTTCGGCATGGTTAAGAGTCAAGCCTCCCACTTGTTGCCCCAAGTGTCGATTTCCCTTCTCCTTCTCCTAGCCTTCCATCTCATCTCAATTCTTCTTCCCTTTTCCCTCAAAAGAATGTATTCCCTCCAAAGAAACAAGAAGTTTCACTTTCCTCTCCACCATAAACAATAACAAAATTGGTTCAATCCCAACCTACCACTCCTCCTACTTTCCCAAGTCCATGTTGGGAAGAGACTCAAGAATCTATTCAAGGAGAAAAACAAAGAAAAGAGGAACCCAACAGAGAAGAAATGATAGAAAATCTAAAGAGTTGGGATACAGGATTTTGGATCACAAAGATCCCATTGATGGTTAAGCCAACATAGGAGGTCAAGGTTAAAGAGCCGATGGTAGCTAAGGCTGAGTTTGTAAAAGAAGAAGAAGAAGAACAAGAAGGATAAGATCAGAAATTTGTTTTCTCTGAATGAAGTGTCCATAATGGCACTTTTTCTAAAGAGAATGTTGATCTAATCCAAGCTGCACAACTAGTTAAGATAGAGGAAGAATAACCAGCTCCAAGTCCCATTGAAGAGGAACAAGCTGGAAGAGATCAAATTAGAGTTGAAGCCACTTGAGGAAGAAAGCATCATTGAATATTTTTTGCTTTCATTTTAAGGGCCTGATTTGATTGATGAATCCATGAAGGAAGAAGAACAATCAGATCCAAATCCAGTTGAAGAGGAGCATATGGAGGTGACCAAGATAGATTCAGAGGCACTGGATCATGAGCCAATTGCACAAGAGATTACAAACCCCTCTCCCATTCAACCTCTCCAAAAGTCTAATTTTTTGGAAGAGTTTGAACTCACTAGCTTCATGTTTGAAGAAGAAGCTTCATATGGTAAAAAATGATTATTTTAAGATCACCATACAAGACAGAGATACCTTGCTACAACAATATAATGAATAGTTTGATTTCCTATCAAACTTAAAAGAATGTTTTGATAAGAAGCATATAGTTGAAATTTCAATGATTTCTCCCCATCATTCATCCTTCAACCATAAGAACCTACTACCATGGAAGAGAACGTGCAAGAACAACTGCAGTTTGCAACATGCCTCTTGAATCAAAATTGGAAGACTTTGATCTTACAAAAGCTACACCTAATGTAGAGGAAAGGAAAGAGTATGAAGCTATCATCCCTCTCACGTAATCCATCCAAGAAGATCTGCAAGAAGACTCCATTTTTGGAGTTAAATATCATAGCAAAGTGGGAAAATTCAAAGGACCAGACCTTTCCCAATCAGATACTTGGCTTCATTGGAGCCAAGGAGAAGTCACAACTAGTCATGTTTACTCCCGAGCATGAGGATGAGCCTCAAAGAACCAAGGATCAGCTGTTATGCCTCTTCAGTATTCACAACAAAGAGACCCATAGTTTCTCAGAATGAGTTTCTTGTTTTAAATAAAACAAAAATTAAGAGAAACTAAAATCATATTCAAGAAAATCTATTCTCGGGGATAGGTAAAGCCCTAGAAGGGTGAGTTCAAGTTCGTGGGATGCAAAAAAATCAAGGATAAGTTTCAAAGCTAAAAAGATCAATATTAGGCTATCATTCTTGACTACATACCTAATGGATGCTTCAAGGCCATTGATTATTTCATCTAGTAGGCAGATGTCCCCATGAGTCACCAAAATGTTATCCCAATTTTTCCCCATGGCAAAATTGGTCAAACATGACCACGCTTAGAAAGAAATCTAAGGGTCAGCTCTCTCGTCATGCGAGCTCACATTGAAACCAAATAATCAAGGACAGGTAGATTCTACAATGGAGGAGCAAGGTTAGAAAATGAGGTTGAATGACGTCAAAGGAGATTAGAGCTCGACAAAAGAAGATAAAATAAAGGGGCTCAAAGTTTCAGACTTCACATAAGATTTAACTCAAGGCCGGTACTACACAAGTATAAACGGACTCACAGAAGGCACCATGTGTCATCTTAGCGCAATTCTAAGGGAAGAGTCCAAAACAGAGACCCCAAATGAGTGCAGGCTCCCCACGTAGTCGGGAATATGAAAGGGGGCAGAACCGATAGTTGAATCACCAAATCAACCAAGTATAGAAGAACCAGTGGAAGCCTCCACATGTCTCAACAGAGAACCTTCAACGGGTGACACAAAAGGCGAGACTCAAACAAGAAACAAACCACCACACATCCGGGTCCAAAAAGGGACAGAGTCTATTGGTATCCAAATTGATTCTCCCTCGAAACCAAGCAACATCACACATTTAGGAAGACACGAGAGAAAGATAAATCCTATTATTATTCATTTTGTATTCGGGGAGGGAGCAATGTGACTCTTTGTCAATCATGGATCGAGAGAAATAGATAGCACCTTCATTAAGGATTTGATCTATCCTCTTTGCTTTAAGTTGTGCCTATCAACCAGGTGAGAGGACCCATTTTGTAACTTTTGTTGGTGAAGGAGAATGAAGATATCCTTCTTTGCAAAAATTTGAAAGAAAACATTGAGAAAATATGATCAATGCACCACAATTTAACTCTCACGAGTTGTTACTTCTAAATAATGGTGATATTTTCTAAACTTGAGCGTTAAGGTTAATACATACACTATGGAATCCTAATTACTTCTACATATTTTGTAGTATAATTTATTCATTTGTGGACATATAGTTCAAACAGGGGTAGTTCGGGTAGGATTCATTGTGTTTGAATAATTTTGGTGGGAGATTAAGCATGATAAACTTAATTTCTCTAGATCTTCAAGAAACATCACAATAATTGGAAAACTAAATGACAGAATGGTTCAGAACAACTAAAATATTCCCTCAACCTGAATGTGTGCATCAATGGAGGCCCAAATTTGCATAGTTTTACACAATCTCTAAGAATATAACATGAAGTCTCAAGCTAAAGACTCGATTAAACATTAAAGACCCCTAGTTCCTCATGCCTAAGATACACTCAAAGGATTACAGACAATTTGTATCAACAAATGACACTAAAGTGATTTTAAATTGTTTATCTCATTATTGGATGAAGGCTCTTCTCATAATGAAATTTCAAATGCCAATAAACTATCACAGGATGAGATCATGTGTGATTCGGAGGGATTTTAAAATAATATTGTAATAGGATCAAGAAAAACTACTTGCAGAGACATTACGAAATAAAGCGGACACAAATTTTCCCAAGTTTAACATAGATTAATTTGAAGTTGATTAGATTCATCGGCAGGGGAAATTTTCTTTGAATAGTATCAGAGCTTTTCGATGGCTGTACTTTTTCAACCAACTTGACATGATTGAAATCTAAAATGTAGGAAATCATCAAGTTTCTCAGATGGTCTCTCAGGAAGATGGGCTTTCTCAAATTTTCTCTTACAAATTTGTTAGCAAGGAAATTTTTTGGGTGGAAAAACTTGTGGACTCCTTGCCAACACTCTGGGAATATACGTCCCTCTACTTAACTAGTGCAACTACCATATATTGATTCACATGAAAAGGTGGATTTCTTTGGTGTCCTTTTGACAGAGGATCCAGCAAAAGCACTCCACTAACCATACTGAGAAAATGCTTGCAGTTATCTATAAGGGGGAATTTTCTATGAAGGTGGGAAAGGGAGTGAGAAGAGAGGTAGGAGAACTAATATTGTAGGTAGAAAACTAGATCCCTCCATGCACTAGTTAGAAATTTTAACACATGCATTTATGAGAAGAGACAACTCTACAAATGTCAACAAGACAAGATAAGATTGTAAACTCAAAGTTTGCAATATCTCCTCATCAAAGAGGATAAAATACACTTCTTCTTGTATTGATGCTTAAATAGAATTTGTACATAATGAGGGAATGGAAAAAATTTGAGAATGGAGGAAATTAGAAGAAAATGGCTATATCCTTTGCTTTCTCTTATTATAATGCACTCTGAGTTTACAAAATCAATTTCCAACACTCTATAATGCCGTGAAGAATCCATTAAATCTCCTCCAAGAAATGGTTACAACTTCTTCTTTTTTAGCAAGAAATGGTTTACAAATTCTTTTCAATCATTTACATCCATTCAGATTCTTGATTCGTGAAGAAACACCAATGGCGAGAAAAACTAGAATTTTCATAATGCAGTCATTACACTCATTTTGCAACTTTGAATTTGAACAATTCATCTTGCCTTTGAAACTTTAAACCAGATTCATCCATGTCGAGAAATTTACTAGAGAGGCCATGGAGGATTCCTTTTGATTTTGGAGTATTTTGGCCCACTCACCCACTTTTGATATCGTCTCGACACGTGGCCTCATTTGATTGGAGACAGAGTCACGGGACAATTTTATAATTTTACCTTTTTTTACTACGGGCTCAAAAACATAAATTTCTCCGCACTGCCTCCTTTCTTTGACCTTCGACGCGGGCTTAATATTTGAATTTCTCCCTTATAGCATGATCGGGGCTGCGGGTCACTTTATGCCTTTTATCCATTTTGGAAACAAGGCACAAAACTCAAAAGGCTCGACGATCGCCTTCCTACTTTGAATTTCCAACGGTGGGCCCAAGATTTGACTTTTTCCTTTGTGCTTGGCGGGGCTACAAGTCACTTTATGACTTTTAGCCCTTTTAGAAACAAGGCTCAAATTCTCAAATTACTCCACTAGCCTACCTCCAATTAGATATGTCCACGTACCCATGGATAATTGGGCCAAAATTTGACTGGGAAGAAAGTGACCATCATTCGTGACTATTGAAAAATTTAGAGAAGAAGAAAAATACACCATTTTGCATTCGATTTTTAAATTTCTTTCGCGAACCAAGGAATTGAAAACAATGCAAGGTTTGATGATCCATGGCCATGAAAAGATTGAGAATTTCATTCAAAGGAGGACAAAAATAAAATTTTCATGAGTCAAATAGGAAAACAAAAATTCATATAAAAATGAAGACTTTAGAGTTTAAACCACTTCAAAGGATGAATTTTTCTATCTTTGAGCTTCTAACTTTACTTGAACACTTCTAGAGGTCATGAGCTCAAAATATTTGAATTTGACTTAGAAAATGAGGGGGATTTTTAGGGCAATAACATTGGCTCTAGCTTGGGGACATGACATGGGTGAGCATAGTGAAGACATGACATGGGAATCAGAATCTTAATCTCTAGACCACCTGTAATTCATTGACCAATGCCTTATCCATTGGGCCTTTTAGAGTCATTAATAAATTCAAGAAATAAATATAAGAAGAAGGAAACATACAAACACACAATGGGAAGGAAATAAATGACACATAACGAGAGGGGAAACAAAACCACACGGTGGAATGGGAAACACACCACGCAATGAGAAGGGAAAAAAACCACAAAATGAAAAGGGAAACGCACCTAACAATCACCTATAGTACAAGGTAGGGGACAATCCACTTTCATTGATGATACAATTTAAAGTATTTCCTACTTCGAGGCAATTGCAGTGGATTTCCATCTAAATATGAGAGAAGAAAAGTGTTCTTACCAAAATTTTCACGAACTGGAATGGTCCGAGCCATAATGAATCAAAATTTCCATGGATTCCTTTTGGTTCTCTCCTCTTGTCCCATAACGAGGATGAAGTCTCCAACTTTGAATTCTCTCGCCTTGTCCTTCTTATCAAAAATCTTCTTTACTTTTAATTGGTTCTCCTTAATGCAATCCACCACTTGGAGTCTAATTTCTTCTAGCTTCTCAAGAAAGAGGATCCTCTTGTCAATGAAATTATTGTGACCTTGACCATCTTCTTTTTCTGTAATAGCTTGAGAGCTAACATCTCGATTGTGAGAGGGATTTCTACTTTGACTCCATACAACAGTTGGAATGGTGACATACCTATTACCTTCTTGGGAGTGATCCTATCCACCCACAATGCATCGTACAAATTTTTGTGCCAATTCCTTTGATTCTAATCTACAAGCTTGTGGAAAATGGTCACAATGTTCTTGTTGTTTGATTCAACTTTTCCATTTCCTTGTGGATAGTAGTCGAAGAATGATCTAGGGAGATTCCATAGCTATAGAAAATCTCAATTAACTCTCTTGAAGAGGAATAGGTAGCATTATCTGCTACAATCTTTTTGTGGCACTCCAAAGCAGACTATGATATTCTCCTTAACGAAGTTGCATACGGTTTCAATGTTGGCTTGTTTGGATGGAATGGCTTCAACCCATTTGGTGAAGTATTTTGTTGCTTTATGACTACATAGATGTGCCTTGTACTTGAGTGAGGTCAAAACACCAATGAAGTCCAGCCCCCCTTTGTTGAAATGGTTCTTCAATAAGCACAGGCATGAGTGGTAATGCAGCAAGTTTTGGTATTCCAACCTCTTTGTTGGCATGATTTTCATTTAGAAACCCAATCTTGAGTGTTTGCGAAGATGGTGGGATATTAATACCTTCCTTATAGGATCTTGTGTGCAGTGACCATTGTTGAAAATTTCCCACCACATGATTGGTCATGGTATGCTTACGAAACATTGCTTGTTGCTCTTTATTTACACACTTGAGGAAACAACCATCCAGGCCTCTTTTGTAAAGCGCATAATTCCATATTATAAATTTAGCTACCTTCATCTTGAGTGTTATCCTTTGTTTATAATCAATATGGGAAGGGAATTATCCATAAGTCGGGTAATAGGCAATATCGCATACCACTCATTAGTAGTGGTGACAAAGATAGCCTATGGGTTGTCTTACGAACAAGTTGAGAAAGCACGTTTGCTTCGCCATGTTGATATTTGAGTGTTTCATCTTCAGCAATCAACTTGTACAATCCATTTCCCCTTACCAGATTGGAGGGTTGAATCTCCAAGTCATATTCTTGAGTCTTTAAAATCCAATTTCCTCTCTTAGCTCCAGGATCTTACTGTGTCAAGATGGATTTGATTGCACTACCAAGGACCATCACCACCGTATGGGAATTAAGGATGTAAAAACTAAATATTTTTATAGCCTTGACCACTGCAAAGGCATGCTTATCCAAATGGATGTATTTTAGCTCATGAATTTTCAAAGGACAACTCATAAAAGTAATATTTTCTTACTTGCGTTCATCATTTTTCTGAACAAGGATGAAAGAGAGTGTATGTTCTGATGCATAATAATAAATGATGAATTATTGGTTAAAATCTAGAGATAAAAGAGTCGATCCTTGGCAATGGATTTCTTGATATCTTCAAATGTTTCCTTCCCTTCATTATTCCATTTGAAGTTTTCTTGTGTTTTTATCATGGAAGTGATGTGCTTCGTCAACTCAGCAAACTCAAACACAAAACTATGAATAAAGTTCACCTTTATGAAGAATGAATGAACTTCTTTATTTCTTGTGGGTAGGGATAATTCTTGAATGGATCTAACCCTCTCAGGATCAATGTTTGCTCCATTTTTGTTCACAATGTGCCCCAATAATTTTCCTTTTGTGACTCTAAAAATACATTTTTTTTATTTAGTGATATGCCATGTTTCCTACACCTTGCAAGTACATGTTCTAAGTGATAAATGTGATCTGCCATCTTTTTGAAAATACTATGAGATTGTCAAGATATATGACAATGCTGATGCTTCGAGATATTTGATTGAAAAATCCATCACCCTTTAGAATGTAGCTCTTGCATTGATTAGACCAAAAGGCATTCTGATGTAGGAAAAAGTGCCCCAAGGTGTTGTAAAGGTTGTCTTGGTGCGGTCCTCCTCTACCAATTTGATTTGATTATATCCTAAGAATCCATCAAGTAATGAAAGAATTTCAGATCTAGTGACTACTTATAGGATATGGTCCATGATAGGAAGAGGATAATTTTCCTTTAGTGATGCCTGGTTCAGTTATGAAAATCTACACATATCCTTATTTCACCATTCTTCTTCTACATTTTCATAATGTTAGCCACCCACGTTGAATGTTGGATGGGAAATATGATCCTTGCATTGAGCATCTTTATTACATCCTCCTTGATGGTATCACCAATATTTGGGTTGTATGGACTTTTTTTTTTTCTGAAGGGCTTAACAACCTGCTTCAAAGGAATTGAGTGATGCATTTCCTTTGGCTAGAAGGATTTGAGTTCATTATAAGAGTAGGCCAAGATATCTAAGTATTTCTCAAGAAATACAAAAACCTTTTTTATTTAGGCAAGAATTTTTTCCAATATTGACTATCCTTGGCTCCTTCGGGTACCAATGTTTTGTTTATCAAAATCAGTTGTGCACTAAGAAGATTACTTTTCTTTATCTTGAATGAATCTGTCATGTTTATCAAAGAGGTCTTCTAAAGAGACTAGGTCATTGGGAATTTTGTTTCCTTTCAGTTTTATTACTCCCTTATCATCAATCCCTTCAATTCCTTCTTTCTCTTCTTTGGGAATTCTTCTCGGTGTGTATTTTCACCTCCTTTGAAGAAGAGATTATTGAAATTATCCCTTTGCTCCAAAAAAGGCTAGAATTTGGTTATCATCATTGAAGACTTGCCAATGATTTTGATTTTCTAGTAAACTAGGCCCGAATACCATTTCAATGGTCACTTTATCTTTAGCAAAAGAAGGATGAGGTGTCACTAGAGAATATGACACTACAAGAGAATCAGCCTTTTCATTTTATTCCCTTAGAATAGCTTCAATGGAAAATGCATCAAAACATTCAATGTAGTCCCACACTTTGTTTCTATAATGCTGGAGTCTTGGATTCTTCACCGATATTGCTAGTGGACCTACTTTACTACAACCTCTACATCACCTCAGCATCTAAGTTTTGATATTCCTTGTCCTCTGCTACATTCATGCCTAATACTAGTGCTTCATACTCGGTAGCGTTATTTGTATTATCAAATTGCAGCTTGTAGGAAAATGGGTAGAACTCATTGGAGGAGATTACAATACTACGCTAGCTCTGCAAGCCCGCTCTGGAATGACTACCATAAAATTCCATTGTCCAAATTTTATCTTCCTCTTCCTCCATGAGAAGTGTCATGTTCTCCTCTTTCTTGGATGTGAGGAATTAGTTTCCTAGCCCACAATCTTAAAAGAGAATGTTTGCTTTTAGACCGTAAGACTTTCATCTTGTGAACTTCATCTTTCTTACTATTAGAAACTTCTTCATCTGTCCTTTTACTGGGATAGTTGCAGATGACCAATCCATTTTTATCTCTCCACTCGGGTTTTATAGAAACCCCTACTCAATAGCATACCAAAGGATGTTGGGATGCCTTCTACCAATATGGTTAGGAGCACCTTCATGTCCTGGAAAATTAGCTAGTGGTACCTGTGCATATTTGATTCTTCCTACCAATGGCACTTGTTTGGTTTCCATTGAGTAGCAAGTTCCATTTACTTGGGTCAAGGTGAGGCCTGGAGAATTTGTAACTTTGGCTGGCATCACATTATCTAAGGCTCTAGAATCTATGATATAATTATTTAGTGGAAGCCTTTAGTCGGGTGACAGATAGAAAGGTTCAAACCTGTTGGTTTTGGAGGCACCGAGGGCTATCATGTTTTGGGAAGGTGGTGTGGATGGTGTGGGAAGTAAGCCTTTAGATATAGGGCTCAAGGATACGGGGTAACCACCACAAAGCTGTATTAATGAACCTATAAAACTGGGCATGGTGTTTTTATAGGTATTCTATTTCTAAGAGCTAGACTTTGGTTTTGCTTGCATGTTCCAAAAATTCAAATGGGGTTATGGTGAGTGAGGATGAGGTTCTATAAATAGAGGAAGATTTACACGGTAGAGAGAGGATTTTCTACTTTGGGTATTGAATTCTCCTTTTCGGGTGTAAAATTGGCTTGGATGGGGGTGAGGGTGTAGTTTTTGATTTAACCTTAGATGTTTTGCAGAACAACATTTAAAGGATATTTTTTCTTAGAAACTTTTGAGCTGGGAGAAGAATTAGATGACTTACTTGGCATAGTAGCATTATCCCTAACAACTAGTGAGTCTAGTTTTTCTTTGGTTGACTCTATAGATAGGTGGTAATGGTGATCCTCTGCTGATGATTTTATTTTGTGTGACTTATGGAGGAGAATTTTCTTTATTCTTCTTATCCTTTACATCAACTATTGATGATGAAGCACCTTTCCTGGGTTGTGCACGATTGAAAACATCACATGAGAAAGTTGGAGCTTATTCATCATCCTCATCTTCATCATCAACGTACTCAATTAGGCCATTGTTCATATCAACTTCCTCAACCTCAAGATATTTTTCATAGTCTTCCATATTTTCTTCTTCTTTCATCAATTTTTACTTCATCCTCGGGCTCTTTGGTGTCACGGATGGAAATTATTGGTGGTGATTCAAGAGCAAGCCAACGAGGAGGTGGAGTAATCCTTGGCCTATTTGGAGGGAGTGGTCTCCTTGAAGCATTCCGCATTGTGATCTCGAGATATTTGCTTCTTTAAGGAAACCAAGTCATTTTCCATTTTTTTGGAACATCGGATCTATGGTGATAGAGTTTGAATTCTGACCCTTTTATTTCCCATCGGGGCCTTTCACCTTTCCGTAGAAATGATTAGATCATCATCAGTTTCTAATGCAAAAACCTTATTTTTCCTCAATGTTCTTGATTAGGCTCTTCCGAGGAAGAAACCTACTTTTTATCTCTCGAAAGTGCACCCTATAGAGAGATGGTGTAGGGTTTCTAAGCTTGCACAATTGATCTCTCTCTTTCGTAGATATAATAAAAAAACACCTCGGTATGTGGGTATACCTATTTTGAGGCAAGTATTTGGTATCAAGGTCGGTTCCTTATTGGTGTATCCTAAACTGATTTTTGAGAGTTTGAGAGTAAATGATAACTAAAAAATAATTTAAAATTAAGGTGATTCACCAAATTTGTATGAGGTCTTTGACTGAGTATATGCACAATTGATATGGGAAGAATTTTTTATGCACGAGCCAATAGTTTTCTATAGAATATCTAAGGGAAAAATACTTGATTGTATTGAGGGAGAATCACAACAGTACTAATAAGTTAACATGCACATTAAAATTAAGTAGAAAAGACTGAATTTGCAGTAGGGTAAGGTGATTGATTAGGGAATTTGCATTCATTCACAAGACTGCAAAATAACTTGGAAAGGCAGAAAATACTTCACACTTAGAGGGCAAAACTGCAAAATTTTCTTCAGTACTCATATATCCAAAAATTCCTCCAGTAGTCCCCCTTTGTGCTTTGCAAAGGCACACAATATATAGCAAAAATAAAATTCACCCTCTCCCTAAAAATAGCCTAAGGCTTGTACTCACCCATGCATCTTATTTTTATCCTTTATTTAATAATAGATAAAGGAAAAAATAGAGCATGTAATTACAAATAGGCATTATTAGCCTTATTTACATTACAATCAAACTGAAGTTGACTGTTCTATTTTTAAGAAAAGAAGGGTGAATAATTTGCTAAAAATAAGATTGCTTGCTAGGCAAGTCTCTCTCCATGAACATGCAACTTTGTCTTCTTCTCTATTATGTCCTATTGTGAAGGCATGCAAAAATACAACTCCTTGTTTGTGAGAAAAATAATTACAATATTTGCAAAAATAATTCCTCCACTGGGGACCACTAGGAGCACATGTGTAATCATAATCAACTCTTATTTTCTGGAAGGATAAGGTAATAAGCCTTCAAAGGGTTTCTTGCATCTGATGTTGACCTCTACTCTATTCTTTGTGATCACATGAAAAATGCATTCCAATTCATGTACAATATTTTACCATCAGTGGGGGCCACTTGTGGTTGTGAACTCTTGTCTTCATTGGGTTTGGCCACTCTTTGTGGACTTAGCATATACTATGGTTTTAAAAAACATGAGGGGAACTTTGTAAAATCCACCACACTATGCTCGACCACCTTTGATTATTTGGAATGACCATACTATATAGTCTACCACCTTTGAGTTTTTCGGCCTTGGCATATTATAAAATTCACCTTTTCGGTGATCATTGTATATAATTTGGTCGGGCCCTTTACATTATTTGGAGCATGCACTATGGTTTAGACTTTGAAAGTCATTGTAAATGATTTGGACATGTGGGTTGTCCCCTTCTCCATGGTGACTCACCCCTTGGTGACTTGGTCGGTGGCTTCTGTAACTCGGGTCAGGTTAATTATAACCCTGGTGGTTTACTTTGAATATTGGTGCCAATTTCAGGTCGTTGATCTTGTACCTTTTTTTTGTACATTTTGTCAATTTTCGACCCTCGGTTAGGGTTTTGATCTGGAATTTAATGTGGGCGGTGGCATCCTAACCGTGGTTAGTTTCTTCGATCACGGAGCTTGATCTTTGGCCCTTGATCTTTTCCTTTTTTTTTATGTCATCAATCTTCTAACTATGGTTGAGTTCTAACCAAACCAATGCTTAGGTTCAGGTGGTAAAGAGGAGCTCGACCCTAATGATCATTTCATTTGGATTTTTGTGATGCGGGTGAAGCCCTAGAAAATTTTTCCTTTGATGCCATTATTCTATTATGTGCATACTCAAGCTTGGCTATAAGCATTTTATTCTCTGTGTCATTTCATTAGACACTGACATGATGATGAGATCTTTATCTGGTTTTATGGTTTTCTATGTGGTGGTCGTGCCTTGGTCATTCTCGAGCTTTTCTGTAGTCCATTTTTCCATTTGGAGTTCTCGAATTCTGTGAGGTTTACTTTCCGCCATGGTTGTTACTTCAAGCTTGGTCTATTCTATTTCGTCTTTTGTGGTGAAGTCCATGAGATCTGAGTTTTCTTTGTGAGTTAAAATATTTGATCTCTCTGCCATATTCTTTCTTTTGATCTAGAATCTAAGATAGCTATGAGAAATGGTTTCTTTGAATCTGTGGAGCTCTGTGAGTGAAGGCATTTGACCTCTCTATTATTTTATGTCCCTGAAGCTCATATTTTATCTCTCCTGAGTAAGATTTTGAGTTTGGATTTATAGTGCTCTAGCTCTTTACGAAGCTATACGAGGTTTCTTTGTAATGTTGTCTCCTTTCTCTCGAGCTCTGTAGATTTGGTTTTTTTGCAATGGCCTCCATGGTGAGTTTTGAAGCTCGATTCTTCTCTATTTTTCGAGATCTCTTGGTCTATTGGCCACCATAGTCGTTATAGGTGAGATAATTTTCTCTTGTACGTGTACACTTCTGTTTTCTTTTCTTCTTTAAATATATCACTGAACTCTTGGAAATATTTGTGGGTTCTATGATTTATTTCTCTTGATTGACTCCCAAGTTTGAAACTTCTCATGGGCATGTGGACCTCTCGCTTCATCATCCGGTTGCTCAAAATTTTTGACCATTTGATTATCTACGGTGAGTGTATTCTTTGCCCAATCTGCATCATGAATTATAGATTTGTATTTTTCAAGTTCTGGATTAGATATGTGACCTTGAGAAATTTTTCAACTCTGTGTGGAAAATACTTGTAAAAGCTTGAAGTATTGGTTTCATCATGCACTATAATCGTATTTCCTGGTTTTCTTGTATTTGTCATGCTCGGCCATTGATAAAATGAGCTTGAAAAAGACTCTGTGATTATCGTGTTTGTTGTTATGAAGCTCTGATTTACTTTGTATCTTCCTTTGTTTTACTGTGGTGGACATAAAGTAATTTCTTCATTCTATGAATACTTATACTTCAGCCTCTTCTCTATATGAGTTCTTTGTGCTTTAACCTCAGGACAATTGTTATCTCATCTACATTTGTTGAGAATATTGTAGAAATGATGGTTATGATTTTATGCAAATATAGGTTATGTACATTACTTTAGGTCTATTTTGAAATATTTGGCTCAATTTTATATTCTGGAGAATCCATTTGTTATAATTCATTGTTTCAGGATCAACTTGATTCTTTGAAATTTTGTAGCACCCTTTTGAGAATAATTGCTTTAATCATTTTCAAATTGAGATCACTTGAACATTGAAATTCTCCATGAGATGAGTGTTTGAATGCAATTGTTTATGAAAATCACATCTATTGAATACTTGACTGTAACAATGTTCTTGACTATCTGAAAATAATGTAACTCATATTCTTGAAACAGTGTTATAGGATGGCTCCATATTGTAAAATTATGAACTTGACTTTGATTCCTCACTGTTTTCTGAAACTCTGCATTGGACATATTATTTCTAGAACTCTATTTACAAACTCCTGCATGTTGAACAATTCAAGTTTTGTCAAAAAATGTAGTTCCATTTCTTTTTGTGCTTCAATAATGTACTTGAGCTTCACCTGTAGCTGCATCTGTATTTGATCAATTTCCTTGCATAGATAGTTGTACTTCTTTGATATGGCAACATCTCTGTATTCATTCTGAATGACTTCTATTTTTGTAACTACAAATCATGCATTCAATACAATCTTATTTTATCTCAACATTGTATAATAATTTGATAGACAACTTATTTCTTCTAATTTGAAATTTAATCTTTCTTTCGCAACTAGCTTTGATTTTTGTCCTTTCTTGTAGCAATTGAAAAACTTAAAATGTTGATTTTTATGGCGAAGCCTTATCAATTTTTCCAAATTCTCTCTTCCATCCATTTCCAACATAGTAGTTGTATTTTCTGATTCAGAACATAACACTTCATGTTTGAAGCTAGATTGGTAAATAAAATGAGACATCATAGTTGTGTTATCTTGATCATAACATGCTTTACTATTTTTCTGTATCACTTACTTGATTTAAATCATTCCTTTAAGCATGTAGTAGTTAAAAACAACATGATGGAAAGTTGTAAATGTCCATTTTACATGGCGAAGCCTTGTCAATTTTTTTCCAGAATCTTGTCTTCATTCCTTTCAACTGTGACCTTCTCTTTTAGCCAAACATCAACTTTCAAATTTTTCTTTTTCTTCTATTGCAAATTGAAACATGTGCTTCTATTGCTAGTCTCTCTTCTACACTGTAACTTCTTCCATTTAGAATAGTTATTGGAACTTTGAGTTACATTCTTCCTTTTATTGCATGCACTTATGACTTGTCTATTTTTCTTTGGCTACAACATGTACCTGCACACTTAGGAAAATAGTTAGAAAATAATTAGGCTTTTTGGCCTCTCTTATGTCCATGTTTTCTTCTTTCTTTTCTCTTTCTTCTTTCTGAGTGAATAAAGCATGCATGTAGTTTGTTCTTCAAGTAGAATACATCTCCTGTTAGGAGAAGATTCATATGCATGAAGTAGGATAGTGTAGGAATATGAATTGATCCCTGAGCTCATAATTGACAGTTAACTTTTTTTTTTTTAGGTACAATGGATTCTACCATGGAGATGAAGGAGAAACAAAAGATGGAGATGAAGATGCTTCAATCGAAGAAAGAAACCCCAAGGAAATGATGGGTTCACTCATACTCCTTTGCTTTCTCTTTCATGCATGTGTACCTTTCTTTTCAGTAGTTGTACTTTACTTTTCAGTTACATCCCATGGCTTTTGTGGGAAACATTTGACTCTCCTTATGAATAAAACATTGAATTTTGAAAATGAGTTGTGTATTTCCTTATGCATTCTAGCTTTTTTGTATGGATTGTATAATGAACTAAACAACTTAGTAACATAATTGAATGTCTTAATCATGAAGGAAAGAACATTAATAGGAACTTGTAACATTTAGTAATGAACTCTAATTTTCTGTAATCTGCACTTTTTGTTTACTGCTTCAAAACTTAGCACCTCACCTACTCTGTAATTCGGTGTCTTCATCAAGATAACACAATTTTCCTTCGAGGCCCTTGTGTTCTTTTGCTGAAGGTATCATGAAATTACAGACTATGTGATTTTTATGTTTTGTAACAACACACATAACTACAGATTTCATTTAATCATTAATTAATTCAGTAGTAAATAATAACATCAAAACTCCCTTAGCTTAGGTATACTTCACCCAAGACTTTTCAATGTAACGACAAAGTTTTGAGTTTCCCATTTTTGCACAAGTGTAAAAATTATCAACATTTATGGCGATCTGTGGGGAAAGTTGCTGCTAGCTTAAAGACTAGTGCCTTGCTCTTGTCCATTGGGTATGGAGTCTAACATGTAACCAAAAGTTTGCCTTTTCCGAAAGGTCCAACCCTTCAAAACAACTAAAGATGGGAAAGGATCTAGTAAACTAGATCACATGCATGAATGCACTTATTGAATTAAAAAACGATGCAATGTGTAGGAACTACACTTATTAAAGGGAAATCATACTTTAACAATCACTTTAAGATTTTCAATAATGGTGTTTGAGAAACATACCATTCACGGGAATGGGAAGTTCTCTCCATTTAGATTCGAAAGCTTAAAAGCATTGTGTTCTTGCAAGCTAAAATCATGTAAGGACCACTCTCAGAGTGTATCAAACTTTGAGTGTCTTCCTGGCTTTCCTCGATCAACATCCCACTTTAACACAATATCTCCTTCATTAAAGACTCTGAATTTGGATTTCTTGTCAAAATTCTTCTTCATTTATTTCTAATTTTTCTCCATATTCAAATGGGATTTATCTCTTAGCTCTTGTAATTCCATTAACTTTACATAACTGTTGAACCTATCCAATGGTTCACCCCTCAAGAAGTAATTTTGACAACATGCATCAAATTCATTAGAATTCTCGAGCAAGTAAGTTTGATTGAAGGCCCAAAATCATGTTGAATTGGGGCCCCTAATCTTTGATTATCTCTCTAACTCTCCCATCCAAGAAAAATCTTATTTAATGAGTTAGAAAAATGGAAAAAATGCAAAAGATAAGGTTGCAGGATTGTTTTAAAGCATTTCAGGTCTGAAGGGTGTGGATCGTACTAGTGTGGGTCATACCGAGGTTCTTCGTACCAAGTTTGGGACCAAAAAGGGAAGAAAATCAGCTAAAAACATTTTGTCCAAGCGGTCAGCGGGATAGATGGGGCCATCGGGGTGTGCGGGACGCGAAAAGGTGAAACGGACGTAGGAAATAAAAATCATCAAGTTTTTTTGTTTCATGTGATTTGGGACATCCATGACAACGAAAACGTGTGGGGCATGAATTGGATGATTTCGAAATACGAAATCATTGACGAACATCACCGGGAGATTTTCATCCGGGACAATCGGGACAAAAGTACGCAACGGGAGTAAAAGGTGAAAATGCCGCAAAAGGGGACAAGGAAGCCTGAATTAGCCGATGCTGGAGAATTCATCTAGGACAGCCAGGACACGCGGACCCGATTTTGCCGAAATAGCTGCAGCAAAGAAGAAAAGTCAACATTTGACCCGTGAACTTCAAACAGCCATAACTTTTGACTCCGAGCTAATTCCGTTTTTCACAAAATTGGACTTTCTAGAACTTGGAACGATGTCCTCTACACCATTAAAACTAGATTTATTATTTTTAATGAGGGTAGATATATTTAAACAAAAGAAAAATATTAAAGTAATTAATGCTCATTCGAATGTGAATGATGTTTCAAATGCAAACTAGGACCCAAAATAGCTTCCCACACTCAGAAGGCCATAACTTTTTCATTTCTCAACAAAATCACACAAAATTGGTACCGTTGGAATCATGGCTCTGATCTGATGCACATAAATCAATAAATTCTATATTTTATGAGAAATTGTGGGAGTTTTCATAAAACGTGGCCGGGTTCATGGTCTAAGAGATGTTTATTTGGTAGTTGGGAGTGCAATTAAGAGGCATGGTCATCATTCTTTCTATGTTGCAGCACCTAGGAAAGTATGGGGATCCTTTTTCAAGTAACACACAATCATTTCACTCCATTTAATGCCTCTTACAAGTGGTTGAAGGACAAATTTTGGGATTTCCATTTTCCCCTTCTCTCTCTCTTCTCATTTTCTTATAAATTGGAGTGTTGGGCTCATTGTAAAGGGGGTAGTTTTTTGTAGCAAAGCTCTACCAAAATTTATTTTTGAAGCCAATGTGCTACAGGCCCTTGTTGTGGACTCCTTGCATGGTGATCTAGGCCCTTATCTTGTAAACCGATTGAATTGTAAATAATACTAGGAAGCAATAAAATTTAAGTTTGTGGAAATCTTCCTGTTGTGTTTTCTTGCATTCTCTTGCCCATTCAACCTTGATTACAAGAATATTGTGTCTATTATTATGTTCTTATCGGGGATCCATTATCATTGTGTATGTATGATATATTGTTGTGAATGCATTTTGATAGATTATGGAGAAGCTGTCATCATCCCTCTTCTAGTGTAATGATCTTTGCCTCGTATCTCACGCATTTGAAGACTACTCTCACACCCTCCTTTTACGGTGTATCACCACTTTAGTGTAGGATTTCATTTTATGCATTCTCTCTCCTGGTCCTTGGAAATTTAGATTAGAATAGTTAGTTTCCCCTGCATTAGAGTAGATTTTGGCGGGTAGTTTAGGAGAGATCCGACTTTCTGGAGGTCTATCTCAAGTAGCAAGTCCACAACTTGGAGATAGTACCCATGTTATCCAATCACACCGTAAGTTCAAGTATATGCACTTATAAAACATAGGGTGTTGTGATTCAAGTGATAACACTAACCTGTAATGGTTCATTCTCAACCAACTCCATTTGATGTAAAACTAAATATAATGTAGGTAACTCATTTCCAAGAAATAGGCATTCTTACTTCTTTCCCGTATGTAAGTTTTTATGGTGAATTGCCAACTGATTTTTTAGGAGTCACTCTGTCAGCCCAACGTACTGAATTCAACATCAAATGCCAAGTTGTTTGATTATTCTTGAGCATTCTTCTAATGATCCTCAAAAGATTCTTGTTAGTACTCTCAGCTAAGACATTACCTTGTGGGTAATAATTAGATAAAGAACTTAGATATATTCCATTGTTGATAGCCTAATCTATTATCTTTGCACCAAGGAATGTTAAAGGATATCTCGATATGATAGTTGTTGGAACACCAAATTCGTAAACTATTCCTTCATAAAAGGATAGTATCGAAGTTTTCATTAACATCTTTGAAGGGTATTGCTTGAATCCATGTGTAAAATATTCTGTAGCAGTTAAGATCCACTTATGTCCTTGTGATGATGGTGGGTTTATCATGCCAATAAAGTCAAGACCCCACTGCATAAAAGGCTAATCAACTGAAATAGGCTGTAAAGGAAAGAAGCTAGACATTCTTTTCCAACAAAGAAAGCACATTTTTTACACTTTCTAATCCATTCAAAATAGTCTTTAAAAATGCTAGGCCAATAGTAACCATCTTTCATAATTTTTAAGGTTGTGGTACATGCTGATAAGTGACCTCCTGTAGGTCCTTCATGGAATTCTAACAATATTTTCTAAACTTTATCATAATCAACACACCACAGCAAGATTCCATTTATATCTTTTTTGAATAACACATTATCAATGAAGATATAAGGTACAACTTGTAATCTAAAATACCTTTGTTTATTTTTGTCCATACCTTCTAGATAGGTGCCCTACTATAGATAATTAACCAAATCAGTCATCCATCTTGATTCTAAATCTCGTGAGTGAGCTCAAGTTGCTGATTTTCTGGTTGAACCATAATTTCTGATTGCTGATACGCAATTTCAGCATGTTGTTTTGAATCATCTGGTTCTATAACTTGTTGTTTTTCCATATCAGCAATTAGATGCTCACATAAACCTTTCCCTCGAACTGTCTTAGCAACCCAAATATCAACATCATACTCCATGACCTTTGTTATCCAGTTTGCTCTTTTCTCATTCAATTCCTTATTTAGTAAGAATGCTTTCACACTTGGATGAGAAACAAGAACATGGATTTTATTGTTGAAAGCATATACTTGAAATTCTTTAGTCCTCTGACTACTAAAAGTACTTACTTTTCAAGAAATGTGTACCTTGTTTCATAATCATGCAAACTCTATCCAAAGAAAGTAATAGGCTGCTCAATATTTTCATCATTAACTTGAGTTAATATAGATGAGATTGTTTCAGCTCTTACAAGTGCATACATTGTAAAATCTTTATCAAAATTTGGATTTGTAAGAGTAGGATCCTGAGAGATAGCTTGCTTTGATTGCTTCAAATCCTTCTCTTCCTTCATTGGTCCAAGAGAAAGTTTTCTCTTTCTTTAGCATAGTTGTGAGTGGTTTAACCAATGCTACAAAATATGGAACAAATCTTCTAACAAAGTTAATTTTCCAAGAAAACTCTATAATGCCTTCTTATGATGAGGCAATGATAGTTGTGATATGGCTTTGATCCTAAAAGGATCAATTGCTAAACCCTTCTTAGAAACAATATGACCAAGTAGCTTTACCTTGATGTACTGAAAAGATAGACTTCAGTGGATTCAAAGATATTCCAAATTTGCCTACACAACTGAAAAGTATGCCTTAAGTGCATTAGATGTTCTTCAGAATCTTTGAAAATATAGTAACATCATCTAAATAAACAAGGATGCATTTATTTAACAAGCTGTGAAAATCCATGTCCATTGCATGTTGAAACATTGCACCAACATTCGAAAGACCAAAAGCATTCTTTTGTAAGCATAAGTACCCCACTTGGTGGTAAAAGTTGTTTTGTATCTATCTTCTTCTCGAACTAAAATCTGATTATATCCACTATAACCATCTAGAAGAGATAGTCTATCTGAACCTGAGATTGTTCTCAAAATCTTGATCCATATTTGGGAGTGGGTAATGATCTTTTAATGAAGCCTTATTAAGATCTCTAAAATCTACACATAGTCTGATTTCACCATTCTTCTTCCTAACAGGAACAAGATTGGCTACCCAACTTGAATGCTTAACTGGAAAGATAATACTTGATTCAATCAATTTAGATAATTCTTTCCTCATCAGAGGTTCTATTTTGGGATTTACATGCCTCTATTTCTATCTAACAGGTTTAGAATTTGGCTATAACTCGATTGTATGTTGTGCTAAACTGGGATCAAATCCTTTCAGATCTTGGTATTTCTAAGAAAAAAAATCCTTAAACTCTTTGCAAAGATTAATAAATGACTACTTTTCAGTTAAGGAACATACCTTCCCAAGAAATATAGCTTTTTCCTTCATCAACTAAGATCTCTTTGTAATTATCAGCGTGAGTTGACATTTTAGTCTTGACCTTTCTTAATTGATCATCAGTGTTGAAGATGTCTTCTAATGTGACTAGACCTCGAGGTAGTTTATTTGTCTTCAATTGAACAATCTAGTCACCATATAAGTGTTGTAATTTATCTTGATTAACTGCAGAAAACTCATCTTGTTCTTTGTAAAAACCTACAGATTTGATCATCACTTTCAAAACTTTCCAATTTAAATCATTATCAGTCTTGAGGGCATAACAATTAAATTTATATGAGGTTGGATTTTGTTATTTTTAATTTTCTCTAGAACTTCAAAACTATCACCAACTGTTGCAAGTCTATCTATATGAATATTTTCAGCTCTAGGAATAGACTGAATGTTAATAGCATCGAAATATTCCATTAAGTCTAAAACTCTATGTCTATAAGACTTCATTAATGGATTCTTACAAACATTGAAATTTTTACTTGATTAATAACCAACTCAGAGTCACCAAAAATCTATAGCATGTTGATACCTTTCTTTCTGGCCCAAAGTAAGCCATGAATTAAGCTTCATATTTAGCTACATTACAAGTACATGAAAATTGGAGACTCAAAGTTGAGAAATACCTTTCGTTCATTGGGGAAGTGAGCATTAGACCTGCTCCCTGTCCTTTCTTGTTCTTAGCTCCATCAAAATGAAGCTTCCAAATCCCTTTTGTTGAATCTTCTATTTTGGACAACAAGGGAAGTGGTGTATTCTCTTCATGCATATAATACACACCAAACATGTGTTCTTCAACTTCCTTAAAAGGATCATGAGCATGTTCTTCCACTATCTTTTCATCCATAAACATGTTAGAAACACCATCTAATGCTGAAACATGAGCTACCTCATCAAAATCAGATTGATCTAGGGCTGAATAATTAGCCACTGCATTTGAAGAGTGAGGCTCAATGTGAAATCTAGCCAATGGCTCTAAATTGATAGTAACTTTAGTACCATAATGAGTAGTGAAAAATAAGGACCAATCTGAAGAGAGATAACCTCCTATTTTTGTTGTGAAATCTCTAGATAAGCATAAAGAAAAGTATGGAGGTAAGTCCACAACAATAACATCTTGCAGAATAGAAACATTTGGGCAAGCATGTAACGTCACTTCTAAATTTTTGATTATACCAACCGTATTAGTTGTAGTTCCATCAAGCTGTAAGACACTCCTTTCTGTAGGCTCATACTACAAACCCAATTTTTTTGCAATCACTTTTGGCATAACTGTGTTACTTGCACCACTATCCACCATGCAATTATGAACTAGATGTTCTCCAATAATCAATGATAAATAAAATGGTGGTGGTTTTTTAATGTCATGAGCATTCAGAACTTTTTAGACCATCCACTTAACTTCTTTAATGTGGTCTTGTTCAAATGTTCCAAGGACCATGTCTGCCTTCTAAACTTCCTTTTCTATTGTATTTGAAGAAATCTATAGCTTAGCTAGTTCATGAGAAAGTAAATCTTGTTGTCCTGGAATACTTAGAGCATCCCACATTGAGATATTAACATTATGTTTTTTCATTACATCAACAATGTTAAAAGAAGCAATTGTTTTAGAGATAGACTCAATTGTCTTAGAGTAGGCCTTAGCAAAAACTTATTCTGCTTCAATTACCTTGGATATCTGAGGTATAAACAGTCTTCTTGGATCAGGTTGTAGCTATGTTTTTGATGGCCTTTATCAACTGGAACACTTGTTATTTTTTGAGGAACAAAAGGTTGTTGGTTGACTTTGGAGTTGTAGATGTTTTCTTATCAGTGACAGTAGGTAGGATAGGCCTATTTTGTTTCTTTTGATTTTTAGCAGCTTTCCTTGAGCCCTAGTAGTGACTGCAATGAAATCCTCCTCATTAAAACTGACTAAATTATATTCAGGTGCTTTCTGAACATGATTTCTTTATTGCCCACCATTCATTTAAGGCATGAATAATGTTTTAGATTGAGGTTGTGTAACAAGATTTAGATTCAAAAAAGTATTTGGGAAAGTTGTAGCTGAATGAGGTTGATTGCAAGGTTGACACCACTCTTTTGTAGCCATATTAACTAGGACTAAAGTGTTAGATGAACTAGGAGCCTTTGGGTCAAATTGCCTTTGCTGGTAAGGCTACCTATAATTTTGATTTTATTGATAGGGATACTTGTTTTATTGATTCTATTGATTTTGTTGATAAGGATCCTGATAGGGTCTGCTAGGTAATGTAATTTTGTTCTCAATCAAAGTCAATTTATTTCCCATAGTTTTCAAAGCTTTAAATACATCATCTGATGGAGCTACAATAGTAGGTTCTATGATTGTAATAGGTTGAGGAATAGGTGCTAAATCTACCGAAAAGGGCATTAAATTCTTGGTGCTAATTTTCCAGCTTGAATAAGACTATTTTTAGCTCGGATAGCAATATCATAAGTTGTTGGGAGTGTTTCTCCACCCATTGACTAAATCATAATTGAGATATCACTATTTAATGCTCTAAGATAATAAAGGAAAGCATGATCAACTTGAGGCTTGACACTTGCTGGAATTCTTTCCCAAGTTGGTAGAACGGATATTGAAATTGGACATAAAATCATTGGGAGCTTTTTTAATAGTAGACAATCATTCAATGAGAGATAAATGATTTTAATTATCCTGGAATTGTTTCAGCAATTTTTCACCTAATTTATCCCAAGTTCTTATGCTTCTAATTTTTAGGTTTTTATACCATTGCAAGGCCTTCCCTTTGAAATATGTAGCTAAAAGTCTTAAAGCTACATCTTCATGAGTGATATTATGGAATACACATAGGGCTGCAACATCTTTGATATGTTCAGCTAGTGTAACCTGATTTTCACCGTGAATGATGGCAAAATTTTCATGGCAGCATTAGGAATGTCATGGTAAACTGGGATTACTAATGGACTACCATTAGTAAAGGTCACAAAATTCCTTGGTGGTTGGATAGCCATTTGAAAAATTGGGATGTTAATTGAGAAATTGATATGTGGTGAAGGAATATTAGGAGGAGAATTATCAAAACCAGGTCTATTATAAGGTAAAGTATTACCAACTCTTCTCCTTCTAGCATAATTCAAAGGTAAAGAAACAAACTTAGAGGAATTCCTCTTACCGATGATCTTGTATTCACTTTAGGCATGGAACATGTTGCAATCTTGATGTCTCGAAATCAGTCTCATGAGTCGCTAAAAGATCCTCAAATCTTTAAAACAAATTGTTGTAGCTTGTTCCCGAAAGTGAATTTTAATTTGCTGAAAATCTCCTGTAGATTTGCTCTAAATCTATAACTTGCATTCAGATCTAATTCTTCATCCCATCAAGTGTGTCAAAAATAGTTATCTCTCGAAAGTGTACCCTGTAGAGAGATGAATATAGGTTTTCTAAGCTTGCACAATTGATCTCTCTCTTTCATAGATACAATGGAAACGCCTTAGGTCTGTGGGTATACCTATTTTGAGGTGAGTATCTGTTATCCAAAATTCACCCCCAGGTAATTTTGATAACATACATCAAATCCTTTAGTCCCAAGCAGTTATATTGATTCAGGGTGAAAGGTCATGTTTCTAGGGTCCCCTCATATTTTTCTAACTCCCCTGTCCAAGTAGAAGAGAGCAAGTTCTAAGAAAATGTAAAAAATTGCATAAAAAACAAGCTCGGGCAGAAAAAATCACGAAAAATGGCTAAGTCCTAGTCCAGGCGGTCCTTGGGACAGTTGGGACATCTGGGCACGAACCGGCCGAAAGGCCGCCAGGCGGTCTGCGCAGCATTTGGGACAAAGGGACGCGCGGGACGCGGAAATCTGAACTAGCCGAAAAGTTGAAAAAATTGACTAAGCTGTTAAGCGAAGCTTGATGCACTGGGACCGCGGGATAAAAGTACGAACCGGCCGCCGAACCGGGTGAAATGAGTCAAGGTAGCCCAAAAGCTTGATGCTGGGGACGCGCGGGACAAAAGTACGCGAACCGGCCGAACCGAGGTGAAGCGAGTCAAGGTAGTCGAAGCTTGATGGGGGCCTTGCGGGACAAAAGTACGTGAACCGGTTGAACCAGGTGAAATGAGTCAAGGCAGCCCAAGAAAGCTTGATGCTCGGGGACGCGCGGGACAAAAGTACGTGAACCGGCCGAACCGGGTGAAATAGGGAACTTCAGCATTGGGACATTTGGGACAAAGGGACGCATGGGACGCGAAAAGCCGAAGCGGCCGAAGGAGAAGAAGAAAAGTCAACATTTGGTCCGGAAACTTCAAACGGCCATAACTTTTGACTCCGAGCTCCGATTTTCACAAAATTAGAATTTCTGGAATGAGCATGACGTCCTCTATGCCACAAGGATTTCTTATTTTTGATGAGTGTAGATATATTTAAATAAAAGAAACATATTCGGCTCTAATCAGCCAATGCTCATTCCCATCAAATGACAGAAAATGCCCGCAGGACCCAAAATAGCTGCCCGCACTCAGGAGGCCATAACTTTTGCATTTATCAACGAAATCACAAAAAAATTGAGTACATTGGAATCGTGGTTCGAGCCCGATGCATAAAAATCAAGAAATTCTAGATTTTATCAGAAATTGATTGATATTTTAAAGAAAACGTGGCCGGCTTCATAACAAAGGTGTTTTATTTGGTATTTGGGAGTGCAATTAAGAGGCATGGTCATCTTTCTTTCTCTGTTCAGGCACATGGGATAGTATGGGGAGCCTTTTGCAAGTAATGTATAACCATTTCAATCAATTTAATGCCTCTTACAAGGTGGTTGAAGGATAGATTTCGGGATTTCCATTTTCCCTTCTCTTCTCCTCATTTTTCTATAAATTGGAGTGTTGGGCTCATTGTAAAGAGAGTTTTTGGGTAGCAAAGCTCTACCAAAATTGCTTTGTGAAGCTAGTGTGTTGCAGGCCCTTGTAGTGGACTCCTTGCATGGTGATCCAGGCCCTTATCTTGTAATAGATCGAACTGTGCATATCATGAAGCAATAAAATACCAGTTTGTGGATGTATCTTCCCCTGCTGTGTTTTCTTGCATTCTTCTTGCCCCTTTGATCTTTCTATAAGAATATTGTGTCTATTATTGTGTTCTTGCAGGGATTCATTATCATTGTGTATGCTTGGAATATTATTGTGAATGCATTTTGCTAGATTATGGTGAACTTTCATCACCTCTTCTAGTGTGCACTTTGCCTCTGTATTTCACACATTTGGAGACTACTCTCACATCCTCCTTTTCTGGTGTATCACCGCTTTAGTGTAAGCTTTCATTTTATGCATTCTCTTTCCCTGGTCCCTTGGAATTCTAGATTAGAATAGCTAGTTTCCCCTGCATTAGAGTAGATTGTGGCAGGTAGTTTAGGAGCAAGAACCAGCTTTCTCTGGAGGTCTATCTCAAGTAGCAAGTCCCACAACTTGGAGATAGTACCCATGTTATCCAATCACACCGTGAGTTCAAGTATATCTCCAGGGGTGCTATGATTCGGTGATAACAAGTATCTTCTTTGTGGTACTAGAATTTGTCTTTGCCTCTCAATTGAGATGCGCATTCTTCTTCAAGGTCCATAATTCTCGTGGTAATGAAGTAGTGGTTGGAACTTTGTCTATTATGCTAGATAGCTTCCTCAAATCTGAAGAAATGTCTTCTTGGATGTGAAAGAGAAATTGGTGTCTGTCATCAACAAGAGGGTTTCCTTTAATAGCCATGATTTGAATCCATGTGGCTCATATTGCCATTCAAATTCTAGAAAATTTCTTTTTTGACCTTGCAGTCACATTTAGGTGCAAATGCTACTAAATTTGCCTCGAAGTGGGCATCAAAATTGTTGGCGAGGAAATTTTTAGGTGGAAAAACTTGTGGACTCCTTGCCAACTCTCTAGGAATCTAAGTCCCTCTACTTAACGAGTGCAGCTACCGTATATGCATGAGCATGAAAAGGTAGATTTATGTGGTGGCCTTTCAGACGGGGATCCAATAGGGGCCCTCCACTGTGAACCCTACGGAGAATGCTCATAGTTATCTGCAAGTGGGGGAATTTTCTATAAAGGTGGGAAAGGGAGTGAGAAGAGAGGTAGGAGAACTAATGTTGCAGGTAGAAAATCAGATTCCTGCATGCACTAGTTCGAAATTTCAACACATGCATTCATGAGAAGAAACAACTCGCAAATGGCAACAAGACGACATAAGATGTCAAACTCAAAGTTTGTAATATATCCTCATCAAAGAGGCTACAAAATACTTCTTCTTGTATTGATGCTTAAACAAATATTGTACATAATGAGGGAATGGAAGAAATTTGATAATTGATGAAATTCAATGAAAATGGCTATCTCCTTTGCTTTCTCTAAGTACAATGCACTCTTGAGTTTAAAAGATCAATTGCCAATGTTGTATAATGGCATGAAGAAGCTATTAAATCTCCTTTAATAAATGGTTACAACTTCTTCTTTGTTAGCAAGAAAGCAGTTTAAAAATTCTTTTCAATCATGCACATTCATTGATTCTTGATTTGTGAAGAAACATCAATGGCGAGAAAAACAAGAATTTTCATAATGCAGTCATTACACTCTTTTTGTAACTTTTAATTTGAATCATTCATCTTTCCTTTGAAACTTTAAACCGTGAGAGTCATCCATGTGGGAGAAATTTCTTTGGAGCAGGCTATCATCACCAATCCGGCACTATGATAATTCTTCACCGGGAACTCCTCATGCTATGATTATTTACTAATGCACATGACTTTTAGTTTGGTGGATGGAATTTGGAAACATAACAAAAAATGTAACACAAGAATACCATAGACTATGATAAGAAGGATTGATGATAAATCTGAAATATAAGCTGTAAATTATAATATCAACATGAAATTGTTACAATCTCACCCATGAGGTACTTCAAGTGTTATTGACTTCACTTGCCTTCCAACAATAACTATGGGAGAAACTTCACAATTACACCTCTTAATGGCTTCTTTAACACACCTTCAAAATGATGGCTTCCTTTACAAACTTACTCATACAATATTTCTCACTACTTCCTTCTATGATAAATGAGGGGGTGGCCTCTTTATTTATAGAACTTCTAGGCTTATCCATCTTATCTCTAAGATAGGATAATAAATCCACTCTGACGAATCATATTCCATACCTTAACTCTTATCTGTACATATAAGCTTATCTTTTAAGATAAGATAAACCTTATCATTTCACATGGGTTCCACATTTTTAGACTTTTTACAAACAAAATATACAAAATATTTATGACCTCACTCCTTGTCCTTATTACCAATATAATATTTCTAATTCCTAATCATGTGGACCCTACTTCTCTACTTAACCCAACTTTGACATTTTAACATTACCGGACCACTTACAACAAATATTTACTTTTAACCACAACATTCCTATTGTACTTTTGACTATTACCATACTATACATTATTGGCGGTGTAATCTTTGGCAGCGCCGTTATGTTCTATGGGGACGGTACTAATAATTACACTTAACAACATCCTATTCCTAATACATACATTAATGAAATAGAAATTACGGAGGAAAATTTTAGTGTCAACATCTTCCCCCTTCCTAGCTTCTACTCCGTCCTCGGAGTAGACTATTCTGGTGCTTAGAAAATCTTCAACTTGTCGTGGTTGACCCATTTCATAATGGGAGTGCCATCCAATTCCTCAGTCAGTACGTACCATTTTCATGCATGACTATTATTTTGTAGGGCCCCATCCATTTTGGAAGAAATTTTCTATCTTCTTTTTTGTATACGGAATCATATACTAGAACCAAGTCATTCACATGAAATGGAGACCAACGAGATCTTTTGATCAAAGTATTCCTTCTCGCTTAATTTTCTTCTTATAGCTTGTATCCATTGCTATTTCCTCATTTCCTCTAGCAAATGAAGATGTCTGACCTTTCTTTTACTTAATCACTTTCATCCATCCTTTCATTTTTAGTAACTCTCACGGAGGGAATATCAAACTCAATAGGAAGAAGCTGGATCAATGCCATAAGCCAATGAAATGGGGAGTATCCTGTTGCTGACTTTGATGTTTCCCTATATGCCCACAATTGCATGAATCCTTTTATCCCACTTATGTACTGTAAGGCTGCATATTTGCTAGAATTTGACACAACACAAAATTTGTTCGTTCACACTGTCTATTTGTGCTTGGCTTGTATGTTGTTGCCGTCTGTGCTTAATAGAAAATTTGTTGACTAGGGATTCTATTACCTCATTAATGAAGTGGCTTCATTGATATTTTACAATTTCTAATGGGCAACACAATGGTGACAATGCGTTCATATATGAACCTTGCCACTTCATCCATAGAAGCTTTTTTCAATAGCCTAGCTTCAACCCACTTAGTTAAATAATGTGTGGCAACTACAATATACTTATTTTGGCGTGGGGTAGTTAGAAGTAGACCTAAAATATCTATTCTCCACTTTTCAAAGGGACCAAGTGGAATAATAGGGCATAATGGAGCTGATGAAGTCTTACGGTTACCATGTGTTTGACAAATATCACATGTCTTACACTAATTATAACAATCTCTAAAAAGAGTGGGCGGTGATAACTCGCATCCAAGATCCTTCTTGCTATAAGTTGTCAGAGAAGTTCCCTCCACATGTACCATTGTGGAATTCTTCTATCAGCTCTTTCCTTGATCATGTCTAAGCGCCTTCTTGTCTTGTCCATCGGGTCCTATTCAAAATAATACCGCATGCGAGAATAGAATATATGGACGATTGGATTGAGTAATCTTCCTCTTAGTCTTTACATTGGCACCATCAGAAACTTGAATTCATTCGAGATAATTCCAAATATCTATATATTCACTAGGGATTTTGTCAAGGAATAACAATGCTACATCTGGGAAATCATCATCATCACAAGATGAACCTAAACCATCATAGGCTCGAGAGAGTGCATACGTATTGACATGCTTCTTTCCTGGCCTATCTATAATATCAAATTTAAATTATTGTAGCAAAATTATCCATCTTGATATCCTCCCAAATGGGTTAGGCTTATTTAAAATATATTTTAGAGAGCACGATGATACTCTTTACAACTAGAAATTTTTTCCCTAGCAAGTAATTCCTAAACTTCTTTATAGCAAAAAATGATAGCCAGAGCCTCTTTTTCAGTTATAGTATAATTTACCTCAGCACTACTCATTTTTCTGCTCCCAAAGTAAATTGGATGTTCATTCTCATTTTCATCCTTTTGGCTCAGACTCTTCCTAGTGCTGCATCTGAGGCATCAGTGTACACAATGAATGGCTTGTTCCAATATGGAATCTTTAGAATAGGTGAAGACACCAGGGATTCCTTTAGTTGTTCAAAAGATTCATGCACCTTATTTTCGGTTCATAAGTAACATCCTTCTTTAAGAATTGGGTTAGTGGTGTGCAATCTTTGAGAAATTTTTTATGAACCTTCTATAGTAACCCACATGGAATAAAAATGATCTCAACTTACTTCTATTCATAGGAAATGGTAACTCTTTGATTTTTGAAACTTTATTAGGATTGGTACCAATACCATCTCTGGATACAACATGTCCTAACAAAATACCTTTAGAACATCCAAAGACACACTTTGTAGGGTTTAGTGAGGCTTGTGCTTTATGTAACCTTTGAAATCTTTGTCTCCATCTAGTGCTTTGGTGGTCCATCTTGCTCCCATAGATGTAAAAATCATCCGAAATACTCGATAAAGTTCCCAATGTAGGGTTCGAATACCCTATTCATCAAACTTTGGAGCGTTCTTTGGAGCATTACACAACCCAAAAGGCATAACTTTATAAGCAAACATTCCCCAAGGAGTGGTGAACATGGTCTTCAGCTAATCTTTCTCCGCTATATTGACTTGGTTGTATCCACTATATCCATCAAGTAAAACTATAACACTCGGCTAACTACTTCGTCCAAGATCGATCTCGAGAATGGAAGAGGGTAATGATCCTTCTTTGTTTCCTTATTGAGCTTCTTGTAATCAACGCAAATGCGTAGCTTCCCATTCTTTTTTATTGAGATCACAATGGGAGAAACCCATTCTTAATTATCCACAACAAATATGAATCCTACATTAAGCAACTTATCTATTTCTTCTTTTAGAGTCTTGGAAAAATAAAGATTCATTCTATATGGCATTTGCTTTATGGGCTTAGCACCATCTACTAGCTCTATACAATGTTCTACCCAACTTACTTGATGGAGTTCCTTGTAACCAAAAGTGAATAGGTGTATGTACCTTCGAAAGAGTTAGAGGTAGCATTCCTTCTCACTCTCCATCACAGCATCACCAATCTTTATTTGTTGGAGACGATCATCAATTTCTTCTTTAGATAATTTTATGGGATCATGAGTTGGTGTGACTGGAAGGATATCCATGACCGAAACATCAACCTCACTTTCTTCATCTTTGGTGTCCACTTCACTGGTACTCGAGTAATCATAGGATGTCCAATCATCAGTTTCATCACTTGAATCCACAAGTTCTGCCTTATGATGCCGAGGGATCACATTTATCTTCACCCTCTCTCTACCACGTCCAAGTTTCATGAAGCCTTCATTCCATTAGTTTCTTGCATGAACTCTCCTTAGCCATGGTCTTCCCAATAACATTGGGTACGCAACAGTACCATTTTTCATCACCTAAAAGTCTACCACACATACAACACCCATAATAGATATTGCAACATTTGAAACTACACTGGTTTAGTTTTTCCCTTACTTAATGACCTTAACATAAGTGTTGAGGGAGATCAATTTTAAACCCAACATATTCATTACGGACTCGGTCATTACATTAAGCGCAACACCTCCATCAACTAAGACATCATGAATTGAAATACCATTACATAGTACCTCATCTTGTGGAGCATAGGGATCCACCTCTACCTCCAAAATAGGGACCTCAACCTCCTTCCTTCGTCGAGCATTGAGTCCACTTTGCAGCTCCCGCCTCTTCTCAGAAGACATAGCCAAGAGTTGACCATATGTAATATTTGTAGGCCTTTTGGACAAATCTTCTAAGATGGAGTATGGTCCTTGTCCCTGTGAAATCAGAAAATCCTACACACCCAACTTTCTTCTCCTATGTTTCTTACTAGTTTCTCCTTTCATCTTCTTAGGATCATTTCCATCTTGGTTATCTTTTTCTTTCTTTCTTTTTGTTACAAACACATCTACTTCATTATTTATGCTCTTATTTACTACATCAAAAGAATTCACATGTACTTTTACTTTATCATTATATTTTGTACCAGATGTAGAAGCTATATCTAGACAATTATACTTATAATGACCCTTTTTATAACAACCATAACATACAACTTCAGAAATATTTCTTTTTGGACCTTTATCTCCTACCTGAGAACTAAATACCTTTCCTTGAAGAAGATTAATAGTTAACTCACCCATCTTCTTGAGCAGATCTTCATACTCAGTAGATGTACTAGGAGAAAGATTTTGGCTCACTAAGAGTGGTTGTGGATTCGGACCAATGGTGTTGGTGTAGGCTATACCTTAGCAACAATTTCTTTAGGCTCCTCTTCCATGCTTTCTTCTTGCCTTCTTGAAATCTCCTTTTCTTGTTCAATGGTAGCTGGGTGGTCATACTTCACTCGTTGTCTAATCTCTGGCTTCATCTCAAGAATGAAGTGCTTACAGAGGAGATTATCCATGCCATTCATCAACCCATCCGCTAAACCTTCCTTCCAAATCTAGGCATCGAGATTCCTTCTTAGCTCTAGAACACGAGCATGATAATCTCTTATCTTCTCCTTCTCTCCTTGGGCTAGCTTTGTGATCTCGATCATGAGATCTACATATTTCTGTTCACCAAATTCTTCAAGAAAAATTTCTATTAATAAATCTCATGAGTTTTTGACATTATCACCTAGTGTTTTAAACCACCTAAGTGTTGAACCATCCAAAAAGGTAGGAAAAAATTCAGTCCATTGTTCCCTTCTTATAAGGCCATTACAAATACAAGATCGTTTAAACTCTTGAATGAAAGAGGAAGCATCTTCATTAGATTGGGCTGAAAAAATAGGAATCTTCCCCATTTTCAAAAGTAATCACAGTGAAATACCAACCCACAAGTACAATCAACAAGACTTGGAATCACTATAATAGAAAATAGAAATGACCACGGTAAATTATGGTAAAACTTGAATTATTGCAGAAAAATTGACTTTCTTGTGGTAAACACTATTCATGATAAAAGTGAAGTTACTGTTAATACGTGATAAATACTATTCATAGTAAAAAGTGAGTTTATTGTGGTAAATAATATTTACGGAAAAAAGTGACTTTACCGTGGTAACTACTATGCACAGTAAAAACAAGGTTACCCTCCAAATGATTTTTGACTAAGTGGGAATATCTCTCCAGAAAATCCACCAGCGAGGAATGGTCCTGGCAACGGAACCAAAATGTCATCACCAATCCGCACTATGATAATTCTTCATCGGGAACTCCTCGTGCTATGATTATTTACTAATGCACAACTTTTAGTTTGGTGGATGGAATCTAGAAACAAAACAACAAACATAACACAAGAATACCATAGATTATGATAGGAATGATGATAAATCTAAAATATAAGTGTAAATTATAATATCAACATGAAATTGTTACAATCTCATCCATGAGGTACTTCAAGTGTTACTGACTTCACTTTCCTTCTAACAATAACTATGGGAGAAACTTCACAATTACACCTCTTAATGGCTTCTTTAACACACCTTCAAAATGATGGCTTCCTTTACACACTTACTCATATAATATTTCTCACTACTTCCTTCTATGCCAAATGAGGGGGGTGGCCTCTTTATTTATAGAACTTCCAGGATTATCCATCTTATCTCTAAGATAGGATAAGAAATCCACTATGATGAATCATATTCCATACCTTAACTCTTATCTGTACATGTAAACTTATCTTTTAAGATAAGATAAACCTTATCATTTCACATGGGTTCCACATTTTTAGACTTTTTACAAATAAAATACACAAAATATTTATGACCTCACTCCTTGTCCTTATTACCAATATAATATTTCTAATTCCTAATCATGTAGACCCTACTTCTCTACTTACCCCAACTTTGACATTTTAACATTACCGGACCACTTACGACAAATATTTACTTTTTACCACAACATTCCTATTATACTTTTGACTATTACCGTACTATACATTATTGACAGTAGACATCGGCAACGCCGTTATCTTCTATTGACGGTACTACTAATTACACTTAACAACATCCTATTCCTAATACATACATTAATGAAATAGAAATTACGAGAGGAAAATTTTAGTGTCGATAGGGCGTAGAGGATACGTTTTGTATTTTGTGACTTTATAGAGATTTGGCATTTTGGAACATTTTGGCCCACTCACCTAATTTTGATATCGTCTTGACATGTGGCCTCATTTGAGTGGAGATAGAGTCACAGGCCGCTTTTATAATTTTACCTTTTTTTACTACGGGCTCAAAAACATAAATTACTCTGCGGACCCGCCTCGCTGCTTTGACCTTCGATGCGGGCTTAATATTTGAATTTCTCCCTTATAGCATGATTGGGGCCATGGGTCACTTTATGCCTTTTAGCCCTTTTGGAAACAAGGCTTAAAAACTCAAAAGGCTCTAATGATTTTCCTCACTACTTTGAATTTCCAATGGCGGGCCCAAGATTTGACTTTTTTCTTTTGTCCTTGGCGAGGGCTAAGGTCACTTTATGAATTTTAACCCTTTTAGAAAAAGGCTCAAATTATCAAATTGCTCCACCGACCTACCTCTAATTAGATATGTCCATGTAGCCATGGATAATCAAGCTAGAATTTTATGGGGAAAAAAGTGCCCATCATTCGTGATTTGTTGAAAAATGCAAAGAAGAAGAAAACTCCACCATCTTGTGCTGATTTTCAAATTTTTTCACAAACCAAGGAATTGAAAAAATACAAGATTCAATGATCCATGGCCATGGAAAGATTGAAAATTTAATTGAAAGATGGACAACAATTAAATTTTCATGTGTCTGCAGACAGAAAACGCAGAAAATTCATCAAAAGTGGAGACTTGAGAGTTTAAACCACTTTAAAGCATGAATTTCTCTATCTTTTCGGGCTTCCAACTTTACTTGAACATGTATGGAGGATGTGATCTAAAAATCTTTGAATTTGACTTACAAAATGAGGGAGGAATTTTGAGGGCAAAAAAAAAAATCAATCCTCAACCCGTTGCAAGAGTATCCTCATTGCATTTTTACAATTTACTCATTCACTCATCCCAAATTTTCCCCCAAAAATAAGAATAGTTGAGGAATCCTTTTCTTGTCGAGTAATTTTCCTCGAGAAAGTGACATTTAGAAAATTTACACCAACAGCTACCAAGTGGAAAAATCATGAAATCATCATGTTTCTCGGACCCTCGACTAATGATTGGGATGCCATGCCACAAATTTTTGACAATCCTTCCAATCATTTTTATTTTGTGATGCTATAAATCCCCATTATAATCATTTTCGGTGGATCTATATAAGCTGGATCGACAGAAATCCTTTTCACCCTCGATGCAACACCTTTTTCATCCCTTTGCTCCTACAACCTTCATCATTTCCTCTTTTTCCCATTGTTTCTCTCTGCAACTCTTATCTACATCCAACTTCTCTAGTAATTCATGTTTTTACAAAGTGTCCGAGCAATTCCAACTTCAAAATATCAACCTTTAGAATCCTTGGACTCATAAATTAAGCTCTAAATCCATTCAGTTGCACTTGGTAGACAAAAATGACTAGGAATTTTATCAAAATATGATGAAAAAAAATGGGTATTCGCATCTCTAGCAGTCTTGGAGAAAAAATGGTAGAAAAATCGAGATAAAATGAATAGCAACCATCAATTTTCCCCTTTCTCAACTTTATATTAGAGTCGTCCATGTGTTTCCTTAGTGCAACTGCAAAGGTGAAGTACAGAGGAAAATTTTCAAACAAGCACGAGGCTTTCACATGCCATAGGCCCAAGAAAAATGCCTTTTGTCCTTTGAAAAGTCTTATTATAAAAGGAATCAACAAAAGCCTCCACGTGTCTCATTGGCACTTTTGATATGGTGCACAAAATAAGACACCCTAAACAAGCATGGGCTCACCATATGTCTCATCCGAGAAGAGTTGTTGAAACCATTTAAGGACCGGTGGAGGGTGTCATGTGTCAAGGGTATGAGACAGTTTTCCTTGGTAGTTGAAATTTCAAGCAAGGGTAGAGTGAGTGGAAACTTCCACGTGTCTTCATGGCACTCTTTCAAAAATAAAATTTAGGGCCTTCCACGTGTCCCAGGCCTTAGAAAGTTTCTTGAAAAGTTTAAGTATAGAGAGGAGCCAACGGAATCCTCCACATGTCTCCTTGGTGCAACTTTGAGATGGTGCCAAAAGCGGAGACCCTAAACAAGTGCGGGCTCACCACATGTTTCATTGGTGCAAATGCTAAGGTAGGACCTAGAGGTGGATCCTTAAATGATTGTTGGTCCTCCACGTGTCCATGGTCTATCAAAGTTGCACCTGCCGCATAAAAAAAATGTCTAAGTCTGGGTAGGGCCAACGGAGACCTCCACGTGTCTCCCTGGTGTAACTCCAAAGGTCAAACCAAGGGGTAAATTTTCAGATGAGCATCGGCCCTCCACATGGACAATACTTGAGTTGAATCGGGCCTTAGAGTTTCAAAATGCCTCACCAAAATGCATCCAATTAGAAAGAACTACGTTTCCATAGATCTTTGAGATATAAATTTGATAGGAAAACACACATGTCAAATTGTAAAATGCGGTGAAATCACCATTTATACCCAAAGATGAATTTTTCTTTAAGGAAAAGAATTTAGAAATGATATAAGGCCCAAATGTGATCCACAACCATGGAGAAGGATCTTTCAACAACATACAAATGAAGAAAAATTTTCATGCCTCCATTCGGGAAATAAAAAATACGACAGAGCCCACAGATTGAAGAATTTTTAGAGAAAACAGGGTGAGATCAAATTGAGCACCAACATTGTTTCCAACTCGGGGATGGGCACTCCATGCGAGTTCCACAAGAACAACAGAGAATCCCATTTTCTAAAAATATATTGGGCCACAGAGTCAAGAAAAACTTGAAGGAACAAACTGAGAAACCAACAAAAACGGCCACCAAGGACTAGGAAGAACTAAAAGAAAAAATCAAAAAAGCAAAACGAAACGAGAAAACTATACACTTTACAATAGTGAGTACCCTAATTCAGAGGAAACAATCAAGGAAAATTTTCAAGTGCCTTCCATTATGGATATGACCATGCTAAGCAGTTCTGATATGTCTTTAACAACTGGTCATATGGTTGTTTTTCTTTTCCATCCAATTTGTTATCTGACCATTATTTTTCATTCTTATCCTTTGTGCATGTGTCAAGTTTTTCAACATCTCTCAAGAATTCATTAAACATCAAAGTCCTAGTAAAAACAATCATCTTAGGACATCTGCATTGATCAATTTCATACTCCTTGAAAACAACATATCTCACAGAGTTATCAATATTAATATCTGCATGCAATACTTTAGAAGAAGGATTGTCGAGGTCCTCAATGAGATATAACATTTTATTTTCACCAGGTAACGTCACGAAGCTGCCCTCAATTGGTATGGTGGCATAATACATGTCCATTTACAAATTTCTACCTACACTACCAGCCCATTTTGTTGATAATAGCATTCCCCATTTAGCCGGGGCAATCATCAATAACAACATCTACCTTTAAGTTCTTGCCTAGGTAGGCTGCAAGTTACACTATCAAACCCTTGATACATCTAACCATTAAAATCTCTCTGGAATCCATGGCAAATTGCACTTCCCATAAGTTTTTGTTACTTTGAGATCCAACTCATTCATGACCTCAAGAAGCATAACATTGCATGATGCTCCGAATCAAACATACACTTGTGTAACAACTTATCTTTAATAATCGAGTAGTGAAAAATGGTTCCACCTTTTAGTGAGACTCAACCAAGGATGTTCCCAAATATACTTGGTGGCTCTCCTACTTATTCTAGTATATGGGGTTTTTCCAACTCTGCAATGGTAGGAGGAACCTCTAGAATGTTTACATTTTTACCCTGGGTGACCTTTTCTTCATTAAATCCCAAATATTTGAATGTTTTGTTCCTATCCTCAAGGATTCTAAGAAATTCAACAATAAGAACATAAATCTTGATCTGACCCAAGATTTGGGCTATGTCATAAAGAACATATTTGGGTAATGCAGTGTTAGGAGGAAGGTTTACAAATTCATCTGATGGCATAGGATTTCTCATAGTCTAAGTATGGGGAGGAACACAAGTTTTATTTAGGGTGATTAAGCCTTTTCCAGATGCATCTTTATTAGGGGTCTTGGTAGGCACTGGAATTTTTGGTTTGGCTTGAGGCCTTGCTCCTTTGGCAACCTTTCTCCTAGTATTATACTATTTTTCATGGCCAACTTCGCATTCATTAACAATTGCCTATCCTCCTCAGAAGGGATTCCTCCATCATACTTCTTAATCATTAATTCCCTTAAGTACTCAAAATCATTATTAGGAAATTCAAAATATTGTACCATATCAATTTTAGAAGTATGAGTGGGAGGAAGAGGTAATACTGTTGAATTAAATCCCAAAAATATTTAATAGTTTTGGCACTCATGAGCTCATTGAGGTCTCTCCGTCATTGTGAACTTGTAGAGGAATCCATCATGCATGCATCATCATCTGTCTCATCATCATTAGTTTCTTCCTCAACTCCCCTTTCAAAAACACATGGAGAATGTGGCAAGAAATAGTTATCACACCACTCAATTTCATGAGCTTCATCAACAACAACAACTTTGACAATTAAAGGATCGGACACCAATTTTTTTCCCGGGTTAGGGTTGTCATTTCCTAATCCCACAGGTCCTTTTCCTTTTTCATCAGATCTCTAATCATACCTAGGATGATTTGCAAATATTTCTTGACCTTGTTCTTTATGATGACCTTGGGAACCTTGTCCAATCCCCTTCTCTACCCTGGCCAATTTATATGATATTTCCTTGACAACTCCAGCCAATGTTTTCACAACCTCTTCTAGATCCACAAACTTACTTGACTAAGACTTCTTTGGATTTATCAGCTTGATACCTTCCCTCTTAGGAGGCTTATCAACTACTTTGATATTGTTATCGATATGCAAAGCCATGCTGAATTCCCGCCTCAATGTTGATGGGTTCTTATCCCTCATTTAATAGGCATCCTTCTTATCAAAAGCATCGAGTATTTTATCAAACAAGAAACATCACTTGGCCTCGGGATCACGGGTAGCCTATTCATGGTCTTATTGAACCTTGTATTTAAGTTTTTTTATTAAGGGAAAATAGTTTTGAAGGGACTATACCCTGTATACAAAAGGGCTCAAAAGCTAGATAGCAAAGATGAAATAAGCAGCCTAGAGAAGGGCAAAAATTCAACCAAGGAAGGCTCAACAGCCAAATATTACAATATAGGAGAAAAAAGGATCTAAACATACAAAGATCCAGAGAAAAGAAGGCAAGATCAAAAAGGAACCAAAAGAGAAACAACATAAGGAGCCCCGCCACAAAATAGCTCCAGAACCACCCGATGACAGCCACATCGCAGCCAAAAAACAACATCACAACAGCCCTTTACTTGATGGCTCTGTCAATTTTGGTCTTGATAGCCTGTAGTGACATGAAGAAGGCAATGGCAGTGGCCTGAGAGGGGTCTTGTAAATCAGCTTGGGCAATTGCAATGTCCCTTTTCTCTTTAGGGCCCCATATGTCCTCATTGATCCCACTTAAACTGCAAACACTGTGGACATGTTGCTCAATGAAATTGTAAATTCTTTTGAGGGCAGACAATATGCAGTCATTTCGGCTTTTAGCATTCCCCAATCTACCATCTAGGGACTGTAGTTTCTGTAAGACTTCACCAATAACCCCCTCATCCTCCTAACTTTGAAGGATCCTTTTACCCTTAGCTCTTTCCATGCTTTTTATAGCCCCTTTGAGCTCTTGAATCTCCTTTTCTAATCTGTCACTAGATTTGTAAGAATAGAGAAAAGTTACAAGTCCTGCATGGAATATTTAAAAAATTTCTTGGTTTTTACACTAAGTTTACATCAACAATGTTAAATATGGGTAAAGGAAGGTTAGATATGTGAAGCTTTGTGTAAATTTAGTGTTGACAAACATTTGATAGACCAATTTTAGTGCATTTACACAACTAAGTTGAAAATACTTAGTGGCAACTCCATTTTGAATTAACTTTTGATAAATGCCGTTGTCTCAACTCTCTGTTAATTGAAATTTATCACTAATATTTGCAAAGTTTTATGGAAGAATATCTCTCTTCATTGAATACCCTACTAGAAGGTTGTTTAATTGCGAAAGACAAATTCTGAAGGAAGAAGAATATGGAAGGTTGTTGGAGATCAAAAATCAAGAAAGGAGTTATCAATTTTGGGCGATTATCCTATCATTGAAGACTACCATACATCCTCAAGTGCTTACGGATCAGGTATTCTCTTTGTAGATCTGAATTCTCCATCTAGAGAGGGGCCTTCTTTTGTATTTGAAAAATTTACATCTCATTTTGTCCCTGTGTTCTCCAAAGCTGATAGGATCTTCCAAGAAATAGAGTTTTTAGAGAACATTCATTCTGAGAATTGCATACATGCGCCCATAGACCCCTCACTCCCCATCATTCTGTTTCTCTGTAAGATCACCTCCCAAAAAAATATGGCCCGATCCCCACCAAGACCTCTATTTGTTGGAACACTTTTGGTCATATAGATTTCGAGAGGTATGTCTAGATATCTAAATGTTGTTCTCGAATATGTTAGAAATAGATTTCCTAAATTTCAAGGAAATAATGATATTACGGTGATCAACACTTAATGATATTTTTCATTATGATGGAAGACTTTGAGATTGAATTTGAGGATGTGTACATAAATTTGTTTATTCATACTCTAGAGGAGAATGCACAGGTGGTATAAATTTTTTCCGAGAAAAATCCATGATTCATGGTTAGAAATGAAGAATGATTTTAGATTACAATATGGAGATAAAACAAACCCTAGGTTTCTTTTATTAGAATTTGAACATATTAAGAATAATCCTAATGAGTATGTTCATAACTCATTCTTACAAATCTAGACACGGGATGACATTTCAACAATGTATTTGCACTTAGAGCATGTAAGAAACATTACAGGGCCAAATATAAGAATTCCTTTGAAGATCCCTAAATGTTCCAATCGGGCGTTATAGCCGTATAAATAGGTCCTAGAGTTCAAATAATCCCCATAAACGCTAATCAGTCCCCAACAACGACGTAAATCTAGTGTTAGTATCCAAATTGATTCTCCCTTGTGTTTGTATCTAAATTTGTTCACCTTTTCAAGCCGACAAAGAAAGACAAATTTGACATGGAGCTTAGGGATAGCTAGATCATAATGTATGTTGTTTTATACCTAGGGATGAGATCTAACCAGGACCTTTATCACTACTTTTGGTCATGCCTTTTGACCGGGGTGAGGGAACCCATAGTGTAACCTCTATTTAATGAAGGAGATGGAGATATCCTTATTTTTCAAAAATTTTATGAAGAAAACCTTGGGAAATTATGATCAATACTCCATAATTTAACTCTCAAGAGTTGTCACTTCTAAAAGATGGAGATCTTTGTAAAAACAAGGCTAAGGTTATCAAGACATTATGAAATCTTGATTGTTCTACATATTTTAGTAAATATATTTTGTTGCTTTGTCGATATACGAGGGAAAAATAGGGGTAGTTCAAGACAGATTCATGGTTTTGAATAATTTTGGTGGGAGATTAAATAGGATAAAGTTAATTATACCAGATCTTTGAGAGACTTCACTACAATGATAGAAAGCTAAATAACAAAAAGCTTCAAAATAGCTAAGATATTCCTTCAATAAGAAGGTGTGATTCAATGAAGTCCTAGATCCACATGGTTACACACAATCTTTAAGAATCTAGCACAAAGGCTCGAGTTAAAAGACGCACTAAAAAATCAACAAATGACAATGAAGTGATTTTAAATTGTCTATCTCATCACAAGATGAAGGATCTTCTTGAAATGAAATTGTAAATGCCACTAAATTGTCATAGGGACAAGAGCCTGTGTGATTCAAAGGGACTTTAACACAAGATTGCAATAGGAATAAGAGAAACTACACCCAGACATTTTGAAACAAAGCAGACACAAATTTCTCCTAGATTGACACAAATTAACTCGTAATTGATTCTAGATTCATCATCATGGAAAAGATTCTATAGAAATATTAGATCTTTTCAATGGCTATACATCTACAACCAACTTGACATGATAGAAAATATAACACAAAAGAAATTAACCAGGTATCTCGGATTGGTCTCTCAGGAAGACGAGATCTCTCAAATTTTCTCTTAAGAATTCAACCCTGACCCTTTGCAAGAGTATTCTCATTTCATTTATACATTTCACTTGCTCACTTATCACAAATTTTCTCTCCAAAAAAGAATAATATTTGAGGGACCTTTGCTTGTTACCAATTTTCCTCTAGAAAGTGACATTTAACAAATTTGCAACAAAAGCTACCAGGTGGACCAATTATGAATTGATCACATTTCTGAAACCCTCGACTAATGACTAGGATGCCATGCCACAATGTTTTGGCAGTCCTTCTAATCATTCTGATTTTGTCATGTGAGAAATCCCCATTTTAATCATTTTCTAGAGTCTCTGTATAGCTAGATCTGACAGGTGATCCTTTTCTCTCTCGAGGCAACACCTTTTTCATCTTTTGCACCTAAAACCTTCATCATTTCATCCTTTTCCATCTTTTTCCTCTACAACTTTGTCCCGCATCCATCTTATATGGTAATTCACGTTTTTACAAGTGCCCGAGTAATTCCAACATCAAAATATCGACCTTAACAATCCTATGACTCACAAATCAAGTTTTGAATCCTTCTAATGGAAGTTTACGAGAAAAAAATGACAAGGAATTTCAGCAAAAATGATGAAAAATAGAGCATATTCACATCTCAATGAGTCTTGGAGAAAAAAATGTAAAAAATAGGTGAAATGCATAACAACCATTGATTTTGCCCCTTCTCTACTTTATATTATAGTCGTCCATGTGTTTCCTTGGCGCAACTGCAAAGGAGAAGTACAAGGGAAAGTTTCCAAATAAGCGTGGGCCTTCCACATGCCCTAGGCCTAAGAAAAATGCCTTTGGCATTTGAAAAATAATAAGTAAAAAAAGGAGCTAGCAGAAGCCTCCACATGTCTCAATGGCACATTTTGAGATGGTACCCAAAAGTGGAGACCCCAAACAAGCACAGGCTCACCACAAGTCTTAGTATGGAATATTTTTTAAATAAGTTGAAGGATCAATAGAAGGTGCTATCTGTCTAGGATCGAGATGCAGTTTTCCTTGGCCATTGAAAAGTCCAAGCCAGGGTAGAGTGAGTGGAAGCCTCCAAGTTTCCTCCTAGTGTTTCTTGAAAATAAAATTTAGGGGCCGGTCCCCAAACAAGCATGGTCCCTCCACCTATCCCAAGCCTTATAAAAATTGTTTGAAAAGTTTAAGTATAGAGCGAAGCCGACGGAAGCCTCCACGTGTCTCCCTGGTGCAACTGTTAAGTTGGGACCCTCAACCAGATCCTTAAATGAGTTTCAGCCCTCCACATGTCCATGGTCCACCAAAACTCTACCAGGCGCATGAAAAAAAATTCTAAGTCTGGGCAAGGCAGTGGAAACCTCCACATGTCTCCCTAGCACAACTCCAAGGTAAAACCAAAGGGTAAATTTTCAGATGAGCTCCGACCCTCCATGTGGAAATTTTTTGAGTTGAAGCATAATTTAGAGTTTCAAAATGCCCCACAAAGCCACATCCAACTAGAAAGGGCCATGTTTCAACAAATGCCGAGATGTAAATTTGAAGGGGAAAAACACACTCGTCAAACCGTAAAATGCAAGAAAATCACCATTTGCGCTCAGAAATTAATCTTTCTTTTCAAACAAAGAATTTGGAAATGATATAAGGCCCAAATATGATCCTCTAAGCTACATTAAATCACATTGCCATAGATATTTGGGACAAAAATTACAAGGACAACAAAAGATGACTGTGTAAAATGGAAGGAAGGGAATAAAACCTGAGTTTTCACCCAAGTTACAGATTCTTTTATCATGGACAGAGGAATGAAAAATAAATTCTTGACTTTAAGTGATCCTCAACAAAGGAAGGGAATGATCATGGCAACTAAATGGAGGATAGAGTTTTCATGCATCAATATAGGGAGATAGAAAACATGACAGAGCCCACAAAATGAAGAATTTCAAGGACAAATGGGGTGACACTAAATTGAGCACTAACATCAGCTCCAACTCGGGAATGGGCACTCCTTTTAGTGCCAAAAGAACAAATAACATACTAAGCGCCAAAAAAACAATTGGGAAATGAAGTTAAATAATAAGCTTGCAGAGCAGATCAATAATAACCAACTCCCCTAAGGACGAACTAAAAACCAACTAAACGGTCCAAGGACCAGATTGAAACAAAATAGAAAAAACACAAAAGTAGAAATAAACCAAAAGACTATACACCGTACAAAGGCAAGCATCCTAATTCAAAGAAAACAATCAAGGAAAATCTTCAAATTGCTTGCAATTCTAGATATGATATATTTGCTAAGTAGCTTTGATATGTCTTTAACTGCTAGTCATATAATTGTCTCTCTTTTCCATCCAAGTCGCTATCTGACCACATTTTTTCAGGCTTATCCTTTGTACTGAGTCAAGTGTTTTAACATCTTTTGAATTTGCTTTAAACATCAAATTCTTAGGAAAATCATCCTGCTCATGATACCTGCATTGATCAATTTCATATTCCTTGAAAGAAACATAGCTCACAGAGTTATCAATATCAATATCTACATGCAATACTTCATAAGAAGCATTGTTGGGGTCCTCAATAAGATATAACATTTTCTTTTCACTAGGTAACTTCACAAGGCTTCCCTCAATTGGTATGGTGGCATAAGACATGTCCATTTGAACACTTCCACCAACACTTGCAGCCCACTTTCTTGATAACAACATGCCCCATTTGGTAGGGAAATCAACAACAACAACATCAAGTTTCAAGTTCTTACGTGGATAAGTTACAATTTGTACCACCAAACCTTTTACACATCCTACAACTAGAAACTCTCTAAAATCCATTGTAGTACACTTTCCATAATCTCATGTCACTTTAATGTTTAATTCAATCATGACCTCTAGAGGCATAACATCACATGATGCTCCAGAATCAAACATAGATTTGTGTTGCAGATGTCCTTAATAATCAGTGTTGTAAAAATGGATCAACATTTAATTGAGACTCAACCAAATATGTTCCCAAGTAAACTTCAGGTGGTTTACCTAGTTCTTCCAGTACTTGGGATTTTTTCAACTTTTCAATGGTAGGAGGAACCTCTACACTATTTACATTTCTACCTTGGGTGATCTTTTCTTATTTAAATCCCAAATATTCGAATGCTCTATTCCTATGCTCAGGGATTCTAAGCAATTCAACAATAGGAACATAAATCTTGATCTGACTCAAGATTTGGGCTATGTCACAAGGAACATATTTCATAAATGTAGTATTAGGAGGAATTTTTACAAATTCATCTAATGGAACAAGATTTTTACAATCGAGCATGGGGAGGGACACAAGTTTTATTTGTGGTGACCAAGCCTTTTTAGAGATACATTCTTTTTAGGGGTTTCCTTAGGGATACTAGTAAGAACTGGAATTTTTATTTGGCTTGAGGCCCCGCCCTTTGATGACTTTACTTGTTGTGTTATACTCTTTTCTTGGCTAACAACATCATTCATTAACAATTGTCTATCCTCTTCGATGGGATTCCTCCATGATACATCGTAATCATTAGATCTCTTAGGTACTCAAAATAATTATTAGGAAGTTCAAAATATTGTACCATATCTATTTATAAAGTATCAAAGGGAGGAAGAAGAGGTACCCAATGAATGCATTCCCAAAATATTCCACCAGTTCTTACACTTATTACTTTAGTTGAAGTTGATCCTTGATGTGAGTCATAGAGCGAGTCCACCATGCATGCATCATCGGTGTTATCATCATCATCATCTTCTTCAACTTTCTTATCTACTTCACATGGCAGTTAGGGTAAAGAAACATTTGTCACACCAATCAATTTCACTTGTCTCTTCAACAACAAAAAAACTAGCATTTAGAGAATCGGGAACTACTCTATTTTCCATAGTTTGGGGTTTTTTAGCTCCCATAGATATTTTACCTTTGTCATTAGATATTTGATCATTTCTAGGATGATTTGCAATTCTATCATGTCCTTATTACCTATAGTGACCTTGAGAACCTTTTCCAATTCCTTTCTCTTCCTTGGCTAGCTTGTAAGAGATTTCTTTTGAGCTACGGCTAAAGTCTTTACAACTTCCTCAAGATCCACAACCTTACTTGATTGAGGATTCTCTAGGTTGATCAGTTTAACACCCTCCCTCTTAGGAGGTTTCCCAACTTCTTTAATGTTGTTCTCAATTTGCAAAGCCATGGTAAAGGCCTACCTCAAATTTCCAAGGTTCTTATCCCTCAAATAGTAAGCAAATTTCTTATCAAATGCATCTAAATACTTTATCAGACATGATTCATCACATGGCCTCAAATTAATAGGTAGTCTTATCAATGTTTTGTTAAATCTTGTATTGAAATCATGCACTGATTCATTAGGATTATTTTTATATTTTCAAATTTTGATAAAAGAAACCTAGGGTCTGTTTTATCTCCATAATGTAATCTAAAAGAATTCTTCATCTCTATCCAAGAATCAATGGAATTATCTAGTAAATATTTATACTAGTCCCTTGCATCTTCTTCTAGAGTATGGATAAACAATTTAATGTACACATCCTCAAATTCTATTTCAAATTCCTCCATCATATTGACAAAGAGCTTCAAGTGTTGATCACCAGTGATTGCATTATTTCCTTGAAACTTAGGCAATCTATTTCTTACATCTTATGGCACAACATTTGGATAGCCAACCATACATCTAAAATTAATGGGACCAAAAGTATTAACAACAAATGGAGGTATGGGTGGAGGTTGAGCCATATTATTTTGAGGAGGTGATCTTACAGGAGAAACAAAATGATGAGGAGTGAGGGGTCTATGTGGTACATGGATGTAATTCTTAGAATGACTGCCCTCTAAAGGCTCTATTTCTTAGAAAACTCTATTAAATTTTGAAAATATAGGGAAATTGAGAAGTAAATGTTTCAAATACAAAAGAAGGACCCTTTTAGATGAAGAATTCAATTCAAGAAAGAGACTACCTGATTTAGTAGCGAGTTGAAGAAGTGTTGCGATCTCAATCACGGTCGATCGGTTTCATAGATAAAGAACTCTTTTCTTGATGCCGATCTCCAACAACCTTCCAAATTACTCTTCCTTCTAAATTAGACTTTCCTAGCTCTTGAAACAACCTTCTACTATGGTCCTTAGTGAAGAAAGATCTTCTTCCTTTTAGCTTTGTAAATATTAATGACAAATCTTACTTGATATATGTTAAGACATGGGTATTTATTAAGGATTTAAATAGCATGGAGTTGCAACTAAGGATTTTCACCTTAGCTTGTGCAAATGCACTATGAAAGACCTATCAAATGTCTTTCAATACCAGATTCATGCAAAGCTTACAAGATCTTCTCCTCTTCTACCCAAATTTATCAATGATGATATAAACTTTAGTTCAATAACTATATAAGCTAGAAATATGTACTTAGAAATTACAACTTTGAACAATTCTTACATATCTCGAGCAGAGATAATGATGTTTCAAAGATTACTATATTAGCACTTAGATCATGTAAGAAACATTGCAGTGGTCTGTATGTATTATATTTATAAAATACTTCAAAGAGTCCCTGAAGAGGATGAGATCTAAGCGGCCCTTTGTCACTTATATTTGTGGATATATCGATAGTATCTTCAAGAAGATTTGACCTATCCTCACTACTTTATGCAGTGCTTTTCAACCGGGGTGAGAGGACTCATACTTTGTAACCTTTTTTAATGAAGGATATGGATATATCCTTCTTTTGCAAAAATTTTATGAAGAAAACTTTGGTAAAGTATGATCAATACTCCATAATCCCTCAAGAGTTGTCACTTATAAAAGATGGAGATACTTTCAAAAAAAGGCTAAAATTACCGAATACATTATGAAATCATGATTGTTCTACTATTTTTAGTAAATATATTTTGTTCCTTTGTGGATATACAGGGAAAAACATGGGTAGTTCAAGATGGATTCATGGTTTTTGAATAATTTTCATGGGAGATTAAGTAGGATAAAGTTGATTATACCAGATATTTGAGAGACTTCACAAAAAATAGAAAGCTAAATGACAGAAAGCTTTGGAATAGCTAAGATATTAATTCAACTGAAGGTGTGCTTGATGGAGTCTCGAGATCTGCACGGTTTCACACAATCTTTGAGAATCTAGCACGAAGGCTCGAGTTAAAAGACTCACTAAAACATCAAAGACCCCTGGTTCCTCACACCTAAAATACACTCGAAGGATTATAGGTAATATTTATCAACAAATCACAGTGAAATGATTTTAAATTTTTTATCTCATCACAAGATGAAGGCTCTTCTTGAAATGAAATTGAAAATTCCACTAAATTGTCACGAGGGACGAGATCTGTGTGATTCAAAGGACTTTAACACAAGATTGGAATAGGAATAAGAGAAACTACTTCCAAACATTTTGAATCAAAGTAGACACAATTTTCTCCAATATTAACACAAATTAACTTGACATTTATTAGATTCATGAGTAGGGGAAAGCTTCCAAATAAATCTTAGAGCTTGTCAATGAATATACATATGCAACCAACATGACATGATAGAAAATATAACATAAAATAAATTAACCAGGTATCTTGGATGGGTATCTCAGGAAGATGAGCTCTCAAATTTTATCTTAAGAGTTCAACCCCCAATCCTTTGCAAGAGTATTCTCATTGTATTTATTCATTTCTCTTGCTCACTTATCCCCCAAAAAATAAGAATATTCGAGGGACCTTTGTTTGTTACCATTTTTCCTTAGAAAGTGGCATTTAACAAATTTGCAACAAAAGCTGCGACGTGGATCAATTATGAACTGATCACAATTATCATACCCTCGACTAATGACTAGGATGCCATGCCACAAATTTTTGGCAATCCTTCCAATCATTTTGATTTTTTCATACGATAAAATCATGTTTTAATCATTTTCTCGGAGGCTCATGCATACGGCTAGATCGACGAGGTAATCCTTTTCACTCTCGAGGTAACACATTTTTCATCTTTTGTGCCTACAACCTTCATCATTACATCCTTTTCCCTCTCTTCTCCTCTGTAACTCTACCCCATATCCATATTCTCTAGTAATTCATGTTTTTGTAAGTTCTGAGCAATTCGAACTTTAAAATATCGACCTTAACAATCCTTGGACTCACAAATTAAGTTATGAATCCATTCAATGGCACTTTTTAGACAAAAATGACAACAAATTTCATCAAAAATGATGTGCATATTCGCATCTCCAGAAGTCTTGGAGGAAAAATGGCAGAAAAATAGGTGAATTTCATAGCAACAGTTGATTCTTCCCCTCTCTACTTTACATTATAGCCATCCACATGTTTCCTTAGCATAACTACAAAGGAGAAGTAAAGGGAAAGTTTCCAAACAAACACGAGCCTTCCACATACCACGGCCCCAAGAAAAATGCTTTTTGGCCTTTCAAATAGTCTCGGTAAAAAAGGAGCTAGCGAAAGCCTCCACGTGTCTCAATGGTGCATTTTGAGATGGTTCCCAAAAGCGGAGACCCCAAACAAGTACGGGCTCACCACATGTCTCAGTCTGATAGTGTTGTTAAAAAGGTGACATGTGTCTAGGGTCCGAGATATTTTTTCTTGGCCATTGAAAAGTCCAAGCAAGGACAGAGTGAGTGGAAGCCTCCAAGTGTCCTTTTAGCGCTTCTAGGAAATAAAATTTAGGGGTTGGTCCCCAAACATGCGCAGTCCCTCCACATGTCTCAGGCCTTAGAAAAATTATTTGAAAATTTAAAGTATAGTGTGGAGCCCGTGGAAGCCTCTATCTGTCTCCTTAGCGCAATTGTTAAGGTGGGACCCTGAGGCAGATCCTCAAATGAGATTCGCCCTCCACATGTCCATGGTCCACCAAAATGAACCAGTCACATGAAAAAGTTGTCTAAGTTTGGGCAAGGCATCATAAACCTGCACGTGTCTCCCTGGCACAACTCCAAGGAAAAACAAAAGGGTGAATTTTCTGATGAGCGCTCAACCCTCCACATGGACAAGTTTTGAGTTGAAGTGAAATTTATAGTTTCAAAGTGCGCCACCGAGTGGCATCCAACTAGAAAGGACCATGTCTCAACAAATGCTCGGATGTAACTTTGATAGGGAAAAACACACCTGTCAAACTGTAAAATGCAAGAAAATCACCATTTGCACCCAGAAATGAATCTTTCTTTTAAGATATAGATAATTTCAAAATGATATAAGGCCCAAATATGATACTTTGAGCCACATCCAATCATGTTTCCACATATATTTGGGACAAAAATGACAGGACCAAAAAATTGTGTTTGTGGAAAATCGAAGGAAGGGTAAAAACACGAGTTTTCACCTAAGTTCTTGATTGTTTTCTCATGGCAACCAAATGGAAGAAAAAAATTTTATGCATCAATACAGGAGATAGAAAACATGACAGATCCGGAAAGCGAAGAATTTCAAGGACAACGGATTTAAAAAGACACGAGAGATAGAAAGATCATATTATGAGTCATTTTATAGCCGAGGAGGGTATTCATCTAACTCTTTGTCACTCGGGCATCGAGAGAAATACATATCATCTTCATTAAGGATTTTATCTATCCTCATTACTTTAGGCCATGCCTTTCGACCAAGGTGAGAGGACCTATTTCGTAACCTTTGTCAGTGAAGGAGAATGAAGATATCCTTCTTTGCACAAATTTTAAAGGGGAACTTGAGAAAATATGATCAATGCACCACAATTTAACTCACACGAGTTGTCACTTCTAAAGAATTGTGATATTTTCTAAATAGTGTTAAGGTTACTAAAGACATTATGGAATCCTCGATTGCTTTTGCATATTTTGGCAAAGTAAAATTTGTTCATTTGTTGACATATAGGGAAAACAGGGGTAGTTCGAGTGGGATTCATTGTTTTTGAATAATTTTAGTGGGAGATTAAGCATGATAAACTTCATTTTTGCAGATCTTTGAGAAAATTCACAACAATTGGAAAACTAAAAGACAAAACAGATAAAATATTCCTTCAACCAGAAGGTGTGCATCAACAAAGGCCTAGATTTGCAAGGTTAAACACAATCTCAATGAATTTAACACAAAGGCTCGAGTTAAAGACTCAATTAAACATCAAATACCCGTGGTTCCTCATGCCTAATATACACTCAAAGGCTTATAGAATATCTTTATCAACAAACGATAGTGGAGTGATTTTAAATTGTTTATCTCATTACAGGATGAGGCTCTTCTCATAATGAAATTGCAAATGCCAATAAAATATCACAGGGATGAGATCCTATGTGATTTAGAGGGATTTTAACACAATATTTCAATAGGAACAAGAAAAACTACTTGCATACATTCTTAAATAAAGCAAACACAAATTGGCCGAAGATTAGCATAGATTAATTCGAAGTTGATTAGATTCATTAGTAGGGGAAAGTTTCTTTGAATAGTCTTAGAGATTGTCAATGGTTTTACACTAGCAACCAACTTGACGTGATTGAAATCTAAAACACAAGAAATCAACAGGTTTCTTTGATGTTCTCTCGAGAAAGATAGGGTTTCTCAAAATTTCTCTTTAAAATTCAACCCCGGCCCTTTGCGTAAGAGTATCCTCATTGCATTTATACAATTTACTCATTCACCCATCCCAAATTTCCCCAAAAGTATAATATTTGAGGAATCCTTTTCTTGTTACCAATTTGCCTCAGAAAGTAACATTTAAAAAATTTACACCCATAGCTACTGGTGGAAAAATCATGAACTAATCATGTTTCTTAGACCCTCGACTAATAATTTGAGATGCCATGCCATAACTTTTAACAAATCCTTCTAATCATTCTTATTCTGTCATGCAAGAAATCCCCATTTTAATCATTTTCTGGTGGCAAAGTATAGTTGGATCTGAGAGGAAATCCTTTTCACCCTCAAGGCAACACCTTTTTCATCCCTTTATGCTTGCAACCTTCATCATTTCACCCTTTTCCCATTCTGTCCTTTGAAACTCTGCTCCGCATCTAGCTTCTCGGTAATTCATGTTTTGCAAGTTCTGAGCAATTCCAACTTCAAAATATCAACCTTTATAATCCTTGGACTCACAAATTAATCTCTAAATCCATTCAATTACACTTTATAGACAAAAATGACAAGGAATTTCATCAAAAATGATTAAAACAATGCGTATTCACATCTCCGGGAGTCTTGGAGCAAAAAATGGTGGAAAAATTAGATACATTGCAAAACAACCATTGATTTTTCCCTTTCTCAACTTTATATTAGAGTTGTCCACATGTTTCCTTGGCGCAACATCAAAGGTGAAGTTAGAGAAAATTTCCAAACAAGCACTGAGACCTTCCATGTGCCCTAGGCCCAAGAAAAATGCCTTTTGGCCTTTGAAAATTCTCAGTATAAAAGGAGCCAACAGAAGTCTCCACGTGTCTCACTGGCAAAATTTTGATATGGTGCAAAAATCGAGACCCTAAACAAGCGCATGCTCATCAAGTGTCGAGTCGGTAGATTTATTGAAAATTTTTAAGGACAAGAAGAAGGCACCATGTGTCTAGGGTCTGAGATATTTTCCTGGCGATTGAAAATTCCAAGCAAGGGCGAGTGAGTGGAAACTTCTAAGTGTCTTCATGGCACTCTCTCAAAAATAAAATTCAGAGGCAGGTCCCCAAATAGGTGCAGGCCCTTCATGTGTCCAAGGCCTTAGAAAGTTTCTTGAAAATTTTAAGTATAGAGAGAAGTTAGCAGAACCCTCCACATGTCTCCTTGGTGCAACTTTGAGATGGTTCCCGAAAGTGGAGACCCTAAACAAGCACGGGCTCACCACTTGTCTCCTTGGTGCAACTGCTAAGGTAAGACCCAAAGGTGGATCCTAAAATGAGAACTGGTCCTCCACATCTTCATGGTCTATCAAACTTGCACCAACCACATAAAAAAATGTCTAAGTCTAGGCAGGGTAAGCAGAAACCTCCACGTGTCTCCCTGGTGCAACTCCAAATGTCAAACCAAGAGGAAAATTTTCATATGAGACCGGACCCTCCACATGAACAAGACATGATTTGAAGTGGGCCTTAGAGTTTCAAAATGTCCCATGCCAAACTGCATCCAATCAGAAAGGACCATGTTTCCACATATGCTAAGATATAAATTGATAGGGAAAACACACCCGTCAAACCGTAAAATGTAGGGAAATCACCAAATGTGATCCATGACCATGGATAAGGATATTTCAACAACATACAAATGAAGAAAAATTTTGATGCCTCCATTCGGGAAATATAAAATAAGACAGAGCGCGTAGATTGAAGAATTTTTAGAGCAAACGGGACAAGATAAAATTGAGCACCAACAGAGTCGACAGTTGAAAATTCAAAATGGGGCAGAGCCATAGAAGGTGTAATGTGTTGACTCGGTGCATTTTAAAGATCAACTTTGAAGGTGGTCCCCTAAACTAGTGCCATCCCTCCACATGTCCAAAGCCCCAAAAATTTTCATTAGCCGTTGAAAATTCTTCGAGCCAACGGAAGATACCATGTGTCTCTTCTGCACAACTTCAAAGGTAAATACAAAAGCAGGTCTCCAAATGAACGCAGTTCTTCCACATGTCCCAAAACTTGACGGGCAAAGCGGTGTTCACTTAGGGCTTCAAATCAACTAAGTATAAGAGCATCGGCAGAGGCCTCTACGTGTCTCATCCATGCAACACCAAGACTAGGTCCAAAGAGCAGAGACTCGAACATGGGCCAACACGCCATGTAGTTAGGGACCGAGAAAAGGTAGTCAGCCATTTAAATAAACTAATTATAGAAGGGTCAGCGAAAGCCTCCACGTGCATCGTCCATGCAACTCCAAAGGTTAAAACTCAAGGGGAAAACTCAAGTGTGCGCTGAGCCTCCATGTGTCCAGGATAAAACATATGACTCCTGCCAAACAAAAGGGACACGTGGCCATGTTTTAAGTCAAAGCGGGAAGGTGGGTCGCCAGAGGCCATTTGAATTTTTTGGATTTTGGTTCAAAAGTTATTAAAGTATAAAATTAAGCCACACCTCCACCGATGCCCAGAGAAGCCACGTGTCAAGCTTAAATTACAAGCGGGCTAGCGGGTCTTGGAAGGATTTCTCACGAGAAGCAAACCGAGGCACCTATGGAGAACTTTTCGCTAAAGGGGAAAATGCAGATTGGTGGGCTCGGGATGATTTCTTTTCCTAAGTGGGTCTCATGGGGAATTTTTCCAAAATTGAATTTCAATTGTGGCGTTGCAGAGTCTTTTTACAATTGCAGCAAGTTTCATAAAGGCACAATTTCACTTGCGGGGCCACAGGGAAATTTTGGTAAAAGTGAACTATGGGCTTACGGGGATGCGGGTTGATTTTTGTACTTTTCTAATTTTGTTTAAAGGGAAAAAAATTGGTTTGAGGCCCATGGACCCATTTTTCTAAACTAGTTTTCACCATTTTTGTATGGATATGACTTAAACATTCAAATGGCCATATATTTTGATAAAATGCAAAAAATTCATCAAATTTGGCATCATTAGAAAGATATCGACCTCCTCTATGCCATGGAGGACTAAAACCCTAATTTTGAGAAGGTTAGGTGGGTAAAAAATTAACAAAATGTCTTCATGCCACTAATATATGATCTGATTAATTCAACAACTGGATCAGATTTGATTTGCTTCGCTGACTTCCTTCTTCAATAAGCCAAACAGACATAGAGTGGTAGACTTGATAGAATGTGGTCAGATTTGCAAGGGAATTGATGGCTGGTAGTTGAGATTCCAAATCAGATTTCCCACTTCTTCTCTTCTCCTCTCTTCGCTTCATTTATAAAGGTAAGAGCTTACCTCATTGTAAAGGGTTGGAAATTTTGATTTTTCAACCTCCCTTCTCCTCTAGTCTGCAGATGAACTCATAGAGTTTGAACCTTCCATGAGACCGTAATGTAATTTTTTTACCTCTTGGCCATTGTAATACTTTGTATCAATTTCTGAAGCAATAATACATGTTTGTAGATGATTTCAACCCTCTCTTGTGTTCATTTCCTTTATCTGATCTTTCATTTCAATATTGGTTATCTATGCATGGTTGTTATATTACATTTTAATGGTCTGTGTTTGATAGCAAAGCCAGTATTCAACATTCCTTTGGTGCATCACCTCTATTAGTTTAGGTTTAATTTCTTGCATCTTCTTAACCCTGTCTCCTTGGCAAGTTAGAATAAATTTTAGAATAGATCCTCTACAAATTTTATGTGTGCACCTGAATAGAGGAATAGGAACCGGCCTTCATCCAGGAGAGCTCTCTCAATTTCAAAGTCCCACACTTTGAGAGATGCTCCATGTTATGCAATCACATTGAGAGTCTCCACCCGTCAAATTCTGAGACATTCGGGGTGTTGTGATTACGTAATAACACTAAGGCAAGAGTCCTTACAAACTCCATTACAACCGTCATTACATGAATTACAAAACATTTGACATTCATATCGGGAACTTCATAAAACAACTCGATGAAGCCTTTACCAATATTTTATTTATCAACATGCACAATCCATCTACACAAGTATTAACTCAAGTCGACTCGCAATAACTGAGCATGTTAAGACTACCCATTGCAAAAATAAAATAACATTTAACAATATCATGAAAGGAATGTTCTATTTTAAGAATGGATCAAAGCACAAACCACTAACCAATATTCTTCATAGGAGAAAGAGGTTTATACCAGCCAACTAGGAGGAAGCCAAATATTCTAGTTAAGAACAAAATTCAAGAGTATTGGGATTTCAATCATGTAATCTTGTAGATTATGTGATCTAAATCTAATACTTGGTCCATCATCACTAAAATATAAGAGAAGCCTAAAACATACTAGATAAAATTATAGGAGCAAAACATAAAGGTAGTTTGTCCTTCCTAGAGGGAGGTTCTATTGGCCTAAAAGCTAGAGAAATTGATATAGTGTAAGGAGGGTAGACCATCATGTGATCAAAGGAGTTAAAAACTAAAGTTCAACCCACGATATAAATTCTCTCATCAAAATAAGACTCCAAAAGGAAATGATAAGAAAAAAACATAGTTGACAAAACCCGAGATGGACATTACTCGACAACCAAGTTACTTGATAAATAAGGTACGAGGAAGTGAAGGGCCTCCTATTTTCAAGTCCATTGAAGATTAGATTACCATTTAAACCTCCTTTCAGGTTTCATATAATAAAGGCTTTCATAACCCAAAAAGAAACAATCCAGTTATGGATCCTAAGCCAGTTTTAAATATAGCAACAAATATATCAAGTAAAATCATTTCAAACACAAAATGGGTAAACCTTTTCTTTAATTATTAGACACATTTTTACTCCAAATATAACAAGTCTATCTTATACTATATCAAGATCAAGAATTATAATAAAGTTTCATTCCTTAAAGATCTAAAATCACATCAATAAGAGAGGGTGATCTTACCCATGTTACCCATTGGTCCTAAAATCTAGTCTTAAGTTAACTTGAAAGATCCTGCATAACCCCAATAAAAAATTTCACCCATCCCCAAAACCATTTTATGTCATGGGCTAAAAAATTAAATCCACAAGATTAGGAATAACTCATTGGTTTCTTATCTCGCACAAACGAACTTGATCACAAACCTATATCCGAATACACAACCGAGGGGGCAGCCCAGATCTAGGTTCTAGCTACTCGCAGATAAAAATTTGTGTAAATACAACCTTAAATAACGGTCACCCTGAAGGCTTTCCACATTTCAATTTTTTTGACAAGGTTAAGTAATGTATGATTACCGAGCATGAGTTCTTTGAAAAGGTAATCCAACTCCAACACATTTTTTTATCATAATTTAACAACAGTTTTAATACAAGCCCGATAGCAAAAAAATAATATTTTCAACTAAGTATTACATCTAAATAAACCTCAAGGAAGAAGGTTAAAAAATTAATTTATTTTCCCAATCATACAACTATAGCATTTATTTATCTTATCAATTCATATTGTAATAATAATCAGATAAGTGAAATATTTAGGCCCACGAAAAGTACTCATCTAATAGACTGTAACACCTATCATTTCATCTTTTAATGGGTATTTTCCATAATTTAAACAAAAAAATAGCTCAGTCCTAATATCATTCAAAAATATCGGTCACATCCATTTATAACAGTCATCTTATTACTAAAAATTGAAACCCCCTTTTTCCTTTACGGGGTTCCAGGCCTTAGGCCATCGATGTAAATTTTATTTTATTTTCTCAAGTCAAATGCATGTATACTCTAGCCAAGAGGTAATAAAGAAAATAGATAGATTTTTCATACCCATTTCACATCAAACAAGATAAATACTTAACACAAAATACCCACTTGGGTATCTTGTCTCCCTACCAAAATATCTTTAAAAAATTATAGATTTCACTTTTTTTATTTTTAAGATTACCCAACAGAAAGAAGAAATATTATTCTCATTTAATTCACAACGTAATAGAAAAAATATGAAGTCAAGTATTCCATGCAAAGCCAGTGATCTAGAAGAAAGAAATAGAGGGAAAATCAGAAAGCTCAAGGATAATCAATAAATGACCACAAACAAACCCATTCTAGGTGCCATTCAGAAAGAAGATCATTCATTGCATGAAAATATAAAACGGGTAGCAAAATGTTGCAAGGTTTATACTTAACACACTTGAATGGAGCCTCCTCAAATTCACCCAACATGTAATTCCTCTCCAACACTTACAATAATGTCTACCATGCTCATGAAACAACCCCACATGGTGATAATTTCTTCGTTTTAACATGCAGACGCCTATGTTGTTGTAAGTATCCTATTTTTTGGCGTAGCTAGGAGGGTGAAAGCACCACCGTGGAAAAAACATACACCAAACCAACATTTCATGCAAGTTCAACCAGTTTTCCATGAAACCCAAGCTAAAATTCTTCACCACACTCATGCGGCCAAGAAAGGTGTTTTCAACCACCGTCAAAACTAGAGCAAGATTTCAAAAGAAAAAAGTTAGAATAAGCAATCAAACTCCCTGATTTAGCATGTCCTTCCCTCCAAACGTGGGATAAAAACATGGTGTGAATAAAAATTGAAGGTAGTGTGGGTCATTAAAGACAACAGGTCAGATTTGATTTGATAGACAACTTGAAAAAAAAAGGCGGCCAACCTCCCAACTGGCATTAAGACAAAATCAAGGATTAACACGTTTTCCCCTTACAAAATATTAATGGAAAGGTAAGTTCCCATACTCCAACCCACTTCTACTAATGACCAGAAATTAAATAAAACTAGAGTGTGCAGCTGGCATGAAAGAAAAGATGGTTGGGTGGGTACGTGGATGCCTCCACACAAACAAAATGTTTAACTAAAAAAAATGATATATTTACAAATCATTTAAGGGCACCTAGATAGCCAAGGGGGAAACATGAACACTACATCCTAGACAATGGTGCAACCAATGACAAGCTCCTCCTCTTTTGCATGAAAGGAGGCTCCGACACGAGAGTAATCAACATTAAACTAAAGTATATTAAAGGTAATTAATAACAATATTAATAAAAAAATATACACTAAAACAAATGATCGTCAATCAACAATTTAAATTATAATATTATTATAAACATTATTTTTATGTTTTTATGGCTAAAAATAATTATTATTACTCATATTAATGATGACAACTAGGAAAGCTCGAAGAAGCAAGGACCAAATTTTCCTTTAATAGGATAATCATATAGGACGCTATAAGGTCCACAGCTAGAGGTGTCGACTATGACTCGAGAAGGCAAGAAGGAGAGGGAGGTTGAAAAATTTTCACTTTGTGACAAATACAAATTCAACTAATGGTCAACAGAGCACACACACAACCTTCCCATGCTTAGCAAAAAGATCATCGGGTCAAGAAGCTGTGGTAACATCGAACGGGGAATTACATTATCCTTCCCTTTAAGAAAGCATCATCCTCGATGCGACATAACATTGAAGGAAGGAAGCGTGGAAAGCATCAAGGAACATATAAAGGTGAAAGTACACCCTATGGTTAAAATTTTAGACGTTAGAGCATGGCCATGGAGTGGCGTTAGAAATAATTTGGCAGAAGGTTTAACTTTCAAGGTTCTATGAAGATTGGCAGTTTCCTCTTATTCATTATTTAATTAATTCTCTTTTCCCTTTTTACATTATTCTTAACTCAGGTTCTTTTAAAATTTCATTGTTGTAGAATTTTAGTTTATTCATTCTTGTGGGTGCCCAACATGAACTGCTATCACAACACCCTACCAGGGTCATACACAACACTATTGAATTCACAAGCATACTTTTACATACTTTCATGACGTGCCACACCACAAGAGCTTAACCAAATATGGAAGAGAATATACATGGTCCACATAACATAGTACTTGTCACACATCTATGAGTGACATATAGAATACTTGAACAAAGTGTACTACAACAACCAGACATTTTCCACAATTTCACATATGAAGATTTTACATAACTCAGAAATAGCTACATGTACATAGGGTCAACAAGGGCATCAATGCCATATCCACAACATCATAAAACATATCCAACTACCATGAGTAACACGTACATCCTAAGACCACAACCAAAACATCATAACAACTCGTATACCTCCCAAAGCATCACACACACACACACACACACACACACACACACACACACACACACACACACACACAAATCTCTTATGCATCCATTAATCTCTTGTTCCTCCCTAAAGTCTCTTATGCCTCCCTCAAGGATGTTGATTTCCCTATGACCCTAGGCATGTGGAGTCTTGATACCCCTAACCCAAGTGACATAATAACTCATGGTTTAATAACCGATAGTCATTTGTAACTCCTTGGGGAATACTCCCATACAAAAAGTGGGTCCATAGGCCCCACCATTCCATGGTGCATCCCATCACATTATTACACACATCACGACAATAGAACCAACATAGCAATCTCGATTCAAATGCCAAGTGGCAAACTACAAGCTTTGGTCAATTTGTAAAAAAATTATATTTTAAAAAGGTCCAAATCCAAGAAAAATAAATTTCCAAATAGCTATAGTTATTGTAAAAATTGCATGTTAGTACCACAAGCCAAGGAAATGCCAAAAATGTATAACATGGAAATGAAGAAAAATGCTAGTCATTGCAGGAAAAAAGTAAAAAGTTCTATTTACAAATAAAATATACATGTAATAATATCACATTATGATAACTATGTGGCCTTATCTAGCCACCAAGGGGGTACTCAACGAGTTCTTTGGCACTCAGAACAATGAGCCTCAACTCATAAAATATCATATAAATAGTACAATTGTCATCATCTCTATCTGAATCATCCTGCCACCACTTCAACAAGGTAAACACAGTCATAGTTAAACTAAGGTTGCATCCATACAAAAACCACATAAGGAGATAGGAAAGGAACACAGGTCATCATCTATAGAACCAAAGGTCAGCTCTACTTACTAGCCCATGGTATACAATTCCTCACTCTAAACATACACTTTTACCAATTTCCCTCAGGTTTGGTTAGTGTAAGGTTCACAACATAACACGCAACTACATCACTAATACAATGGTCATCCATGCACATTAACCATAATGTATTACGCATGGTACCAATACAGGGTATGTCACATACATTACATTCACAGTTTACAACATCCCACATCACCACATGCTACACCTAAAGTGCAATCACTGTACGATAGGGATCATATACTCACCATATGTCCCAAATTTACGACATTAATCATTACATATCACATGAATTACAATTACATGATGAGCACCATTACAACATCCATTCAAATTCAATATACCATGGAATTACACATATTCCTACACAAGTGGTAATGACATCCTTAAGAAATCCAATTCACTACAAACAACCTAGTTACACAACATATCGTCACCCCCACACATCACGAATGCCAAAAAGGATCAATAATATGGAATACACAATCACATTTCTTACGCACACAAAAAAATAGTGTTCAAACTCAAATTATAATAGAATTTTCGGGAAGGAGAGAGAATACTCTCATCTTTAACACATCAACATGCCATCAGTTACGCACTAAGTGACATACACAACATGTGTGCTAACAATATCACAATTACGACATAGTTCACATCACGCTTAAACCACATTACTCTTCCAATATCAACCACCATCATGCAACACCATCACCATCATACAACACCATCATGTAATATCATCACAACTCCAAACTGGCCCAGAGGTTCAAGAGCATGAACCTTTGCTCTGATACCAAGTGTAATGCACACTAATTAGACACACAAGACAACATAGCAAAGTATAGGATAATTATTATTTTTGACTTGTTTAAAGTACAAAACAATACAACAGGTGGTCAAAATGGCTACAACTAACTCTTCAAACATCTTGACACAATGATGACCAATTAGACAACAAGGAAACATTCAGCACCCATCAAGGACAATTCACTTTTCTCTTCAACGAGGCACAACATAAATACCAACCACAATACATAGTTATAGTTCAGGACATCCCACTGTGAAAATATTCTTAAGGTTATTTATTTTACTGAAACCATGCCCTTCAAACTTGAACTTATGTTCCAGGAGATTCAGGTTATGAACCGCATAATCCTTCTTAAAAGGTTAGATTCCTTTATTTTATACTAGATACATAAGGCTTAGATAAAAATTACCGAAAGAGGTTCATGTTTACTTTGACAAATATTTGTTTAATTAGTTATTAGATTAACACTACAAGGGGTGGGGTGAAACAAATCCCACAAGGTTATCTAAACAACCAAAAGCTACAGAATCCTCATTTCAACCTCCATTGCATAAGAGACGAGTGCAATCTCTAATTGATGGAGATACCAATTTAGGTTCGGAATGACAAACCCCTTTGAGCAAGGATCAAACTTTTATCATGACTTAAGAAAAGGGTTACAAAGTACTATGGCAACAGTTGGAGAGAGAGAAGGTCAATTTATTTCATTATGATCTATTTAGTTATGTACCGGTCTCTTAATGAGAGTTAAGAGTTCAACTGGATTTGGGTAAAGCTTCATTTAGCAATCTGTTGATTAATTACGACAAAAAAAAACACATGGGGTCCCCAAAGAAGAGCATAAGTCTTAGAGTGTCCTTAATCAAACTCCCCTACTAACTAAGATCTGACTATATCCCCAAAAGCCAACAAGGAAAATACTTTTAGAAATAATTAATGTTTCATGACAAAGAGGATAAAATTTAATCCATAGCTTAGGATAATGAGGGTAGGTTTCTTTACACTAGTAGAAAACTCATTTCTTCCTAATTTAAGATTCTTAAATTCATCAACGAGAAACCCAATTTTCATTGTTATTTTATTTATTGATTCATCTATGAATTCATTTTATTTTATTTTTGTTTAACTTTAGAAGAAGGATTGCCACTCACTAAAATATACAAAGAATTGCACTAGTGCCAAGACCATGGGGGAATTATTAAACATGAAATTTTTATGAGACGAGAGAAGAAACTACCATTGCTAAACGAGAGGGATAAACATGGTTATAACATTTCTATTCAACATGGCCCACAAACCAAAGGTGTCACAAGATTCAATACAAATTTAGCTGATAACAAGAAGGTAACAACACTAGTCAAGCCATGCTACTACATTTTCATGAATATAAGATAATATTACCAAAAGAGTAATCATAACAAGGTGAAGATTGAATTTTTCTTCTCACAATGATACTTACAAGTTTTGCTACAAAAAGACAAGAAAACTTTATTTCACAAATATTGAGAATCTATGGCAAGATTCTCAACCCATCAAGTTGCGAGACATTCGGGGGTCTTTGTGATTCTACAATAAAACTAAGGCGAGAGTCCTTCCAAACTCCATTACAAGCACCATTGCAAGAATTACAAAAACATTGACATTCGTATCAGAACTTCATAAAACAACCTGATGAAGCCTTTACCAATCTTTTCTTTATCAACACACACAATCCATCAACACAAGTATTTGCTCGAGTCGGTTCATGAGAATTGAGCATGTTAAGACTACCCATTGCAACAGTAAGATAACATTTAAAAATATCATTAAAGGGATGTTCTATTTCAATAATGGATTAGAGCACAAACCACTAACAAATATTCTTCACATGAGACAGAGGTTTATACCCGCCAACCAGACGAAACCAAATATTCTAGTCAAGAAAAAAATTCAAGAGTATTGGGATTTCGATCATGTAATCTTGTAGATTACATGATCTAAATATAATACTTCGTCCATCATCGCTAACATATAAGAGAAGCCCAAAATACTAGATACAATCATTAGAGTGAAACATAAACGTAATATGTCCTTCCAGGAGAGAGGTTCTATTTTCACGGGATCAAAGGAGTTGAAAACTAAAGTTCAACCCACGAACTAATTTCTCTCATTGAAAGGATACTCCATAAGGCAATGATAAGAAAAGAAAGATAGTTGAAAAAACCAGAGATGGGCATTACTCGACAACCAAGTTACTTGATAAACAAGGTACGGGGCAGCGAAGGGCCTCCTATTTTCAAGTCCATTGAAGATGAGATTACCATTTAAACATCCTTCTAGGTTTCATAGCATAATGGGATTCGTAACCCCAAAATAAATAGTCTAGTTATTGATCCTTAGCCAGTTTTAAATATAACAATAGATCTATCAAGTAAAATCATTTCATTCACAAAATGGGTAAACCTTTTCATTAATTATTAGACATATTTCAACCCCAAGTCTAACAAGTCTATCTTATACTATATCAAGATCGATAATTAGAATAAATTTTCATTCCTTAAAGATCTAAAATCACATCAATAAGAGAGGGTGATATTACCCATGTTACCCATTGGTCCTAAAATCTAGTCTTAAGATAACTCGAAAGATCCTGTACAACCCCAGTAAATAAAAAGTCACCCATCCCCATAACCATTTTATATCATGGGCTCAAAAATTAAATCCACAAGATTGGGAATAACTCATTGGTCTCTTATCTCGCAAAAAGGACTTGATCACCAACCTAAATATGAATACCCAAACTGAAGTGGTGGCCTAGATCTAGGTTCTAACTACTCATAGTAGAAACATCATGTAAATACAACCCGTTGGTGCTCAATTGTAAACATTCCCCTTCATCATTTAAAATTTTTAGCCCACCTAGTTAGAAGTATTTTTTGTCTACATGTATGGATGCGTGAAAACTTTCTCCTTCATTTAGATGTCATTTTCAGTCCTTTCCTTGGGTCATGGATCACATTGAGTCTTGGTATTATTTATAGTTTTCTCTTAGCAGGAAAAAAATTTGTTGTTGGGTGTCTTCCACAATTATGTCTCCTTTGGAAATCATATCCCAAATAATCCTCGTCATTTTTAGGGATTATTTGAACACAAGGACCTATTCGTGTGTAAACGACACTCGATTTAGCACTATTGCTGGGGACTATTTGAATTGCAGAGGATTATTTGAACACTGGGACCTATTTATGTGTCAACAACACCGAACTGACACCATTTCCAAGGACTGTTTGAATTGCAGATGATTATTTGAACACTGGGACCTATTTGTGCAAAGAACACAATCTTAAATAATGGTCACCTGAGGAAGGCTTCCCACATTTCTAAAATGTTTGAAAAGGCTAAGTAATGTATGATTACCGAGCGTGAGCTCTTTGAAAAGGTAATCCAACTCCAACACATTTTTAATCATAATTTAACAACAGTTCTAATACAAGCCCGTTAGCAAAATAAAATACTCTTTTTAACTAAGCATTACATCTAAACAAACCCTAAGGAAGAAGGTTAAATGATTCATTTATTTCCCCAATCAAAAAACTATAGAATTTATTTATCTTATCAATTCATATTGTAATAAAGCAATCAAACAAGTGAAATATTCGGGCCCTTGAAAACAGTCATCTAGAGATCAGTAACACCTATCGTTTCATCTTTTAATGGGTGTTTTCCACAATTTAAACAAAGAAAAATAGCTCACCCCCAATATCATTCAACCTAATATCAGTCACATCTATTTATACTAGTCATCTTATTACTAAAAATTGAAACACCCTTTTTGCCTTTATGGGGTTCCGGACCTTAGGCCATCGGTGTAAATTTTATATTATTTTATCGAGTTAAATGCATGCATACCCCAGCGAAAAGGTATTAAATAAAATAGATAGATTTTTCATACCCATTTCACATCAAACAAGATAAATACTTAACACGAAATACCCACTTGGGTATCTTGTCTCCCACTAAAATATCTTTAAAACATTAAAGATTTCACTCTTTTCTTCTTAAAGCTTAGCCAACAAAAAGAAGTAATATTATTCTCATTTAATTCACAACGCAATAGCAAAAATATGAAGTCAAGTATTCCATCCAAATCTAATGATCCAAAATAAAGAAATAGAGGAAAATCGGAAAGATCAAGGAAAATCAATAAACAACCACAAACAAACGCATTCAAGGTGCCATTAAAAAGAAGATCACTCATTCCATGCAATTATAAAAGGGGTAGCAAAATGTTGCAAGGTTCAAACCTAAAATTCCTGAATGGAGCCTCCTTAAATTCACCCGGTCTATAATTCCTCTCTAGACTTGCCAAAATGTCTACCATGATCATGAAACATCCATATTTTTTTGTTTTAGCCTACAGGATGCCTCTGTTGTTCTGAGTCTCCTATTTTTTTGGCGCAGCTAGGAGGATGAAGGCACGATAGTTGAAAAAAATACACTAAAACAACATTTTCCTGTAAGGTCAACACATTTTCCACGAACCCCAAGTTGAAAAATCTTCACCACACTCTTGGAGCTAGGCGGTATTTTTCCACCACCGTAAAAACTAGAGTAAGATTTCAATAAAACAAAAGTTACAGAATCAGCGATCGAGACTCCTAATTTAGCATTTCCTTCCCTCTAAACATGGGCTAAAAACATGATGTGAATAAAACATTGAAGGCTAGTGTGGGTCATTAAAGACAACAGTCAGATTTGATTTGCTAGATAGCTTGAAAAAAATTGGCCAACCTCTAAACTAGCAATAAGACCAAAGCAAAGATCAACATGTTTTCCCCTTACAAAATATTAATGGAAATGCAATATCCCATCCTCCAACGCACATCCACTAATGACCAAAAATTAAATAAAACTAGAGTGGGCAGCTATCGAGAAAAGAAAAGATGGTGGGGGTGTTCATGGATTCTTCCACACAAACAAAACATTTAACCAAAAAAATGATATATTTACAAAGCATACAAGGGCACCTAGACGGCCAAGGAGGAAACATTAAACCTTAAACATGAACACTACATCCTAGAAAATGGTGCCACCAACAACAAGTTCCTCGTCTTTTGTGAGAAAGGAGGCTCGAGCATGAGAGAAATCACAATTAAAATAAAGTAGCTTAAAGGTAATTAATAACAATATTGATAAAAATTGACACTAAAACAAATGATCGTCAATTGACAATTTAAATTATAATATTATTATTAACATTATTTTTATGATTTTACAAACTAAAAACAATTATTATTGATATTAATGATGAAAACCAAGAAAGGTCAAAGAAGAGAGAACAATATTTTCCTTTAATAGGATAATCATACAGGATGCTACAAGGTCCACAACTAGAGGTGTTGACTACGACTCGAGAAGGAAAGAAGGAGAGGGAGGGTGCTAAATCTTCACTGCGACAAAGACAAAGTCAACTAATGGTCAACGGGAGCACACACACAACCTTCCCATGCTTAGCAAAGGTTCTTTGGTAAAGAACTTGGGTAACATCAAACGAGGTATTACAACATCTAATCGAGTTAGTCATCTAGGTTAATAAATTTCATGGTGTCTTGGTCGACATGGATCTTGTTTTCGGTTTTAGTTATCATCAACAATTCAACATGGAACTCCATGTGAATGCTTACAAGGCCTAATTTTATTTTACTCAAAATTTTAAGGAAAAAAATATTTTTGGGAAATGTAAAAGCCCTATCATTAATTCTAAGTTCCATTTCTATCTTAATATACAACATTCGAAATCCAATGCTTAACAAATAAATTATGAAATGTTTAATTTGAAGTTAGAGGAAGAGTGATGCATACCTTTTATGCTAATCCCATGATCCCTTAATTTGATGAGACCGCATCAGCATTACTCATTCTAGAAAAATTTGTGGGATTTTTCATTTCTCTAAAAAGCTCAAGTTTTGCGCATTCTTGCCACCAACACAATCCATGAGAGCATGTCTCTATGAGGCTTCTAGTCAAACAATTTTAGTGTCTTTTCCTTTATTCCCAATCACCACTAAGGTTACTAAACCCTTTGATATCCTCCTCTACTATTGCTTCCTAATATATGAAGGTTTAGATTACAATGCAAACAAGATAATTTATTTAACGCCTACTAAAATCTCCCACTTGAGACCCATGAACAACCAAGGATTAGTTACAAAATTATGGAATATTTTTTTAAAGTGTTAACATCCAAAGTATCAAGGACAATTAAATACAACTGATAACTTTTCCCATTATAATAATTACTAATTCGACATTATAAAGCAACAAGTGTAATAAGTTCACAACTAGCTCAAATATCCTTAGAGATTAATTTAATCACTCATCACATTAACATATTAGCTAAATATTCCCTGATTAAAAGTTTAGGGTTAAGGGACAAAAAAATTAAATACCCAAGGTATTTAATTCCACAAGATCTAAGATAAGAGAAAGGTTTAATTACGGGTGGGGAAAAGAATACATATTAAAAATCATAAGAGTAAATTCTTACTTACCCAATCCCGAACTCGTTAAAGATTCAATTTGATTTTTCCCATGCATGGGCTGGTGGAGCAGTGAGAACTTTAGCATTTTTTCCGCTTTTGCGACAAAATAGATATTTTCCCCCACATGTCCATGAGCCCGAAAGGGCACGTGTCGGCATTTCCCAACTCTAGTAGAAAGTCGGGCCACTGGAGAATTTTTAAACTTTTCTCCTTTTTACCAAAAAGCATTAAGGGATCAAAATAATCCGCACCTCCACCGATGACCAAGGTGCCATGTGTCATGCGTCTATTGGCTAGAGGGAGAAGTTAGGATACATTTCCCAAAGAAATTTTTGAAGCGCTAAGTTTTTAAGGGATCCGCACCTTTTCGACACCTCGTGATGGTATGTGGGAGCACCTGATTGGTTACGAGGCGATGGGGCCATAAAGAAAACTTATAAAAATTTTCAAATTTTAATTTTGAAAAAACTAAGGTTTAATGGGTTTTTTGCCTCCACCATTGCCTCATGAGGCCACATAGAAGCATCTGATTGGGCGTCAAGGCGAGGCGGGCGGTGGGAAAAATTAGGAAAATTTTCCCAAAATTTGATGAAAGAAAGACTTGTGGGTCAATAGAGCAACAAATAAATTTGTGACTTTGGCAATTCTTTTCCAAAAAGGTGCTAAGGGAAAATTCAGGCCCGTGGTCTGCGAAGGAAAATTTTATTCATTTAAAATTTGACAGTTAGATTATTTTGAGCCCGAAATGAAGTAAAAACATCAGAAGGCCATAAATTTTGATTGAGAACTTGATTTTTCACAAAAGAGGACTTTCTAGAAATCTCTCGACGTAATATTTGCACAAAAACCTTAGGAATTTCATTTTAACAAATTTTAAAGGGTAAATTTTGAGAAAAATTCTTTCTATCACTTAGAAAGTGAACTGGTATTTTTAACTTATCAATTTTTTCAAATTTGTCATTAATTCTTTTCCACTTGCCAAATAAGCATGGAGGATTTTACTTGGAATATTTTAGGATAGATTGCAAGGTTAAGTTTACTTGATTGATTTGCATTTAAAATTTATCAATTTTATACAACAAGAAGTCTGCAATTTTGCCTTTTCCCGATTTGAAAGGTTCTATAAAATTTTCATAAGTATTTTGGTATGTTTGGGGTCATTTTGACCTTACAAATAAAATTTGATATTTCATTTTGTCTTTTTGATGTTGCAGGGTCGATCTGTGCATTTTGATAAAACATTTGCCAGTTTTGAAAACATCTAACAGAGATCTAATTTGAAAGGATCTATTTTCCATTTATCATCTTCTAAGTATTAGAAATCATTCTGATCCAATCTAACTCATTAAGTTGATTTGAATCAACGTATTCAAATGCCAAATTAAAATTCTGATTTTCAAAACTTTCATTTCTAAAGAACAAAGCATTATGACATTTCTTCATACGTATTCACTTTTTCATCTTTCCAATAGAGATTTCAAATTACATTCAACAATGAAATTTCTAATGAAACCAATATCATTTGAACAAAGTAACCACTTCTATTTATTTAGATCAAATAAACTTTACAATTACAACTCTTTCTCATTACATTCCTTTTACAAACAGAATACACAGTACTTTTGTTTCACATTCAAAAGTGATTTTATTTCCAAAACATAGTAACTCTTCAAAGACAAAATGTGTATTAAATTATGATCCACATCAAGTGGGGCAATGGTTTACAAAATTAGTTTCCCAAGGGAATTTAAGAACTTTGTCTTCTTCCTCAATTACAATATACATAATACAATTTCTTCCACATTTATTCAAAAACAGAGAACATAGTATATAAATTTCACAATTCAATTTACAACTTTCATAGCCCATACAGACCATCTTTCCATCACAGATAATGTACAAGTTCATCCACTTCAAAGTGGGAAGGGTTACAATAAGTAATAATCTCAACAAGGACTGTTAAAATTTTCTTTGTTCCTCTAATCCAGAATAGCAACATGAATATCCTCCATTTTTCTTTATTTCAATTTTATCACAACATAATAGGGGGAAAGGAAATGCTCTCCACCCAACCAAGACATCCAATGAAAAGGATAATTCGTCCTTCTTCATTGGCCCCGAGCCCCAACCATATTGCAATTAGAAATGATTTTCAACACATGGAAATAATAGAATTCCACAACACAAAGACAAATTTCTCATTTAAAATGCAGTCCCAAACAAAACTGTAATTTTCCACCATAGAAAAAAAAAAAAACAACACTCAGGCTTCATCATGCAAGCCAAAGGAGCAAGAAACTATGGGGGATGTTGCTTATGCCTCCCAAGGGGAAATGGGTATCACCACCTGAGAAAAACTGCCAAAATATATATCATTTCAAATCCCTGACATGCCCTTATGCCTCCCCCAAGTACCCCTTATTCCTCACATTTCCTTATGCCTCCCTAACCTCTTATGGCACCCCATAATGAGTAAAGAAATGTAAGCTATTTATTTGTAAGGTAGAACCCAAATCCCAACTCCCTCCATAGTTATACCTCCCCAAAAAAACTTATGCCTCCAAAAAATGCCCCATAGTCTTCTCCTACACCATCCCTAGGCCATCTACCCAACCAGCCAACAAATAAAACAACACATTCAAACATTCAACCATTCACATATGCATACAAATAAAAGGAGATTATTTCCAAGAGCTAAGCTCTTACCTCTCCATGATGGAGTTTGTTTCAAGTTCCAACTAGCAAGATTTCTAATGCAAAATAGCCCAAGATCAACAAAACACAAGTCTATAAAAAGTCTATAACTTTCTCCAAAATTAAGAGCTCCAAATAGCAAAATAATTCACCCCAAAATAAGTATGCAAAAGTACAACAACCAAAAGAGTGTAACCCCCAAACAATAAAATGAATTCGAATATATAGAAGGGGGAAGAGAGGAGGATGAGGTGGATCTTTGTAGGATGCCACATCACACATCCTCAACTCTAACTCACAAGTCAACTTCAATCTCCAAGACACAACAAATAAGCGGGTGAATAAATGGCGAGTCTTACTTACACACTCAAATCAAGCCCATAGCCAAAAGGACTAAAATTAATTTCAAGCAAGAAGTAAAATTTAAACATTGATCTAGGCTTACAAAAATGCATAATGAAAGATATATTTAAACTCTCCAACCATAGGTAAGGCTGGTATGCAACTTTGAGAGGTATGGGACAAGTTTAACTTGACCCACAAGCCTCCAAAATAAGCCTCCACGGACAAATTCGAATTCGAAGAAGATGAACTATTTCATACTCCAAATTTACTTACACATCTCTTACACATCACTTACACATATCTTACAACATTTAATACAAGAGTCAACCACTCCAATAATTACTTTCTTATGACCCAATTTGATTAATTTATTTTAACAATATGATTACTTACATTATATACTACAATTTATTTAAATAAAAAGGGGTAAACACATCACTTAAACAAACACATACAAACATCATTAAAAAGGAACCAAATAAATAAATACACATAACCCTTGGTCACATTTATAGGTGATCCCCCCATGGGAATCCCTAACAACAATCCAACACACAAAAAAAATACAAGTTGCCATGGTGACCTTGTTGAATTCATCTAGAATTCCATTGTCGTTGGTCTCCAATCCCCTAATGTTTGTTGTGATAATTTAACCTACAAAAAAATTACCTCCTTCGACCTCGTGGCCATATCAAAACATCCAAATGAATATAAATATAATTTCAAAATCATCAATATATATATGAATCACAACAATATCAAGGCAACCAACAATATCATTTACAATTTTATCAACAACTATATGATCATCATATTACTATCATTTTCTAGATCTACTCAATATATCCAAATATCACATGTCCGAACAACATCCATAAATATAACCATGTTAGATAGTATATCATCCTCAATATATAAAGTGTCTCTAGTAATCATCATGCATCATATATGAATCGAGTCAACAATAATCCATAATCTGACATCTTAACACCCTACTAAATAAAAACTATAATAATGTCCATAATATAGTCAACAATATCATGATCAATATCAAAAGTGTGAAAGGGAAGTGAGCACTACATTTCCTTCCCTTAGACTCAAATTCCTCCTGGAAGTCATTGAAAGAGAGATAGGAACAAATGCAATAGAAAAAGGATCACTCCCATTATGGGATTGCTTGCTTCAAACAAGTGTGGGTCTATAGAACCCAAGTTTGGTCCAATGCAATTCAGCAATAAGAAGGGAGATTGTAAGGGATGAGTTCTAAAATTTCTGCATGTAAGCCTATGAACATTTAAATCTAGAGAGTAACTTTACGCTATCAACCAAGATACAACACATAGCAATATAACATGAAGAGTTCAAAAGAATCTTAAGAGTAACCACCAAGTAGCGGAATAATAAGGAGAATTCTATGAGTTGAGAAAGACCACATAGTTTCCCAAGGAATACAACATACTACAATAATAAAAATTAAGGTTTCCACTAGGGTTAAATTATGCTTTCATAGTTTGTTGTTTAGGCAAGGCTAGCAGAATCAACCAAGACCAAAAATTTTTACGAGAGACATGTTTACTCAAGTTCCCACAATTTGAGGTCACACAAGATGAGGTTAATCAACAAGGAAGGACACCTAAATCAACAAGCATTTACAATCGAGGAACTATTTATGGAAAACACTTCTATAACTCGATAGGGTACAGTCAAACTTTCATGGTAAAATTAAGCAATTCCATGACCACAAGGTTTCCTATAGTCTGATTTTTTTTCTACACTTTTGTTTTAAGAATCGAACACACCACACCAACCAAATCTAGAGACGTCAACCATTTATCAAAAGAAAATATATATATACAAATATCTATATCTCCCCTAGCAACTAACATATCAATACAAGAAGTACCATTCTCAATAATACAATGGGATTCATTTATCTTATTTCCTGATCAAGCTCGGAATAACCACAAAGAGAGCACAAGCATAAATCGTAACACCAGAGAGCACTCAAGGTCTCTAGGGAGAAGAACAAGTAACACAGGGTCCAACTACAATCCAAGGTGCATCGTATCAAAAGTGAGTAACAACTTACAAAAACATCTTGTGCTTTCCTTCCCAATGAAAAGAGAGGCAACAACAACAATGTGTCTCAAGAAGAAAATAAGACTTCCCAAAGTTATGTCATATCCTTAACATATGTTGCCTTAAAATTTCAATAACTTAGGTCTCCAAGGACAAGACAACACGCAAGGAGGTTTCTTCTCAAACAAGAGGTAAGTCTTAATCCAAAAATACCACAACTCACACTCGTCAAGCTATGGGACAATAAGGGTATGATGACCCAAAAATCCCACAAGAAAGGCACATACATCTATGAACAAGAAAGTACTAAGCAACTAGAACACATTACTAACCACTAGGTGTTTCACAATTCTGGGTAGGTGACAAAACCACAGGTTCAACTATACATTGCACTCAATACACATAAATCTTACTTATTTTACAACTCAACTAAATAAGTCAAAAGTTGTGGTTTTGTTTTCTAATCACATTTCTTTACGATTTTTCTTAATCAAACTTACTCCTATTATGACATCACAAGTTTGTGCTATAAGGGCCACTAAGGGGTCATGATATCTCTTCGTTTTCTAAAGGCTTAAAAGAGAAAAGGTGTTATTGTTACTCTAGGGGAGGTAGATGGAATTTTTTTCCCTTTCTATTCTTCTACATGGTTTTTATTTCTTCTATTAATCTACCAAGGTTAAAGCAAGGACCATTTTCTCTTTCTATGTTTGAGTTTATTTGTTAAGCTTCTAGGCCAAAACTCCTCAATTATAGTTTTATGATGTTTGGGTGAGTCGGTTTGTCGATTAAAAATGTAATGATAAAGAAGGGTAAACATATCACACTATTACTTTTATGGAAAACAACATATCACATTTTTAATTCTAAAGGAATAAGAGGCATTCAACATAGCAACACATTATTAATTTTGTAAGAACTAGGAAACAATCAATCAACATGGATCACAACAATATTTCGATATTTTTCCACTAATTACAAGTACCTTAAAACATTCCTAGTGGGTTCTACAAGTTCTCAAAATAAGTTACAAGGAAGGCCCATTAAAGAAACATAATTACTTTTACTGATCTACTAGGGTTTAACAATGTTTGTTGTTTTAGTGAAAAATATTTTACTCACATGATAAGACAAGGAAAGTTTTCAAATCTACACCCATATTACCACAGGATACCACCAACCAAGCAATCAAAATGAAAAGGAAATATTTTAACTATAAGAACACCACATACTCATTAGAAAGCATCAAATGTAAGCATCCAATCAGCTATCTATTTAACATGGCTTTACGACCAAGAGTTACAGCTTCGCAAGAAGAATCACATTATAAAATACCACCAAGATTAAATCATCAAGGTCTAATTACACTAACATCACTAGTGGCATGATCCAAAAGTCTCAAAGCATCCATAAGTGTCTCCACGTAATTAAATATTAATAGGTCATATAGTGTTATTCATAGTAACTTAAAATGTTTAAGGAAAGGGTAGGCTTATTTATAGGTCAAGAGGGAAAACAAACACAATACTCGAATGGGATTAATTCTAACCATAATTACCAAGACGCATACAACCCTCAAGTCACTACTTTATATAACGAAATTAAGAAATCATAATAAAACATAGCATGCCATCGAAAAGAAGCCACTAAAAGACACACACTTTTCCACTAACATCCGAGCTAGCCCAAAGCAACTTGATTCTAACATAGTTCCTTAACCCACGGTTAAACACCTCTACTCTAACAAGGTTCAAGCTCTTACCAGATTGTAAGAGAATCACCACCACCGCTAATAGACTACCAACTAGAATGCACAACACAACGAGCTCTCTATCTAGCAAGGTCGAGAAATGAAAATGTCACTCTGAGATCCTAGACACCCTCATGGTTCCATGCATCCAAATAACCCAAGGCATAACTTTAAAACACCTAAGAAGACATTCAAGACACCCAGGGTGTACCCCCATATGATGAAATGTCACAATACATACAACGTAGAACCAGCTCATCATTAAGCAAGAAGGAATCACATAATGTTTAGCTAAGTAGCCAACAATATCAACGAGCTCCGAGTCACCAATCAAAATAAAGTCCAAGAAATATCGACAATCAAGGAAAGTGGCTAAGTAGCCGCATTGCAAAGTCTGAAAATTCTCAAAAATATAAATAACTAGAAGAGCCTTAGAGCTTCTCAATCCAATCATAAAATAAGATGCTGGTCCTTGATAAAATGACACAAGTTTACGAATGTAAAATACAAAACATTAACACCACATTCACTTTGCATCCCTTCATGGCCGCCAATAGGGGTACTCTACCTCGAGGTCAGTTCTAAGGACACATACATAGGATTGGGTCATAAACGACACCCAGACTTAATGTCCACTCTCCCATGTGGGTAACGAAATGAAAAACTGACAACCAAACCATCCTTCCTAACCACTTGAAGGAAGGAAGCTCTAAAAAGCTTCTAATTAACTCTTCCCGACCCCCGAACACAACCACTATTGTCTAACCACAAGAATCACACCATACAGTTTATCATTCCAACAACTCCAATAAGGAAGGGTCTCAAAATGGCTCAACGCATCATACAATTAAATCAAGATTTAGGACTTGTAAAACAACACATTTTCAAAGGAGAACCAAGTTTCCACTACACTAGAAGTTCACAAAAATCAATTTAATTTAACATTTTCAGTTACCTAGGTTTAGAAAAAATGCCACTAAGTAAGCACAACAACTCAAGCAACTTATTATTTTATTATTATTTTAATTCTGGTAGTTCAAATAAATAGAGTAATCTAATATTTTGATACATGTTTCTTTTTTTTCAATTTTCAAACAAAGTTTTTTTCTATATTTAAAAGTGTGCTAGATTTATAGTTCATGTCTCTTATTTTTTAGTGTGCCCAAGGGTCCAAGCTTTGAACCCATGGCTCTAGATACCAAGTGTAACACCCGCTAAAATCTCCCACTTGAGACCCATGAACAACCTAGGTTTAGTTACAAAATATTGGAATAATTTTTTTAAAAGTGTTAACAACCAAAGTCTCAAGGATAATTAAATTAACCGATAACTTTTCCCATTATAATAATTAGTATTCCCACATTATAAAGCAAAAAGTATAATAACTCCACAAATAGCTCAAATCTCCTTAACGAATTAATTTAATCACCGATCACATTGACATATTAACTAAATATTCCCTGATTAAAATTTTAGGGTTAAGGGACCAAAACAATTAAATACCCAAGGTATTTAATTCCACAAGATCTAAGACAAGAGAAAGGTTTAATTATAGTGGGGAAAAGAATACATATTTAAAATCATCAGAGTAAATTCTTACTTACCCACTCCCAAATCTCGGTTAAAGATTCAATTTGATTTTTCCCATGCACGGGCCGGGCAGGAGCAGGATAACTTTAGCACTTTTTCCCCCTTTTGGGACAAAAGAGAGATTTTCCCCCATGTGCCCATGCAAGCCCGAAAGGGCACGTTTTAGAATTTCCCAACTATGATGGAAATTCGGGCCTCCAGAGAATTTTTAGATTTTACTCCTTTTTCTGAAAAGCACTAAGGGATCAAAACGATCCGTACCTCCATCGATGCCCAAAGCACCACATGTCAGTCATCCATTGGTCACGGGTCGGTGGGCTAGTGGGAGAACTTAGAAAAAAATTCCCAAAGAAATTTTTTTGAAGCGCTAAGTTTTTAAGGGATCCACTCCTCCACCGATGCCTTATGATGCCATGCAAAGCACTCGATTGGTTGTGGGCCGATCGGGCTGTGGAGAAAACTTATAAAATTTTCCAAATTTTAATTTTGAAAAACACTAAGGTTTAACGGGTTCGTGCCTCCACCATTGCCTCATGAGGCCACGTAGTAGCATCTGATTGGCGAGTGGGTAGGCGGGGTGGCAAGAAAAATTAGGAAAATTTTCCCAAAAATTTCTTTTTTAACTTAGGTAATATTTGACGAAAGAAAGTCTTGCGGGTAAGGGAAGAGGTGATGAAATTCGTGCCTTTTGAGTTTTTTTACAAAAAGCTGATAAGGGAAAATTTGGGCCCGCGGGTCCGCCAAGGAAATTTTTATTCATTAAAAATTTGTCAGTAAGATTATTTTGATCCCGAGATGAAGTAAAAACTTCATAAGGCCATAACTTTTTATTAAGAACTCAGTATTTGCCAAACGAGGACTTTCTGGAAAGCTCTCAACGTCCTCTTTGCAAATCAACCTTATGAATTTGATTTTAACAAAGTTTAAAGGGTAAATTTTTAGAAAATGTTTTTCAGTCACTTAGAAAGTGAACTGGTATTTTTAACTTATCAATTTTGTTCAAATTTGTCGTTAATTCTTTTTCCACTTACCAAACAGGCATGGAGGATTTTACTTGGAATATTTTAGGATAGATTGCAAGGTTAAGTTTACTTGATTGATTTTCATTCGAAATTTATCAATTTTATATAGCAAGAAGTCTGTAATTTTGCCTTTGCTCGATTTGAAAGGTTCTATAAAATTTTCATAAGTATTTTGGTATGTTTGGGGTTGTTTTGACCTTACAAATAAAATTTGATATTTCATTTTTTCTTTTTGATGTTATAGGGTCGATCTATGCATTTTTATAAAACATTTTCCATTTTTGAAAAAATCTAACAGAGATCTAATTCGAAAAGATCTATTTTCCATTTATCGTCTTCTAAGTATTAGAAATCATTGCAGATCAAATCTAACTCATTAAGTTGATTAAAATCAATGTATTCAAATGCCAAATTACAATTCTGGTTTTGAAACTTTCATTTCTAAAGAAGAGAGCATTATGAAATTTCTTCATATGTAGTCACTTTTTCATCTTTCCAGAGAGATTTCAAGTTACATTCAAGAATCGATTTCTAATGAAATCAATATCATTTGAAAAAAGTAACCACTTCTATTTGTATAGATCAAATACAACTTTACAATCACAACTATTTCTCATTACATTCCTTTTACAAATAGAATACAAAGTAAATTTATTTCACATTCAACAGGGATTATATTTCCGAAACATAGTAACTCTTCAACAAAAATGTGTATTAAACTTTAATCCACATTAAGTGGGGAAATGGTTTACAAAAGTAGTTTCATGAGGACTTTCAAAAATTTGTCTTCTTCCTCAATTACAATATACAGAATACAATTTCTTCCACATTTATTCAAAAATAGAGAACAGAGTATATCTCTTTCACAATTCAATTTACAACTTTCATAGCCCATACAGACCATCTTTCCATCACATATAATGTACAATTTCATCCACTTCAAAGTGGGAAGGGTTACAATAAGTAATAATCTCAACAAGGACTGTCAAATTTTTTTTTTTTCCTCTACTCTAGAACAACAACATGAATATCCTCCATTTTTCTTTATTTCAATTTTATCACAACAGAACAGGGGGAAAGGAAACGCTCTCCACCCAACCAAGACATCCAATGAAAAGGAGAAGTCATCCTTCTTCATTGGCCCTCGAGCCCCAACCATATTGCAATTAGAAATGATTTTCAACACATGGCAACAACAGGCTTCCACAACACAAAGACATATTTCTCATTCAAAACACAGTCCCAAAAAAATACAGTTTGCCACCATAGAACAAAACAACAAACAACACTCACGCTTCATCATGCAAGCCAAAGGAGCAAGAAACTATGGGGATGTTGCTTATGCCTCCCAAAGGGGAAATATGTATCATCACCTAAGAACAAACCGCCAATATATATATCATTTCAAATCCCTAACATGTCCTTATGCCTCCCCAAGTACCCCTTATTCCTCACATTTCCTTATTCCTCCCCAACCTCTTATGGCACCCCATAACGAGTAAATAAATGCAAGCTATTTATTTGTAAGGTGGAACCCAAATCCCAACTCCCTCCACACTTATACCTCCCCAAAACACTTATGCCTCCCACAAAATACCCCATAGTCTTCTCCTACACCATCCCTAGGCCATCTACCCAACCAACCAACAAATAAAACAACACATTCAAACATTCAACCATTCACATATGCATACAAATAAAAGAAGAGTATTTCCAAGAGCTAAGCTCTTACCTCTCCATGATGGAGTTTGTTTCAAGTTCCAACCAACAAGCTTTCCAATGCAAAATAGCCCAAGATCAACAAAACACAGGTCTATAAAAAGTCTACAACTTTCTCCAAAAGTAAGAGCTCTAAATAGAAAAATAATTCGCCCCAAAATAAGTATGCAAAAGTACAACAACCAAAATAGTGTAACCCCAAACAAGTAAAATTAATTTGAATATATAGAAGGGGGAAGAGAGGAGGATGAGGTGGATCTTTATAGGATGCCACATCACACATCCTCAAATCCAACTCACAAGTCAACTTCAATCTCCAAGACACAATAAATAAGTAGGTGAATAATATGACAATCTTACTTACACACTCAAATCAAGCTCATATCCCAAAAGACTAAAATTAATTTCAAGCAAGAAGTGCAATTAAAACATTCAGCTAGGCTTACAAAAATGCATAATGAAAGATATATTTAAACTCTCCAACCATAGGTAAGGTTGGTATGCAAATTTAAGAGGTATGGGACAAGTTTAACTTGTCCCACAAGCCTCCAAATTAGCCTCCAAGGAAAAATTCAAATTCCAAGAAGATGAAGTGTTTCATACTCCAAATTTACTTACACATATCCTACAACATTTAATACAAGAGTCGACTAGTCCAATAATTACTTTCTTATGACCCAATTTGATTAATTTATTTTAACAATATGATTACTCACATTATATATCACAACTTATTTAAATAAAAAGGGATAAACACATCACTTAAAAAAACACATACAAACATCATTAAAAAGGAACCAAATAAATAAATACACATAACCCTTGCTCATGTTTAAAGGTGATCCCCCAAGGGAATCCCTAACTACAATCCAACACACACAAATAAATACAAGTTGCCATGGTGACCTTGTTGAATTCAAATAGAATTCCATTGTGGTTGGTCTCTAATCCCATGATGTTTGTTGTGATAATTAAACCAACAAAACACAATTACCTCCTTCAGCTTCATGTCCATTTAAGAACATCAAAATGAATATAAATATAATTTCAAAATCATCAATATATATATGAATGATAACAATATCATTTACAATTTTATCAACAACTATATGATCATCAAATTAATTCAATTTTCTAGGTCTACTCAATATATCTAAATATCACATGTCTAAAAACATCCATAAATATAACCATGTCAAACAATATATCATCCTCAATATGTAAAGTGTCTCTAGTAATCATCATGCATCATATATGAATCAGAGTCAACAATAATCCATAATCTGACATCTTAACACCCTACTAAATCAAAACTATAATAATGTCCATAATATAGTCAACAGTATCATGATCAATATCAAAAGTGTTGAAGGGAAGTGGGCACTACAACACCATCCCCTTAGAATCGAATTCCACCTGGAAGTGGAAAGAGAGATAGGAATGAATGCAACTAAAATGGATCACTCCCACTATGGGATTTCTTGCTTCAAACAAGTCTGGGTCTATAGAACCCAAGTTTGGTCCAATGCAATTCAGCAATAAGAAGGGAGATTGTAAGGGATGAGTTCTAAAATTTCTACATGCAAGCCTATGAACATTTAAATCTAGAGAGTAACTTTACGCTATCAACCAAGATACAACACATAGCAATATAACATGAAGAGTCCAAAAGAATCTTTAGAGTAACCACCAAGTAGTGCAATAATAATGAGAATGCCATGATTTGTGAAAAGACGACATAATTTCCCAAGGAATACAACATACTACAATAATGAAATTAAGGTTTCCACTAGGGTTAAATTATGCTTTCATAGTTTGTTGTTTAGGAAAGGCTAGCAGAATCAACCAAGACCAAAAATTTGTACAAGAGACATGTTTACTCAAGTTCCCACAATTTGAGGTCACACAAGATGAGGTTAATCAACAAGGAAGGACACCTAAATCAGCAAGCATTTACAATCGAGGAACTATTTATGGAAAACACTTCTATAACTCGATAGGGTACAGTCAAACTTTCATGGTAAAATTAAGCAATTCCATGACCACAAGGTTTCCTATAGTTTGATTTTTTTTCTACACTTTTGTTTTAAGAATTGAACACACCACACTAACCAAATCTAGAGACATCAACCAATTAGGAAAAGAAATATATATAATATATATATATATATATATATATATATATATCCTTAAGCAACTAACATATCAATACAAGAAGTACCATTCTCAATAATACAATGGGATTCATTTATCTTATTTCTTGATCAAGCTTAGAATAACCACAAAGAGAGAACAAGCATAAATCATAACACCAAAGAGAACTCAAGGTCTCTAGGGAGAAGAACAAGTAATGCAGGATACAACTAAAATCCAAGGTGCATCGTATCGAAAGTGAGTAACAACTTATGAAAAAATCTTGTGCTTTCCTTCCCAATGACAAGAGAGGAAACAACAACAATGTGTCTCAAGAAGAACAAGAAGAAAATAAGACTTCCCAAAGTTATGTCATATCCTTAACATATGTTTCCTTAAAATTACAATAACTTAGGTCTTCAAGGACAAGACAACATGCGGGAGGCTTCTCAAGTAAGAGGTAAGTATTAATCCAAAAAGACCACAACTCACACTCGTCGAGGTATGGGATGATAAGGGTATGATGACCCAAAAATCCCACAAGAAAGGAACATACATCTATGAACAAGAAAGTACTAAGAAACTAGAACACATTACTAACCACTAGGTGTTTCAAAATTCCTTATAGGTGACAGAACCATAGGTTTAACTATACATTACACTCAATACACATAAATCTTACTTATTTTATAACTCAACTAAATAATTCAAAAGTTGTAGTTTCATTTTCTAAGCACATTCCTTTATGAGTTTTCTTAATTAAACTTCCTCCTATTATGACATCACAAGTTTTTGCTATAAGGACCACTAAGGGGGCATGATATCTCGTCATTCTATAAAGGCGTAAAAGAAAAAAGTGTTTATCTTACTCCTAGGGGAGGTAGATGGAAATTTTTTCCCTTTCTGTTCTTCTACATGGTTTTTATTTCTTCTATTAATCTACCAAGGTTAAAGCAAGGACCATTTTCTCTTTCTATGTTCGAGTTTATTTGTTAAGCTTCCAGGCCAAAACTCCTCAATTATAGTTTTATGATGTTTGGGTGAGTCAGCTTGTCAATTAAAAATTTAATGAGAAGGAAGGGTAAACATATCACACTATTACTTTTATGGAAAACAACATATCACGTTTTTAATTCTAAAGGAATAAGAGGCATTCAACATAGCAACACATTATTAATTTTGTAAGAACTAGGAAACAATCAATCAACATGGATCACAACAATATTTTGATATTTTTCCACTAATTACAAGTACCTTAAAACATTCCTAGTGGGTTCTACAAGTTCTCAAAATAAGTTACAAGGAAGTCTAATCAAGGGAACATTATTACTTTTACTAATCTACTAGAGTTTAACAATGTTTGTTGTTTTCGCGAAAAATGTTTTACTCACATGATAAGACAAGGAAAGTTTTTAAATCTACACCAATATTACAACAGGATACTACCAACCAAGATGTCAAAATTACAAGGAAATATTTTAACTATAAGAACACCACATAGTCACTAGAAAGCATCAAATGTAAGCATCCAATCAGCTATCTATTTAAGATAGCTTTATGACTAAGAGTTACTGGCTTCGCAAGAAGAATCACATTATAAAATACCACCGAGATTAAATCATAAAGTTCTAATTACACTAACATCACCAGTGGAATGGTCCAAAAGACTCAAAGCATCCATAAGTGTCTCCACGTAATTCAAAATTAATAGGTCATAGAGTGTTATTCATAGTAACTTAAAAAGTTTAAGGAAAGGGTAGGCTTATTTATAGGTCAAGAGGGAAAACAAACACACTTAATTTACACACACAATACTCGAATGGGATTAATTATAACCATAATTACCAAGATGCATACAACCCTCAAGTCACTACTTTATATAATGAAATAAGGAAATCCTGATAAAACTTAGCATGCCATCGAAAAGAAGCCACTACCAGACACACACTTTTCCACTAACATCCAGAGCCAGCCAAAAGCAACCTGATCCTAACATAATTCATCAACCCATAATTAAACACCTCTACTCTAACAAGGTTCAAGCTCTTACTGGATTGTAAGATAATCACCACCACCACTAACAGACTACCAATTAGAACACACAACACAACGAGCTCTCTATCTAGCAAGGTCGAGAAATGAAAAAATCACTCTAAGATCCTAGAAACCCTCAAGGTTCCGTGCATCCAAAACCAAGGTATAACTTTAAAAAACATAAGAAGACATTCAAGAAACCCGGGTATACCCCATATGATGAAATGTCATAATATATACAGCGTAGAACTAGCTCATCATTAAGCAAGAAGGAATCACATAACATTTAGCTAAGTAGCCAACAATATCAACGAGCTCCGAGTCATCAATCAAAATAAAGTCCAAGAAATATCGGCAATCAAGGAAAGTGGCTAAGTAGCCGCATTGTAAAGTTTGAAAATTCTCACAAAAATATAAATAACTAGAAGAGCCTCAGAGCTTCTCAATCCAATCATAAAATAAGATGCTGGTCCTTGATAAAATGACACAAGTTTACGAATGTAAAATACAAAATGTTAACACCACATTCACTTCGTAGCCCTTCATGGCTGCCAATAGGGGTACTCTACCTTGAGGTCAGTTCCAAGGACACATACGCAAGATTGGGTCATAAATGACACCCAGACTTAATGTCCACTCTCCCATGTGGGTAACAAAATGAAAAACTAAAAACCAAACCATCCTTCCTAACCATTAAAGGAAGGAAGCTCTAAATAGCTTCTAATTAACTCTTCCCAACCCCGAACACAACCACTATCATCCAAACACAAGAATCACACCATATAGTTTATCATTCAAACAACTTCATTAAGGAAGGGTCTCAAAATGGCCCAATGCATCATAAAATTAAATCAAGATTTAGGACTTGTAAAACGACACATTCTCAAAGAGAACCAAGTTTCCACTACATTAGAGTTCACAAAAAAAAATTTAATTTAACATCTTCTATAACCTAGGTTTAGACAAAATGACACTAAGTAAGCACAACAACTCAAGCAACTTATTATTTTATTATTATTTTAATTCTGGTAGTTCAAATGAACAGAGTAATATAATATTTTTATACATGATTTTTTTTTCAACTTTCAAACAAGGTTGTTTTCTAGATTTAAAAGTGTGCTAGGTTTACATTTCATGTCTCAAGTTTTCTAGTGTTCTTAAGGGTCATAGCTTTGAACCCACGGATCTAATACCAAGTGTAACGCTCGCTAAAATCTCCCGGTTGAGACTGTTGGTGCTCAAAATAGTCTCACCCCATTTGCGCATTTGAAATATTACTTATTTATGGCCTCTCTCATTTTTTTCCTTCCCGTGTTGTGCTGTTGATCCTTGTGGCCATTTTTAATTGGTTCTGGGTTGTAAATCACTTAAGAGTTTTATATTTTGAGTCTCCCGTACATTTATCCTTCAAAACTCATGTTTTCTGTTCTCTCTATTTCCCACAGTTTAGATTTGTTGTCCTTGATGTTTCTATCCCATATACTCTAAGAAAAATGAATGGATGTGTTCTTGAACAACGTATTTGAGCCCTGTAACATTTCTAAACTTTTTGTCCTTGAAGAAAATTTCATTCCCAGGCTCAAATTATTTTTTTTCTATATTTTATAGTATGACGGGCATTTCTCTGGTCAAATTTGTATCCTTGTATCTACAAGGGATATGGAACCTTTTGATTGGACGCGGACTCTGCTTTGGTACTTATAGAAATTCATGGAAAGCCTTAACTCAAAATGTGTCCACATGGAAAAATGACACTCGTTTGAAGATCTAATTTTTGGTTTTGACTTGGAGTAGTGCCGGGGGACACGTGGAGGCTTGCACTACTTGGCACGAAACTTAAACAAATTTTCATGTAGTTGGGGGCGGTTTGGTAGAACAAGACATGTGGTAACCTCATGCTCATTCAGGGTCTCTGACTTGGGCACCATCTTGAAGTTGCACCATGAAGACACATGGAGGAGCCACACATGTTCGAGGGTGACCTTTGAGTTTCAATTTAAATAAGTGCCGAGTTGACATGTGGAGGCCTCCGCTTGCTTTACATTTTACTTAGAGTTTTCAATTTCTAAAAGGATATTTCCTCGAGCATGACACATGGCACCTTCCCGAGCTTCAAGCATTCATTCAAACCTTGTCGAAGAAAGACATGTGGCGAGCCCGCACTCGTTCTAGGTATCAATGTTTTGGGACCGCCTCGAGGTGTGCCATGGTCACACGTGGCAGTTTGAAAAGTTAAAAATACGGGAGGTAGACCATCGAAGGTGGCTTGGATTTTTTTCCTCAAGGATTAAAATTTCAAAATGGACCACAAGCCCGATGAGGGAAATAGTCAAAGTTTTACCCCGCCAATAAGAAAGGTGTGGGTTCTCGAGGAAATTTGGAAAAAATCTTTTTTAGAAAAAGAGTCAAAAGTAAAAAAGGAAGACAACACCGCTCCAATCACATTTGGACATGTGTCAGGCTCGTTTCCAGAGGGCGAAGCTACGGGGAAAATTTGGAAAATTTTCCTTTTTTCAAAAAGAGAGTTAAATGGCAGAATTTGAGAGTGGTTCCGCTCTAATCATATTTGGACACATGTTGGGCTCGTTTCCTAATGGCGGAGGTGCGGAGCAAAATTTGAAATTTTCTTTTTTAAAAAAATTTGTAAAAAGTCAAGGGAAGCCCGGGTCTTTTCTAATGTTTGAAATATGCCACATGAGTGGCCCAAATTCAAAGTAAAGATCAATACTACTATTTGTGAATCTAAATCGATTTCCCTAATTTTTTTCTTGAAACACCTCTGGAAGTGTGAGTCTGCATGATTTCTTGGTCTTTTCTACACACCGAGTAGAGAAGGAAGTTAATGTTGATATCTAAAGTTTGGTGGGAAGATCTAGAGGACATCTTTCGCCATTAAAATGGTTTGACTTTCATGCCCGATCATATTTTCTATTTTTCTTCTCCCTGAGCACACAATGGGCCAAATTTGATAGATTAGGGGTGGAAGTGGTTGGAAAATTGAAGGAAGAGAGATCCACCAGAGAAAGTAGTTGAATACGGGAGGTGTCGATGAAATCTTCCCCCTTGAGCACCTAGAGACTTCTTACAGATTTGATTCTATGAATCATGAAAGAATCATGGTGAACACTGGTGCATTAAATGTTTTTATCTTGTAGGAGATGAGGCTCTGTTGTAAATGTTATAAATGGCACAATTTTTTTGTGCAAATGGTTGGGAGTTTTTTGGAGAGGTCAAGAACAGATTTTTCTAAGCAAAAAAACTTGAGAACCCATCCTTTTTAGAAGGAGTCTAAGAAGTGTGTATATCTCTCTTTATGTCAAATTTGATCATGTCAAGGTGATTGCAAGTGTACTGACCATTGACAAGCTTTGATATTGTTCTAGAAACTTTCCCTTGCTGATAAATTTGATCAAACTTGAGTTATTCTATGTTAATCTTGAGTAAAGGGTATTTTATTTCTTCTTTGAATGCATGTAAGTATTTTTTTCTTGTTTTGTTACAATCTTGCATCAAAGATGGTCCAATCACATAGGTCTTAATCCTTGTGATAGTTTAGTGGCATCTACAATCTCATTTCTCGAAGAGCCTTCATCTGGGAGTGAAGATAAATGGTTTAAAATCACTTTTCTTTCATTTTTGACAGATATTATCTGTAAGCCTCTAGGTGTACCTTAGGCATGATTTGTTTTGAATCTTGGTTCTTTATTGGGTTTTCTAAATCGAGCCTTCGTAATAGAATCCGATAGGTTGTATGAAAGAGTGCTAATCTGGGCCTCCATTAAAGAACATATTCTAGTTGAAGAAACATTTATTAATTTTGTGGTATTTTGTTGTTTGAATCTTTCCATTTTCATAAGCTCTCAAGGATCCGGTGAGTCAAGTTCATCCTATCTCACATCCCACCAAAATCTATTAAAAACAACCCATCCTACCCTGTACTACCGATGTTTGTCATGTGTCCATACAAATACATAATCTCTGTTACCAAAAATGTAGAAGCAATTAGGGTCTCAAATGTCTTTAGTAACCTTTTCCTTCTTGTGAAAATATCTCCATGATCTGGAAATGACAACTCGTGAGAGTCGGATATAGTGTGTTGATCATATTTTCCTAAGGTCTTCCCTATAAAATCTATGCAAAAGAAGAATTTATCATTGTTCTTCAATAAACATAATGTTACAAAATAAGTTCTCTTACCTTGGTTGAAAGGTACAACCTAAAATAGTGAGGATAGATCAGATCCTTTTGAAGGTACTATCCATGTTTCAACAAATCCAAGTAACAAAGGCGAGCTATATTTCTCCCGGGCCTACCAAATGACATATATTTTTGATCTAGCTGCCTCTAGGCTCTATGTTGAAACCGTGTTGTTGTTTGGCTTGAAGAGGAGAACAAATTTGGATACCAACACTTGTGGCACCGTTTCCCGGGACATTATGACTGTAGTTCATTTTCAAACCTTGGAAAACATTCCTTGTATGCTCTAAAGTGCCAGAAATCTATTTTAAATATTATCTTGTGTTTGGTCATGTATGAAATTTCAAGTTACAAGTGTTGCATGAAACTTTTCTAGTCTCTACAAGTTTTACACCGGTATTCACTTATCAATCTTGGTAAAGGAAGTTTAGATCTTTCATCTCTAGTTTACAAGTGCTGATAGAGCATATTTTAGTGCATTTTCACAACTAAGGTGGAAATCCTTAGTGGCGAATCCCTGATTGATTTGATTTTGATAAGGACCAGTGTCTTAAACCTCTATCAAGTAATATTTTTTACTAACATTTGCAAAGCTGGAAGGAAGAAGATCTTTCTTTGCTAGAGATCCTGCTAGGACATTGTTTCCTAAGTTAGGAAAAGCAAAGTTAGAAGGAAGAAAATCCTAGAGAGTTGTGGGAGAACAAAAGACAAGAAGAGGGATCTCCATTGATGAAAGTGAGTGGCCTATCATTGAATACTTCCATTCAAGTGACTCTGAATCAGGTAGCCTCTTTGTGGAATTGAATTCTCAAATTGGAGAGGGGCCTTCATTTGATTTTTAAAGGTTTGCTTCACACTCTGCTCCTGTCTTTTCAGAAGTTAATAGGGATTTCCAAGAAGCTAGGCCTTTAGGGGGTATCCATTTTGAAAATTATACTCCTATGTTCCAAGGGCCCTCTACCCCTCATCAATTTTCTTCTCCCCAAGATCACCTCCTCAAATCAATATGGCTCAACCCAGGCCTCCATTTTTTGTAAACACCTTTGGACCTATAAATTTTTTGGGAATGGCTAGTTACCAAAATGTAGTACCTCAAGATGTGAGAAACATCCTACCAAAGTTGGAGGGAAAAATGTTATAACTGGTGACCAACATCGAAGCACTTTCTCAATATGATGGAAGACACTGAAATTGAGCATGAAGATGTATACATCAAATTTTTGTCCACACTTTAGAAGAGGATGTCGGGGACTAGTATAAAGCATTACCGAATAACTCTATTGATTCTTGGGCCGAAATGAACAATCCATTTAGATTACAATATGGTGATAGTAATGAAAATAGGTTTCTTCTATCATACTTTGTGAAAACATCAAGAAAAACCCCAATGAGTCAAGTATATGAGTTCAATACAAGGTTTAATAAAAATTTGAGGAGATTTGCTCTCGGGATAAGGCCTTGTGATGAGTCATGTTTGATCAAATATACTGATGCATTTGATAAAAAGGTTACATATTATTTGAGAGACAATAAACCAACAAATTTGAGGCAAGCCTTCACCATGGCTTTGAAAATAGAAAACAATATTAAGGAAACTGTGAAGCCTCCAAAGAGGGAAGGTGTAGAGCTAGTTAACCCGGAAAAACCCCAAGTAAGCAAGGTTGCTGATTTGGAAGAAGTTGTGAAAACTTTAGCATGGGTTGTCAAGGAGATCTCTTATAAGATAGCCCAAGATGAGAAAGGAGTTGGGAAGAGTTCACAATGACAACATAAACAACAAGGCCAAGATAGGTTCACAAATCATCAAAGAACTGATGACAGAGGCAAGGGACCTATTGGATTTGGAAATAAACAGCCCCAAGGTAGAGAAAATAGAATGGTGCCTGATCCTTTGGCTACTAGAGTTGTTGTTGTGGAAGAAACAGAGGACATTAATTGGTGTGAAAAAATTTTCATGCCCCATGTTCCTTGTGAAGAAGATCAACAGGAAGAAGAAGGAACTGATGATGATGATGATGTTTGCATGATGGGTTGTTCCACCAACTCACAACAAGGGGAAAACTCAACTGAGGTGATAAGTGCTAGAACTACTTTGCCACTTTTTGGGACTACATTCATAGGGTACCTATTCTTCCTCCCTCTCATAATTTAGAAGTAGATAATGTATAAGATTTTGAATTTCCCAATAATGAATTTGAATATTTAAGGGCTTTAATGATAAAAAATTATGATGGAGGAATCCCATCTGAGGAAGATAGACAGTTACTAATGAATGTTGTTGTGGCTCAAGAGAAGGAATATAACACAAGAAGTAAGGTTTTCAAAGGGACAAGGCCTCAAGTCAAGCCTAAAGCTCCCTTACTTTCAAAAATTCCTAAAGAGGCTCCTAAGAAAGATACATCATGCACAAGAGCCCCGCAGATTCCAAACAAAAATCATACCCCTCCCCATGCCCAAGTTGTCAAAAATCCTATACCACCTAATGAGTGTGTTGGCTTTCCCTCTAATACTAAATTTCCAAAGAATGTCCCACATGATATTTCCCAAGAGTTGATTCAAATCAAATTCTCTATCCCAATTGTTGAGTTGCTTAGGATTCCCGCACAAAAGAGATCATTTCAATACTCGGGATTGAAAGAAGAGAAGACTTCCCTAGGTAGAAACATAGACATTGTGGAGAATCCTCCAATCATTGAAGAACCAAAAGCACCACCAGAAAAAGAAGAGCTAGATGAACCACCTGAGGTCTATTTGGGAACATCCTTGGTGGAATTTCAGATGAATTTGGATCCATCCTTCACTACTTTGATCATTAAGGATGATTGTTGTATAACTGCATGTTTGACTCAGGGGCATCATGTAATGTCATGCCTTTGGAAGTCATGTATGAAAGAAACATAAAAGTGAGAGCATTATATGGGGAGTGCACTACCATGGACTCAAGAGAGGTGCCATTGGTAGGGTGTGTGAAGCGTTTGGTGGTACAACTGCAACTTACCCAGGAAAAAACTTAAAACTTGATGTTGTCATTGTTGACTTCCCAGCCAAGTGGGGCATGATAGTGTCAATAAAATGGGCTCTTGTGTTGGTGGGATCATCCAAATGGATATGTCCTATGCCAAAAATCCAATTGAAGGCAGCCTTGTCAGGTTGTATGGAGAAAAGAAAATGTTGCATCTTATTGAGGATCCCAACAATGCAACCTATGAAGTATTGCATACAAATGTTGATGCTGACAAATTTATAGGATTTTCTGATGGAAAGGAGCACAATATTAAATAATACAAATTCCTTGAACATATAGGCTCTCCCTGGACTCTGTTTTTGATGGAGCTTGCTCTAGGTTTGGGAATGGTGTTGGTGTTGTTTTGCTTTCTCAAAGCCAAGAAAGATTTGTTTTCTCCTTCAAGATGAACTTTGAATGCACTAACAACATTTTTGAGTATGAGGCACTATTGCTAGGTTTAAGAATTGCTTGGAAGTATGGTGTCAAGGACATTATTGTCAAGGGATATTTAGAGTTAGTTGTCAAACAAGTTAGAAGACTATATGCTACAAAGAATCAGCGAATGAAATAGTATAAACATGTAGTTTGGGATCTTATTGAGATGTTTGACTCCTTCAACATTGTGCATCATGATAGGAGATTCAATGACTTGGATGATAGGCTTGCAGTATTGGGGTCTCGGTTTGACAATTGTACAATGTCCCCATATTGTGAATATGAAGTTGAGGTATTGACAAGACCCTCTATCCCTGATAATATTAAACACTGGTAGGTTTTTGATGATGATGCTCAAATCAGAATATTTATGCAAAACAAAGGAGAGTTTTTTTATCAATGCATTGATTTGGAGTCAATGGTATGTACCACAGAAGGAAAAGAAACCTTGTTTGGCAAGGGTATCATCCAGCTGAAGACCAACACTATTCCTAGAGGGCTAGTGGCTCTTGAGTCCAATTTTGATAATGCTAATCACATTGTTAATAGATGTATGGTAGCCTCAAGGGATATTGAGGAGCATGATCTTGGTACAAAGGAGAAGCCAAGGAAGATTTGGTGGGAAAAATATCAGCAGAGAGGCAAAGCAAGTCATACATCTAGTTGTTCAGAAATACCAATTTTGCTCGGCTTGGACCTATTCTGAGCTCAAAGCATACAGAGAAGACTTGTTTCAACATGAGATTCCCTTGGAGCCCAATACAAGACCATTCAGGTAGAAGCAGAGGCCAATCAATCCACTTCTATCTCTTAAAATGCAAGAGGAACTGAAGAAGCTAAGAGATGGAGGGATTATCTAGCCCACAAGGTATTCCTCTTGGGTTGCAAACCTAGTGCTAGTGAGAAAGAAAAATGGTGACATCAGGTTGTGTGTGGACTTCAGGAATTTGAACAAAGCTTCAATAAAGGAAAACTATCCTTTACCAAACATGGAGCACATGTTGCAGTTAGTGACTAGTTCTAAGTTGCTTTCCACCTTGGATGGCTTCTCTGGTTATAACCAAGTTGTGGTGAAAGAATCAAAAAGGATCAAGACAGCCTTCACTACTCCTTGGGGACCTATGTTTATGTCGAATTCCTTTGGTCCGATGGATGCTAGATCCACCTTTCAAAGAGCAAAGGATGTTGCTTTTTATGGTTACATCAATGAGTTTATTTTTGTGTACCAGGATGATGTAACAATATTTCCTAGGAAGAAAAGTGACCACTTGTTGCACTTGGAGAAGATGCTGATGAGATGTAGGGAATATGGCATCTCACTCAATCCAAAGAAATTCCATTTTGGAGTATAGAAGGAAAAGTTGCTCAGCCACATTGTGTGACAAGAAAGAGTTATGATTGATCCAAAAAGAGTGGAGGCCATTAACAAAGTCCCAATTCAAAGAACCAAGAAAGGAATCCAATCCTTCTTTGGGCAAGATAAACTTCATTAGAAGATTTATATCAAACTTTGTTGAGTTGACCATCCCAATCACTTCCATGCTAATGAAGGACCAGGTCATCAAATGGGAGGAGGTTTCCATCCAATATTTTAATGGAATCAAAGAGGCATTGAAGCATGCCCCTGTTTTGGTAGCCCAGATTATAAGAAACCTTTCTAGTTGTTTTCCTTTGCTTCAGAAAACACTATTGCTTTTGTCCTGTTGTAGAAATATAATGAAGATTGCCTTTTCAAGTAAGGCATTGTAAGGGGCATAACTAAATTACACTATCATGGAAAAGTAGGCATTTGCCTTGGTAAAAGAAACAAAATTTATTTCTTATGTTCCCCATACCATGGTAAAGGATATCTTATCGAGATGGAAGTCTCAATCAAAAGATGTAGATGGGTGAACAAGTTAAGAATATGATATGGATGACCAAACCATGAAGTTGGTGAGGGTTTTGGGCTTGGCTAAGATTATGGCTAAGAGCAACTTGTAGACTATATAGGTAAATGAGGTAGAAGAAGAAAGGGTAGGTGTTTTTGAAAAGTTGATGAATTTGGGTGGTACAAGGATGTTATGTTCTATCTCGTACATTTATACTACCCCGTGTATTTAAGTGAGAACCAAAAAGAGCACTTAAGTTGGCTTCCTAGAAATATGTCATCACCGATTATGGGTTAGCTTGGAAGAACCCGGAGGGAGTCCTCTTAAGGTGTATTATCAAGAAGAAGCCCCTAAGATAATTGTTGATCTCCATGGAGGAGTTTTTGGTGGGCATTTTACTACAAGAGTCACAATGCACAAGATCCTGAGGGTTGGTTATTGGTGGAAAACTCTCTTCAAGGATGCAAACTTGTTGGTTAGAAGATGAAAAATTTGTCATTGCTTCTCTCGGAATATCGAAAGCTTCAGGCTCCCTTCCTTTACAGCCTGTGTTAATTGAAGCTCCATTCAAGCAAAGTGGGGAATGGATTTCATTGGTAAAATTTCAGACCCTTCAAGTCTTTGGCCAAAAATGGATTCTTGTAACAACTAATTATTTTACTAAATGGGTGGAGGCAATCCCCACCAGCAGAGCAACGCACCAAGTTGTCATGAACTTTGTGCTAAACAACATCATCTACAAGTTTGGGGTACTAGTCAAGATTATTGTTGCAAGGCCATGAGCTTTAGAGCTAAACCTTTGGTGGAAATGTGCAAGGAGTATGGGATCAACTTGACATATGTCTCCAATTACAACCACCAACAAAATGGACAAGGAGAGTCCAAGAAAATAATTTTCTGAAGATCATTAGAAGAACATTGGAGTAGAACAAGACAAAGTGGGGTGAACAGTTGAAGTTTTTTTTTTGGGTAGACATGATCACTATCAAGAGGGTCACTGGAAAGAGTCAATTTTAGCTAGTATATGGGACTCATGCCTTGTTGCCCCTTCATATGCAATTATCTTCTTATCATTTCATCTAGTAGTTAGGAGATCAAGAGGTAAGTCCTTATGATGCTCACATCAACTATATTGTTGAGCTTGATGAAGAGAGGTTGCCATACCAAAAAGGCATGTAAAGTTCGAGAAAATCTGAAGAAACTGTTTGAGAAGAAGGTTACTCCCAGAGCTTTCAATATTGGAGATCTTGTGCTATTATGGGATAGCAGACATGGGGATAAGGGAAACCATGGAAATTTTGAATCATTATGGATGGGCCCTTACTCCATTGATATTAGAATTGGTGAACACACCTTCTTCCTTGAGGACTTAGATGGTGAAATACTCGAGTTGCCTATCAATGGTAGGAATTTGAAGTATTTCTTGGATTGATTCCCCTGAATCAAGGCATAAAACTTATGTGCAGTGTATAGTTTGTCATTTGTTTACTGTCCTTTTGTGTTTTTGCTCATTCTTGTCCTCGGTGACCTGTTTTTATTGGTTTCTATCTTTTTTTTATGATGGCTTTGTTCCTCTACTCTGCATGATGACTCCATTGCCCAATGGATGTTTTTATTACTTCATCTACCATTGTTCTTGTGGCACTCATAGGGAGTGCTAATCCATGAGTCCGATCCTATGTTGGTGGTGAAAATAGTCTAGCCCCATTTATGCGCTTGAAAGGTTACTTGATTTATGGCCTCTATCATTTTTCATTCCCTTGTTGTGCTGGTTGATCCTTGTGGCCATTTTTAGTTGGTTCCTAGGTTGTAAATCACTTAAGAGTCTATATTTTGAGTCTCTCGTGCTCTGTTCCTTCAAAACTTGTGTTTTCCCATTCTCTCTATTTCCCACAGTCAGGATTTGTTGTCCTTGATGTTTCTATCCCAGATACTTGAAGAAAAATGAATGGATGTGTCCCTAAAGAACGTATTTGAGCCCTGTAACATTTCTAAACCTTTTCCTTGAAGAAAATTTCATTCCCAGGCTCAAATGGTCATTTTTCTGTATTTTACGATTTGATGGGTGTTTCTCCTGGTCAAATTTGCATCCTTATATCTATAGGGGACATGGCACCTTTTGGTTGGATGTGGCTTAGCTGGGTACTTAGAAAAATTCATTTAACTTTTTCATTTTTCCTTGGAGTAGTGCCTGAGGAGGACACATGGACGGCCCAAATTCAAAGTAAAGATCAATAAAACCTGTGAATCTAAATCTGATTTTCCCCCCTTTTTCTATGAAACACATCTAGAAGTGTGATTATCCATGATTTCTTGGTATTTCCTACACGCCAAGCAAAGAAGGAAGTTAATTTTGATATCTGAAGTTTGGTGGGAAGATCTAGAGGATGTCTTTCGCCATTAAAATGGTTTGACTTTTGTGCTGATCGATTTTCTTTTTTTCTTCTCCCGACCACATAAGGGGAAAATTTTTACAGATTAGGCATGGAAGTGGTTGGAAAACTAAAGGAAGAGTGATCCACTAGAGCAAGGAGTTGAATGTAGGAGGTATTTGATGAAATCTATCCCTCTAAAGCACCCTGGAGACTTCTTGCATATTTGATTCTGCGAATCACAAAAGAATCATGGTGAACACTAGTGCATTAAATGTTTTTTTGTTTTGGGGGAGGAGGCTCTGTTGTAAATGTTATAAATGGCACAAATTTTTTGTGTAAATGGTTGGGAGTTTTTGGAGAGGTCAAGGATTGATTTTTCTAGTAGAAAAATCTTGATAGAGCCCATCCTTTTTTAGAAGTCATCTAAGAAGCCTGTATATCTCTCTTTGTGTCAAATTTGATCGTGTCAAGGTGGTTATAAGTGTAAAGCCATTGAAAAACTTTGAGATTGTTCTGGAAACTTTCCCTTGCTAATAAATTTGATCAAACTTGAGTTATATTCTATGTTAATCTTGAGTAAAGTGTATTTATTTCATCTCTTAATGCATGCAAGTAGTTTTTCTTGTTTCTATTGCACTATTACATCAAAATCTAGTCCAATCACATAGGTCTTAATCCTTGTGATAGTTTAGTGGCATCTGTAATCTCATTTCTCAGAAGAGCCTTCATCTGGGAGTGAGGATAAATGGTTTAAAATCACTTTTCTTTCATTTTGTTGACAGATATTATCTGTAAGCCTCTGGGTGTACCTCAAGCATGATTTTGTTTGAATCCTTGTGGTTTATTGGGTTTTCTAATTAAACCCTTTGTAATAGAATCCCATAGGTTGTATGAAAGAGTGGTAATATGGGCCTCCATTGAAGCACATATTCTAGTTGAAGAAATATTTTTAGCTTTTGTGGCATTTTGTTGTTTGAATATTTCCATTTTGTATAAGCTCTCAAGGATCTGGTGAGTCAAGTTCATCCTATCTCCCCTCCTACCAAAATCTATTTGAAAATAACCCATCCTACCTGTATTACCCATTTTTCATGTGTGCATACAAATGCATAATCTCTGTTACCAAAACATGCAGAAGTAATTAGGGTCTTAAATGTCTTTAGTAACCTTTTCCTTGTTGTGAAAATATCTCCATGATCTAGAAGTGACAACTCGTGAGAGTCGATCCTGGTGTTTTGATGATATTTTCCCAAGTTATTCCCTATAAAATATATGCAAAGGATTTATCATTATTCTTCAATAAAAAGAAGGTTACAAAATAGGTTCTCTTACCTTGGTTGAAAGGCACAACCTAAAATAGTGAGGATAGATCAAACCTTCTTGAATGTGCTATCCATCTTTCAACAAATCCAAGTAACAAAGGGACAACCAGATTTCTCCTCAAGCTACAAACCGACATATATTTGTGATCTAGCTTCCTCTAGGCTCCTGTTGAATTTGTGTTCTGCTTGACTTGAATAGGAGAACAAATTTAGATACCAAAGAAGACCCATGAAAAAACTAGGTTTAGTTACAAAATTATGGAATAATTTCTTTTTAAAGTGTTAACAACCAAAGTCTCAAGGAAAATTAAATTCAACTAATAACTTTTCCCATTATAATAATTACTAATTCCACATTATAAAGCAACAAGTGTAATAAGTCCACACCTAGCTCAAATATCCTTAGGAATTAATTTAATCACTGATCACATTGACATATTAGCTAAATATTCCATGATTAAAATTTTAGGGTTAAGGGACCAAAACAATTAAATACCCAAGGTATTTAATTCTACAAGATCTAAGATAAGAGCAAGGTTTAATTACAGTGGGGAAAAGAATACATATTTAAAATCATCAGAGTAAATTCTTACTTACCCACTCCCAGAACTTGGTTAAAGATTCAATTTGATTTTTCCCATGTGTGGGCCGGTGGAGCAGGAGAACTTTAATGCTTTTTTCCCTTATGGGACAAAAGAGCAATTTTTCCCACACGCCCGCGAGCCTAAAAGGGCACATGTCGAATTTCCCAAATCGGTGGAAAATTGCACCACCAAAGAATTTTTAGACTTTTCTCCTTTTTGTCGATATGTGCTAAGGGATCAAAACGATCCGCACCTCTGTCATTGCCCAAGGTGCCATGTTTCAGTCATCCATTAGTCGCGGGCCGGTGGGAGAACTTAGAAAATTTTACCTAATTTTTTTTTTTTTGAAGCGCTAAGTTTTTAAGGGATCTCCTCCGCCGACACCTTATGACACCATGTGGCAAAGACTTGATTGGTTGTGGGCAGCGGCAGGGCCGCAGAGAAAACTTATAAATTTTTCCAAATTTTGATTTTGAAAAACACTAAGGTTTAACCGGTTCCACACCTCTGTCGTTTCCTCATTAGGCCACGTAGTAGCATCTTACTGGCTGTGGGTAGGCGGGGTGGCAGAAGAAAATAGGAAAATTTTCCAAAAAATTTCTTTTTTAACTTAGGTGATATTTGACAGAAGAAAGGCTTTCCGGTTAGCTCAATGGTGGGTAAATTGGTGCCTTTAGTGTTTTTAGTCCAAAAATGTGCTAAGGGAAAATTTGGGTCCACTGGTCCGCCAAGAAATTTTTTATTCATTTAAAATTTGACAGTAAGATTATTTTGAGCCTAAAATGAAGTAAAAAATTCAGAAGGCCATAACTTCTTATTGGGAACTCGGTATTTGGAAAACAAGGACTTTATGGAAATCTTTTGACGTCCTTTTTACACAACAACCTTAGGAATTTGATTTTAATAAACTATTTAATTGGTCAATTTTGATAAAACATCTTTCTGTCACTTAGAAAGTGAATTGGTATTTTCACTTATCAATTTTGTTTAAATTTGTCATTAATTATTCTTCCACTTGCCAAACAGGCATGGAGGATTTTACTTGGAATATTTTAGGATATATTGCAAGGTTAAGTTTACTTGATTGATTTACATTCAAAATTTATCAATTTTATATAGCAAGAATTCTACAATTTTGCCTTTTTCGATTTGAAATATTCTATAAAATTTTCATAAATATTTGGGTATGTTTGGGGTCATTTTGACCTTACAAATAAAATATGATATTTCATTTTGTATTTTTGATGTTGCAGGGTCGATCTGTGCATTTTGATAAAACATTTACCAATTTTGAAAACATCTAACAGAGATCTAATTCGAAAGGATCTATTTTCCATTTATCGTCTTCTAAGTATTAGAAATAATTCGGATCCAATATAACTCATTAAGTTGATTCGAATCAATGTATTCAAATGCCAAATTACAATTCTAATTTTCAAAACTTTCATTTCTAAAGAACAGAGCATTATGACATTTCTTCATACGTATTCACTTTTTCATCTTTCTAACAGATATTTCAAATTACATTCAACAATCAGATTTCCAATGAAAGCAATATCATTTGAACAAAGTAACCACTTCTATTTATATAGATCAAATACAACTTTACAATCACAACTCTTTCTCATTACATTCCTTTTTACAAACAGAATACAAAGTAAATTTCTTTCACATTCAAAAGGGATTTTATTTCCAAAACATAGTAACTCTTCAGCACAAAATGTGTATTAAATTGTCATCCACATCAAGTGGGGAAATGGTTTACAAAATTAGTTTTACAAGGGACTGTCAGAACTTTGTCTTCTTCCTCAATTACAATATACAGAATACAATTTCTTCCACATTTATTCAAAAACAGAGAACATAGTATATCTCTTTCACAATTCAATTTACAACTTTCATAGCCCATACAGACCATCTTTCCATCATAGATAATGTACAAGTTCATCCACTTCAAAGTGGGAAGGGTTACAATAAGTAATAATCTCAACAAGGACTGTCAAAATTTTCTTTTTTCCTCTGCTCCAGAATAGCAACATGAATATCCTCCATTTTTCTTTATTTCAATTTTATCACAAAGAACAGGGGGAAAGGCAATGCTCTCCACCCAACCAAGACATCCAATGAAAAGGAGAATCCATCCTTCTTCATTGGCCCCCAAGCCCCAACCATATTGCAATTAGAAATGCTTTTCAACACATGGCAACAACAAGCTTCCACAACACAAAGATAGATTTCTCATTCAAAACACATTAGTCCCAAACAAAACTGCAGTTTTTCACCATGGAACAAAACAATAAACAACACTCAGGCTTCATCATGCAAGCCAAAGGAGCAAGAAACTATGGGGGATGCTGCTTATGCCTCCTAAAGGGGAAATATGTATCACCACTAAAGAACAAAGCCCCAAAATATATATCATTGAAATCCCGATATGCCCTTATGCCTCCCCAAGCACACCTTATTCCTCACATTTCCTTATGCCTTCCCAACCTCTTATGGCACCCCATAACGAGTAAAGAAATGCAAGATATTTCTTTGTAAGGTGGAACCCAAATCCCAACTCCCTCCACACTTATACCTCCCCAAAACACTTATGCCTCACATAAAATGCCCCATAGTAATCTCCTACACCATCCCTAGGCTATCTACCCAACCATCCAACAAATAGAACAACAAATTAAAACATTCAACAATTCACATATACATACAAATAAAAGGAGAGTATATCCGAGAGCGAAGCTCTTACCTCTCCGTGATGGATTTTGTTTCAAGTTTCAACCAGTAGGCTTTCTAATGCAAAATAGCCCAAGATCAACAAAACATAGGTCTGTAAAAAGTCTGTAACTTTCTCCAAAAGCAAGAGCTCCAAATAGAAAAATAATTCACCCCAAAAGAAGTATGTAAAAGTACAACAACCAAAAGAGTGTAACCCCCAAACAATAAAATGAATTTGAATATACATAAGGGGGAAGGGAGGAGGATGAGGTGGATCATTGTAGGATGCCACATCACACATACTCAACTCTAACACACAAGTCAACTTCAATCTCCAAGACACAATAAATAAGTAGGTGAATAAATGATAGTCTTACTTACACACTCAAATCAAGCCCATATCCCAAAGGACTGAAATTAATTTCAAGCAAGAAGTGTAATTAAAACATTCAGCTAGGCTTACAAAAATGAATAATGAAAGCTAGATTTAAACTCTCTAACCATAGGTAACGTTTTTATGCAAATTTAAGAGGTATGGGACAAGTTTAATTTGTCCCACAAGCCTCCAAAATAAGCTTGAAGGAAAAATTGAATTCCAAGAAGATGAAGTGTTTTATACTCCAAATTTACTTACACATCACTTAACAACATGTAATACAAGAGTCAACTACTCCAATAATTTCTTTCTTATGACCCAATTTGATTAATTTATTTTAACAATATGATTACTCACATTATATACCACAATTTATTTAAATAAAATGGGTAAACACATCACTTAAAAAACACATAAAAACATCATTAAAAAGGAACCAAATAAATATATACACATAAACCTTGGTCACATTTAAAGGTGATCCCCATGGGAATCCGTAACAACAATCCAACACACATAAATAAATACAAGTTTCCATGGCAACCTTCTTGAATTCATCTAGAATTCCATTTTTATTGGTCTTCAATCCCCCTATGTTTGTTGTGATAATTTAACCTATAAAACACAATTACCTCTTTTGGCCTCATGGCCATATCAGAACATCCAAATGAATATAAATATAATTTCAAAATCATCAATATATATATATGAATCACAACAACATCAAGGCAACCAACAATATCATTTACAATTTTATCAACAACTATACGATCATCAAATTAATTCCATTTTCTAGGTCTACTCAATATATCCAAATATCACATGTCCAAACAACATCCATAAATATAACCATGTCGAAAATATATCATCCTCAATATATAAAGTGTCTCTAGTAATCATCATGCATCATATATGAATCAAAGTCAACAATAATCCATAATCTAACATCTAACACCATACTAAATCAAAACTATAATAATGTCCATAATATAGTCAGTAGTATCATGATCAATATCAAAAGTGTCGAAGGGAAGTGGGCACTACAATTTACATAACCCATTGCATGGATAAATAAATGTAACACCCTCTAAAACAACCCACTTGAGACCCAAGAACAACCTAGGATTAATTAGGAAAATAATGGAATATTTTTTTTGTTTAAAAGAGTCTACAACTGATTATAAAAAACATGACTATCACTAACAAGTTCCAAAACAATTCTAATTCACTAGATCATGATTTTATTTTATTAATAATTATTATAGGTCATAAGGTCTAGAATTTAGGGTTATAAGGTACAATAAGGTTCATAGGGTAATTCCTCACCATACCCACTCACTAATAGGATTAAGGTTCAACTTAATTGTTCTCAAAATTAACGCATTCAAAATTTCCCTAAATTATTCCCATTGGATCGGAAATTTTCTTACCTTTCCATTCATATAAATAAGTCCTCCTAATCCTCATATTTTTCGAGTTATGGGCCAGCGGGCCTTGGGGTGAAAATTTTCCCCAATAATGGGCCCAGGGGTGAAAATTTTCCCCAATGGTGGGTCAGTGGGCCGCGGGGTGATCTTTGGAAATTTTCCCATGTGGGGAAAAAAAAAACATCTTTGCACCCATGCACCCGCTGGTCCGCAAGTCCACTAGGGAAACATGGTACCTCCCAAGTCAGCGTGAGGAGAGTGGGCCGGTAGGAGAAATTTTGAAAACTCTTCCCGTGCGTGGGGAAAAAGCCAACTTTGTGCCTACGCTCCCGCAAGTCCGCAATGGACACATGAAATCTCCCTGATCCAATGTGGGAAGGCGGGGCGGTGGGGAGAAAATTAGTTTAACACCTTAAAGGGCTAAGAGGGTAGCATTGACCCACGCCTCCGCTGGCACCTTGTGATGCCACATAGCAGCTCTTGATTTTCTTTGTGAACCGGCGAGGCGGTGGGGAGACTTTAGAAAATTTTCCAAAAAAATTTCAAAATGCCTAAAAAAAAATGGGACCCACTCCACAACCGACACCTCGTGACATCACGTGGCATCACCGATTAGTTCACAAACAAAGGTGAGGAAAATTTGGAAAAATTTCCCAAAAATTTCCGGCAGATGCTTAAGCTAAAAAGGATCTCGCCCCTGCTTTGAAACCTCATGGTGCCACGTGGTAACCTCTTATTGGCTATGGGTTAGTGGGGTGGTGGGGAAAATTATAAAAAATTTCCCAAAAATTTTCCTAAGAGCTAAGGGAAAAATTTGGGCCCGCAGCTGCGAAGGAAAGTTTTCCCAAAAAAATTTTGACGCCAAGGAAGAAAAAACTTCAGAAGGCCATAACTTTTGATAGAGAGCTCGGTTTTGGGAAAATGAAGACTTTATAGAAATATATCGACATACTTTTTGCATAAGATTCATTAGTTTAAGATATTGATAAAGTTTAAGGGGTCAATTTCAAGAATACGATCTCGCAAGGTTTACAAGATGATGGTCGATAAATTTTAACTTGTGAGAATTCTTCAAAAAAAAATTCCCTCTCTCAACATGTTAAATAGCCATAGAGAATTGTTCTTTGGTGGAATTAGGATAAGTTTTTAAGATAGATTTATTTGATTGAATTCCAATTCAAAATTTTACAATTTTGACATCAAAATGACTCATGTGAAAACTTTGAACTTGATTGGGCAAAGTTTACAAGGTTTCCTTTAAGTGTTAATATCTAGATGAATTCATTAGATATTATTATGCCTAAATTAATGTTTCATTTTTTATTCCTTTGTTGCAGATTCACTCTAAGCATTTGGGATTAAATAATTGTCAATAGGAAATACAAGACAAAGTTCAATTTTTTTATAAAAAGGTCTATTTGTTATTGTCTTCTTAGAAGTATTATAATGTTCTCCAAACCTAATATAATGCATTTATTTTATTCAATTCTAAGCATTCAAAAACCAATATACAATTCTGATTTGCAACTTTACCCATTTCAAAAGACAAAGTTCTACATTTTCCTTCATACGCATTTCTTCCTTACAAACAAAGATTTCAATTACATTTAAGAGATCAGATTCAATACCACAGGGTAATTTGAGGAAGGTAATACATCATTCATTTATTCCAAAAGACAACTTTGTAGCATCCTTCTTTTATCCTTTCCAAGAATCATATATTATATACATAACAAGAATAATACATTTTCTTCTCAGGTATTTTACTTTTCCACTTTCTAAATAGGGATTTCATAGTGCATGTTAAACAAACACACACACAACACACACAAGCAACATTCACAATAAAAACACAGTCCAAAACAAAATGTAGCTTACAACTACATTAAAACATGACAAACATTACTGAGGCTTCATCAAGCAAGCCAAAGGAGCAAGAAACTATGGGGGATTATGCTTATGCCTCCCAAAGGGGAAATGGGTATCACCACCTGAGAACAAACCACCAACATATATGTGTGTGTGTGTGTTTATATATATATATATATATATATATATATATATATATATATATATATATATATATATATATATATATATATATATATATCATTTCAAATCCCTGGCATGCCCTTATGCCGCCCCCAAGTACACCTTATTCCTCACATTTTCTTGTGCCTCCCCAAACTCTTATGGCACCCCATAACGAGTAAAGAAATGCAAGTTATTTTTCTTAAGGTGGAACCCAAATCCAAACTTCCTCCACCCTTATACCTCCCTAAAAACACTTATGCCTCCCAAAAAATAACCCCATAGTATTCTCCTACACCATTCCTAGGCCATCTACCCAACAACCCATAAACATTCCAAAAATTCATACATTAACATATACGTTCATAAAATAAGAGCATTTCAAGAGCCAAGCTCCTACCTCTTCATGATGGAGTTCCAGTTCTAAATCAACAAGCTTGGTCCCAATGCAAGCATTCTAAAAACAGCCAAGCACAAGCATGCAACAATCTTCCCAAAAAAACTTCTTTAAAGCAAGAGCTCCAAAACAACAAAAGAATTCACCCAAGAAAATGAAGTCTCCAAAGTGAAGCAACCCCAAAACAAGGCAAGCCATTCAAATTTTATAGAAGAGGGAAGGGAAGAGAATGAGGCAGATCCACGTAGGATGCCATATCACATCTCTTCAACCCCAACCCAAAAGTCAACTTCATTCTCTAATGCACAATAACTAGGTGGGTGAATAATATGACAGTTTACTTACACACTAAAATCCAATCCACACCCCGATAATAATGCTATAGCTATGATACCAAATAATAGAATAGAATAAGATTGCAATGACCAAAGAGGGACGGAAGCCTCACAAATATTATTGATCATGAAATCAGATTACATAACAATGCAAGAGCTATAATATTTATAGATATTAGATAGCCTCATATGGATAAACATGACACCCTATCGACACCAACTATGAGATGATAAGACCCATATCACATGCACATGTAATTACTACTAATACCAATATTGAATGTTATCCAACATAACAATATTGAATGCAAGTCACTAGACTAGAGTGCACATGTTGCACATTATTAAATAAAAGACAATGTAATAAAATGTAATAAATATGCCTATGATAAACTATTCTAACGTTCCCGCCTTAATTTTGCATAGTTTCCAATGAAGTGGAGAGGAACTCTCTGAAAAGTGTGAATTTTTCACGTGCAAGTGACTTAGTGAAAACATTTTCCTTCTATTCAGCTGTAGGATAGAACTGGAGCTGTATGTTGTGCTTCAAGACATGCTCGCGTATGAAATGAACCTATACTTCAATATGCTTGGTTCTCTCATGAAATCTGGATTACGAACAAGCTTCAGTAAATCCTTCATTATCAACATATCTGAGTAGATTTCTATTGTGGTAGACCAATTCCTTCCAAAGATCCAGGCGTAGCCATATTGCTTCACAAATGCCTTCACCTACACTCGATACTCTACTTCGTAGAAGAGTGAGAAATTTTTTATGTTTCTTGCTTCCCATGATATCGTTCCAAATCTCATAAAGAAGACGAAGCCTAATGTTGAATTCCTATCATCCATGTTTCTGCATGATCCGAATCGAATATCCCTGTCAAGAAGAATTTATCATTCTTCTTATACTCTAGACCAAGGTCAACTGTACCCTTTAGGTATCTCAGTATTCTCTTTGTTGCTTTCCAATGACATATTTTCAGTTCTTGCATGAAGCATGATAAATAGCTAACTTCAAAGCTGATATCCGGTCTAGTATATGTCAGGTAAATGAGACTCGATCAACTACCGATAGAGAGTTGAATTCACCTAGGTGGTGATGGATCGGAACAAGATAATCAAGTCTCGCTTCCATAGGTGTAGTAATAGGAGTGCATTCCATCATCCTACATTTCTCAAGCATTGTCTTGGTGTATTTCAACTATGACAAAAATATATTATTCTCTTTTTCCATACTTCCAACCCAAGATAATAGTGCATGAGCCCGAGATCTGTCATGTCGAACGATCGATTAAAATCCTTCTTTGTTGCATCGATCATCTTCACAGAACTGTCTGTAATGACTATATCGTTGACATAAACAACCACAATGACAATCTTCCGCCAATTATTTTTGAGGTAGAGATTTGGGTCATAAGGATTCCTTTCGAATCCATGACGTATGAGATGCTCATCAATTTTGATGTACATTGCTCGGGGTTCTGTTTTAGGCCATATAGAGATTTTATGAGTCTGCATACCATCATCTCTTTTCTTGGTATTACATAACCCTCTGGCTGAGTCATATAGACTTCTTCTTGCAAATATCCATTAAGAAAGGCACTTTTCACATCCATTTGGTGGACTTTCTAACCAAATTGTGTAGCTAGAGCAAAGATCATCCTGATTGTCTTGATCTTGGCTGTGGGAGAAAATGTCTCCTCATAATCAATGCCTTCTTGTTGTGCATACCCCTTTGCTACAAGCCTTTCTTTATACTTGTCAATAGTCCCATCTAATTTGTACTTAGTCTTGAATATCCATCTGCATCCAATGGGTTTCTTCCCTGGTGGAAGGTCGACAAGTTGCCATGTGTTGTTCTTCATCACTAACTGATACTCTGAATCCATGGCATCTTTCCAAGCTTTTGATTGTAGGGCTTCCTAAACTGTAGATGGCTCAATTGTTTCAACAACTTTACTCATTAGGGCAGAATTGACCTCTTCACTAGCTTGACTGTGAGTCCTAGGTCCAGGATTAGATGATGTGCTAGGTGCTTCATCCAGATTTGCATCTCTTATTAATTGAGTATACCATTTAGGTAACTTCTTAGTTGTTCCATTGGCTTGTGGTGGATCTAAGTTTTCACCATCATCCAATTCATCACTATCATCTTCAGTGGGAACATCAAATTTTGTCTTCACAAGAGGTGTATTTTGCATGTTTATTGAGTCGTTGAGTGGAGCATTTTCTTGTTTCTTCTCAAATAACTCAACATCCCTACTTGTGTATAATTTCTTTGCTTTTGGATCCCATAATTTGTACCCAAGTGCTTCTTCACTATATCCAATGAATATCAGTTTCTCAGCTTTCATATCCAACTTGTTCCTGTTCTTCTTGGGTATGTGCATGCTAGCTTTACACCCAAATACTCTTAGGTGTGCAATTGATGGTTTTCGATTTGACCATGCTTCTTGAGGTGTCACTCCTTCAAGAGCTACTGTGGGCACTCTGTTCAACAAATAGACTATAGTTCTTGCAACTTCTGCCCAAAATGTCTTTGTTAAACCTGAGTCGTCAATCATACATCGCACCATTTCCATGATAGTATGATTCCTTCTCTCAACTATACCATTCTGTTATGGTGTGTGAGTAGGAGGCATTTGTTGACGAATCCCATGAGCTTCTAGGTAAGTCTTGAACTCATTTCTTGTGAATTCCCCTCTCGATCTGAGCGGAGAGTTTTGATCTTATGACCAACTTCATTCTCAACAAGTGCTTTGAACTTCTGAAATATCTCAAAGGCTTGAATCTTTTTTCTTAGACAATATATCCACATCTTTCTTGAGTAGTCATCAACACAAAGCATCAAGTATTGACATCTAGAATGACTTGGTTGCATGAGCCCACAAAGATCAGTGTGCACCAAATCAAGCTTTCCCTTTGCTCTATATGTGTTCTTCTGGAAGGGTACTCTGTGTTGCTTTCCAGCTAGGCAATTGTGACACTTGTCAGTGTTGTGCTTGAGTGTAGGAAATCCTTTCACCATGTTGCCCTTTTGAAGTGTTTGGAGATAGCCAAAACTAATGTGACCATATCTGTGATGCCATAGTTCTATAGATTGTGTGTCTTTGGCCACTAGAGCTTGATCATCCTTGTGGACAAAATCAAGTTAGAACATGCGTCCCACATTAGAGGCTCTTGCTACAATCTTGGAACCTCTTGACTTATCTCTTATCAAGCAAACTTTTTCTCCATTATTAATGTCAAAATCCAACTTCAAGTTGTGATCAAGGAGTTGACTAACTGATAGCATATTCTTGGTCAACCTGTACATTCAATACATCCGTGATTTTACAGTCATGCTTTCAAGAGGTAGTGAAATGTTTCCAATCCCCTTGACTTTGTATGATGAGTCATCATCTAATGACACATGGTTTTGTTAGGTGAGTCACGTAGTGTGTAGAACCAATCCTTGCATCCAGTCATGTGTCGAGTTGCACCCAAGTTAACATACCGGATATCCTGTGTGGACTTAGTTTCTTTATCAAATTGAGTAGAATACATGTGTTGTCCTTCATCCGAATCATCCTCATGTTCGGAAATGTACCCTTGTTGTTTGGGTTTTCTTTCCAATTACCATTTTTCCGACCTTGATTGTTTTTGTTGTTGGACTTCCCTCGATTTGAATTGTTGTTACCTGTTGGTTATTGGGTTTTGAATTACTTGATGAACCCTTTTTGTAGGAATTGTACCAACAATCTTTGATGTCATGTCCCCCTCTATAGCAAATGGGACACTTCTTGGTGTTGTCTCGTTGACTTTGGTACCTTTGTTGACTTGGTACCTTTGTTGGGACTTCTTGTGATTGGACTAAAATTTTCGCTTTCCTTTATGATTGGAAGATAGTGCTTTCTCATCTTCATGGTCTTTGTTGTTCATTGCCTCTTCTTGTTGGAGTAGATTGACCAACTTCTCAAAGGTGAATATGTGTTCACCGTGATATTGATAGTTGTCAAAAGAATTCGTAGGAAGGAGGAAGTGCTTGCAACACAATTGGTATGAGGTCTTCATCACTTATCTCTTTTCCTAATACTAATAGAGATGCCCTCAAAGTAGAACTCGTCTCAAAAAAACTTCAACCTTCTCATTGTGCTTGAACTTGAGAGTATGCGGTTGTGATAGTAGTTTGAGGATGGCATTCTTGTTCTTTGCCTCATAAAATGTGTTAAACTTATCCCATACATCCTTGGCCGATGTGGCATCTCTAATGTGGGGTTGCACATTTCTGCTGTTATGCTAAACAAGATGATCAACTTGGCATTTTGATTGGCCCTATCAAATTGAACTTGTTATCTTCCATCATCAAGTGATCTTGTTGTTTTTCCATCTACAACTGTCCATAGGTCTTCAAACTCAAGTAACATCTTGATCTTCGGTTTCAATGCAGCATAGTTGTCTCCTCTAAGTAGTTGTGAATCTGGCAAGAAGAACTTTGGTGCTTGTGCACCCATTTTTGCAATCTAAATTTTGAAACTCTAAATTTTTGACAAACGGTAAGGCTCTTATCACTCCAGGTTTATGGTTTCCCTCTTAATATACCATCGGCTGATATACCAAACCTTTCTATATACGATCCCTTCCGATATACCGTCGGACGTGGAAGAAGATCACCCTTTCAATATACCCGTCAGTATAGAAAGAGGTGTTAATGCATGTGAAGGAATTTAGTATGTGGTACTTAGATAGTATGAAGAGGGGTTTGTGCAAGCACAAATGGATGGGAGGGATCAAATGTGTGTGTATTGTGTCCTTATTACTCCCCGTTGATTTTATAGGGTCGATGCCCAAACGACATTTACGCAATTTGTGTTAGGCGTTAAGTGCGAGTAGTAGTCACGACGGCATCACCCGTAAGTGCTTCCAAGAGGCACCGTATATATACCGAACGCTGCTATGAGATCAAAGATCTCGTGTGATAGAACCAAACATAAAATAAAAATATGCACTTTTTCTTTTTCCACTTTATGCACCAAGATTAGTACAAAATGCTCCAAAACTATATCAAAATGAAGTTTTGTGTTCCCCCTCTTTAGAAAAGGGTCTAGAATCACAAAATACACAATTTAGGCCAAAAAATATTTTTACCTCCAATAGGTGTTTTTCCGCTAAATTTAGCGGTGGCTCTAAATGTGTTTGGTGAGCTTATAAATTTGGAAATCTCCCAAAATTTAGTAATTTCTCCAAAATTTCAAAAAAATATAATTTAATAAAAAATATGGAGAGAGTGGGAATTGAATCGCTTTGACTGTTTGTTCCTTAAGATCCAAAAAAACAATACGAATATTGTTTTCACCTTTTCTCACAAACCGTGATCTCGGGTTTTTCAATTTACTAGCTAGATCTAATTTTTTTTTCCGAAAAAATGATCGACTTGCATGAAATTTTTGACACATGTAGAGGCCAAATCTAAAGATGATGTAAAATTGCAAAGTTGTGCACCTCCTTCTTATCTTTCTAGCAAAAAAATGTCACATCAATCCGACATTGTATGAAAACGTTATGTCCCTTTTTATAAGAGCTATCTGCTACAATTTTGTTGTGAGCTGCTTCAACCTTTGCTCCCTGAATTCTTCACACCTCCATTTTCAGATCTGATTTTTTTTTCACTTTTTTTTTTAGATTTGCAATTTTTTTCAAGATCTCATTTTTCACAAATCTTTTTTTTTTTCAAGATCTTTTTTTTTTAAAGATCTCCAAATTTGAAATATTCCGCCAATATGTTGGATCAATTGGCTATGCCAATGACTAATCAAAAAAATTACCTTCCAAATAAGTGGATAGGTCAAATTTTAGTTGAGGGATGCTTGGAAGGAATGGAGGCTGCAGGATGCTTCAATGGCTCTCCTTTGATGTAGATCTTCTTCTCCAATGGATCCTCTCTAATAGTGCTCCTCTTCAACCTTTCTTGGATAGAACCTTGCTCTGATACCAAATGATAATAATGGTATAGCTCTGATACCAAATGATAGAATAGAATAAGATTGCAATGACCAAAGAGGGACGGAAGCCTCACAAATATTATTGATCATGAAATCAGATTACATAACAATGCAAGAGCTGTAATATTTATAGATATTAGATAGCCTCATATGGATAGACATGACACCCTATCAGACACCAACTACGAGATGATAAGACCCATCTCACATGCACATGTAATTACTACTAATACCAATATTGAATGTTATCCAACATAACAATATTGAATGCAAGTCACTAGAATAGAGTGCACATGTTGCACATTATTAAATAAAAGACAATGCAATAAAATGTAATAAATATGCCTATGCTAAATTATGCTAACACACGCCAAAGGACTGAAATTAAATCATGTAAGAAAAGTGCAATTAAAACCTACAATTTTCCTTCTAAAAAAACATCACAAAAGTCTAATCTCAACTCCCCAACCGTAGGTATGGTTGGTAATTAAATTTAAGAGGTATGGGACAAGTTTAACTTGTCCCACAAGCCTCCAAAATTAGCCTCCAAGGACAATTTCAAATTTCCAAGAAGGTGGAGTGTTTCACACTCAAAAGTCAATTCACACATCACTTACATATCTCTTACACATACTTATATCACTTTAAATCATGGCCAACAACTCTCATTAATTACCTTCTTATGACATATTTGATTTATTTATTTTAACAATATGATTACTCACAAAATTTACACACCATTTAATAATTAATGAAAGGGGTAAAAGCACCACAAAATAAACACATGCAAACATAAACAAAGGGACCAAAATAAAAGGAATACATAAAACCCCTTGGTCACAATTAAAGGTGATCCCCCTGGGAATGCCTAACACACACAAACATGCACAAACAAATACTAGTTGCCATGGTGACCTTGTTGAATTCATCTAGAATTCCAATGTGGTTCATCTCCAATCCCCAATGTTTGTTGTGATATTTTAACCTACAAAATATAAATACCTCCTTCGCCCCGTGGCCATATCGTAACATCCAAAATAATATAAATATAATTCTCAATATCATTTCGATGTATGAATCACAAAAACAACTAAATCATCATCTAATAATTTTCATTTCTAGGTCTACTCACAATATCCAAATATCACAAGTCCACACAACATCCATAATATAACCATGTCAAACAATATATCATCATCAATATCCAAAATGTCTCTAATATTCATCATGCATCATAACTGAATAAAGTCAAAAAAATCCATGATTCTAACATATAACATCATACTATAATAATATCCATAATCATGTCCATAATATAATCAACAATATCATGATTAATATAAAAAAGGTGTCAAAGGGAAGTGGACACTATAGAACACTAGAAATGAACCCAATCCTAAATTACAAAGACTTTATTTGGATCAAACAACTTATTGTAAAATATAGGATGGGTTTGTTGAGAGGGCTTGAGATCATTTAGATACATGTTTAATAGTAGAATGTATTCAACTAGATAATAGTACATTTGTTATCTCATCACTCAATACGATTATTTATTTAACCTAGTTGTATGTCCCCTTCGAAAATAAAGTTCCAAAGAATCATCACACTCCATTACCCAACCCATAACTATAAAATAATGTGAATGGATAACAAAGAGTAAGATACAAATTTTGTCGTGAAATAAGTAAAATAGTAGAAAAGGGAAATTTCAAAGTCTTAACCACAACAATGATACTCAAAATAAAAGATAAAGAGTAGGAAAACATGTTTCCAAGGTTAAGTGGATGTAATACAGGTGATCATAAGAAGGAGAAACAAACCAATATGGCTTTACATTACACAAAATCAAGCACCTCCTTTTCTTGAGTCCGTTATTAAAGGAATTTATAGTTTAGCTTTTTAGGTCTTATTACATGACTACATAGTCTTTGTATTTGCATTAGATAGTGTCGATAATCATTTTTTCCTAGATTTGATTTTCTGGCATATACCAACACACTCCCAACTACAACATCTAAAAAAAAACATTGTATTCCATTATGATTTGGCAGATCTGTAAGCCCCCTCCCAAAGCCACAAGTCTAGTTTCCTTTACACCATAGACAAATGAAAAATCTTCGGATGCATAGATGAGATCTAAATTAGTCAAAATTGTGTATAGTAATGTGAGGATATATTCATTTTTTCTTTATCAACATGTGTAGAACTTATTAAACCGATCATTGTATTGATTTGGAACATTTATAAGCAGAGCTCCATTTAGCACTGTTTGACACAACATTTTGTTTATTTAATGATGAGAGTACAAGGAAAGGAAATGACTTCTACACTCGCTGCAACTAAACAATTACTAATAAATTTACAATGTTAGCTTGGGTTTAAATTTTTATTCACCTTGGTCATGCATCATGATATCGTATGAAGTGAATATGTTTTATTATACCAAGAGAGGTCCGTAAAGGTTCGTAGGATGTGTCATTTCATGCTCTGTCATCCGACAGTGTGTGGCTCGAGGGTTCGACATGGAGGAGCACTAAAAATCAAAAAGCATTTAAGGTTGTGGTTGGTTACATTTTATAGGTATGATTTATTATTAAAATTAAATGTTTATGGTGAATTCATGCAAAGAGTGTGAGGAAATCCTTATGTCCTTCATTATGTGCTTAAAATATAGAAGGGAACATGTCCATGCATCCAACCATAGTGGTCTATCATCAAAAAAACCATCCATTTATAACATACATATCCATATTTACCATAATTAATAAAAATTACCTAAGTGTTGGCTAAAATTCTCAAAAGTATTGTATTCCATTATACCGCATGTTTTTATATAAAGTGATGATGAATGATAGATGAAATAGAGCTTTATAGATTAACCATGGAAGTCCACACATAAACCAACTATAAGCAAGATTTCATGTTCATAATTTACCATAATAAAGAAAATAGCTAGATGTTGATAAAAATGTTCACAAGCATCACATTTCATTAAATGGCATGTGGATAATGTAATTTGTATGTCAATTTCTGAATACCGCAACATAGAAATAGCAATGGAATAGTAAAAACACTCACAAAAATCATGTTCCAAGAAGAGATATTAAAAAAACAATAATTCATGAATATCATAAAGCATATAAAGAAACAAGATGGAGACACATGAAATACCGACAAGCATTATATTCCTTGATGTCACATTTGGATAATACATTTTTGTATATGAATTCTTATATTGAGATATAGGGAATGGATTCACACACATTGCACCTAATCATGATGCTGGTCAAGACACCCATTCCACCTATGTACATTGCACCTAACAATATTTTCCCGCAACGTCAACATGTTTTTCATGAACCCCAAGTTGAAAACCCTTCACCACACTCCTGCGGCCAGGCTAGACATTTTCAACCACCATAAAAAGTAGAGCAATATTTCAATAAAATAAAAGTTACATAATAAGCGATCGGATTCCCTAATTTAGAATTTCCTTCCTCCAAATGTGGGCTTAAAATGTGGCGTGAATAAAACATTGAAGGTAGAGTGGGTCATTAAAGACAACAAGGTTAGATTTGATTTGATAGAAAGCTTGAAAAAATGTTGCCAACCTCCCAACAAGAATCATGACCAAAGCAAGGATCAACACATTTTCCCTTACAAAATATTAATGGAAAGGCAGGTTCCCATCCTCCAATGCACTTCCACTAATGACCAAAAATAAATAAAACTAGAGTGTGCGAGATGTTGGCAAGAAAATATGGTGGGGGGTGGGTGGATGCCTCCACACAAAGAAAAAATTTAACCAAATAAATGATATATTTACAAAGCATACAAGGGCACCTATATGGCCAAGGAGGAAACATTAAACCTTAAACATGAACACTATGTTTTAGAAAATGGCACCACTAATGACAAGCTCCTCCTCTTTTATGTGAAAGGAGGCTCGAGCATGAGAGCAATCAACATTAAAATAAAGTAGCTTAAAGGTAATTAATAACAATATTGATAAAAAAATTGACACTAAAACAAATGATCGTCAATCGACAAATTAAATTATAGTATTATTATTAAGATTATTTTTATGATTTTATGGCTAAAAATAATAATTATTACTCATATTAATGACGATAACCAGGAAAGTTCGAATAAGTGAGAACAATATTTTCCTTTAATGGGATAATCATATAGACGCTACAAGGTCCATAGCTAGAGGTGTCGACTATGACTCAAGAAGAAAAGAATGAGAGGGAGGGTGATAAATCTTCACCGTGACAAAGAAAAAGTCAAGTAATGGTCAACATGGAGCACACAGTAACCTTCCCATGCTTAGCAATAAGGTCGACGGGTCAAGAAGCGGGGTAACGTCAAACATTGAATTACAACATCTAATTGAGTTAGTCATCTAGGTTAAGAAATTTCATGGTGTCTTGGGTCGACATGGATCTTGTTTTCGGTTTTAGTTCCCATCAACAACACAACATAACACTCCATGCGAATGATTAAGGCCTAATTTTTTTTGTTTAAACTTTTAAGGAAAAAATATTTTTGGGAAATGTAAAAGCCATATCATTCATTCTAAGTTGCATTTCTATCATAATATACAACATAATGAAATCCAATGCTAAACAAATAAATGATGAAATGTTTATTTTTAAGTTATAGGAAGAGTGATCCATACCTTTTACGCTAATCCCACAATCCCTTTTAATGGTAGAATATCTTTAACTAGATAATAGAACATCTGTTATCTCATCAGCTCAATATTGATTATTTATTTATCCTAGTCGTATGTCCTCCTCTCGAAAAATGAGTTCTAGCATTCATCATGCTCCATTACCCAACCCATAACTATAAAATATTGTGAATGGATAACGAGGGGAAGATACAAATCTTGTTGTGAATTAAGTAAAATAGTAGAAAAGGTTACTTTGAGTCTTAACTAAAACAATGACTACTCAAAATAAAATTTAAAGAGTAGGAGAACATGTTTCCAAGGTTAAGTGCGTGTAATGATGATCGAAGAAGGAGAAACAAACCAATATGGTTGTACATTACACAAAATGAAGTGCCTCCTTTTCCTGAGTCCATTATTAAAGCAATGTACACTTTAGATTTTTGGGTCTTATTACTTGACTAAATAGTATTTGTATTTGCATCAGATAGTGTCAGATAATCATGTGTTCCCAACTTCGATTTTCTTGGCATATACCAAGACACTCCCAAGTACAACATCTGAAAATAAAACATTGTATTCCATTATGATTTGGTAGATCTGTAAGCCCCCTCCCAAAGCCGAAGACCAGTTTACATCACACCACAGACAAATTAAAATGTTTGAGATGTAGAGACAGATCCAAATCAGTCAAATTTGTGTATAATAATGTGAGGCTATATTCATGTTTTTCTTTATCAACATGTGTAGGACTTATTAAACCCATCATGGTACTGATTTGGAACATCTTTAACAAAGCTCCATTTAGCACTGTTCAACACAACATTTTGTTTATTTAATGATGAGAGTATAAAGAAAGGAAATGACATCTAAACTCACTGCAACTAAACAATTACTAATAAATTTACAATCTTAACTTGGGTTTAACTTTTTCTTCACCTTGGTCATGCATCATGATCTCAAATGAAGTGAATATATTTTCTTATACCAAGAAATTGAGAGGTCTGAAATAGGTTCTTACGATGTGTCATTTCATGCTCTATCATCTGGCGGTGTGTGTGGCTCGAGGGTTTGACATGGAGGAGCACTAAAAATCAAAAAGCATTTAAGGTTGTGGTTGGTTACATTTTATAGGTATGATTTATTATTAAAATTAAATGTTTATGGTGAATTCATGTAAGGAGTGTGAGGAAATCCTTATTTTCTTCATTATGTGCTTAAAATATAGAAGGGAACATGTCCATGCATCCAACCGAGTTGTCCATCGTCAACGAAAACATCCATTTATAACATACATATCCATATATACCATAATTAATAACAATTACCTAAGTGCTGGCTAAAATTCTCAAAAGTATTGTATTCCATTATGCTACATATTCAAAATGTGTGTTTTTATATATAATGATGATGCATGATAGATGGAAATAGAGCTTTATCACACTTAACCATGGCAGTCCACACATAAACCAACTATCAAAGCTTTCATGTTCATAATTTACCATAATAAAGAAAATAGTTAGATGTTAATAAAAATGTTCACAAGCATCACATTTCATTAAATGGCATGTGGATAATGTAATTTGTATGTCAATTTCTTAATACCGCAGCATAGAAATAGCAATGCAATAGTAAAAACTCACAAAGATCACGTTCCAAGAAGAGATATTAAAAAAACAATAATTCATGAATATCATAAAGCATACAAAAAAACAATGTGGAGACACATGAAATACGACAAAAATGTATTCCTTGATGTCACATTTGAATAATGCATTTTTGTATATGAATTCTTGTATTGATATATAGGGAATGGATTCGCACAGATTGCACCTAATCATGATGTTGGTCAGTACCCATTCCACCTATGTACTAATGTTCATATGCATAAAAACATCGAGCAACGAAAAATATTAATGTACCGACACTAAGGTCTATAGGGATCGCAATGCATAAAGCCACACGTGGATAATATAGTTTCTACATCAATTCATAATACAAAACAAGAGGGCAAAGAACGCATCCAATGACTATAGTGGTCCTTACAAAAACTAGAAGGTGTGATGAATTGATAGGATTTTGTACACATGTATTGTATTTATTAGAGTGACATGTGAAGAATACATTTTCTACACAAAAACTAGGCATGCACTCAACCTAATTATCCCGTAACATACAAAAAATAACAAAATGCCAACACAAAGGATAAGATTATCGACATTAATGTATTGAATCATAAATATCATAACATATAAAAGAACATAATGACAATATAGATGCTCTCGAACATCACATTATGTGAAAGGACATATAGATAATGCATTGTTGTACATACATTCTCGTAATAAGGTAGACGAGGATGGACTCACCCATACCCACATGAAAGCACGCATGAATAATGCATTTTCTTGGACAAATATCCGTGCACCAAACCATAATGGTCCACCTATAGATTACAACCCATGAAGGTATAAGTTTACATGTATTTTACCTAGAAGGTGTGATGAGTTGATAGGATTTTGTACACATGTATTGTATTTATTAGAGTGACATGTGAAGAATACATTTTGTACACAAAAAGTAGGCATGCACTCAACCTACAATGGTCCATAAACAACCTAATTATCCCGTAACATACAAAAAATAACAAAATGCCAACACAAAGGATAAGATTATCGACATTAATGTATTGAATCATAAATATCATAACATATAAAAGAACATAATGACAATATAGATGCTCTTGAACATCACATTATGTGAAAGGACATATAGATAATGCATTGTTGTACATACATTCTCGTAATAAGGTAGAGGAGGATGGACTCACCCATACCCACATGAAAGCACGCATGAATAATGCATTTTCTTGGACAAATATCCGTACACCAAACCATAATGGTTCACCTATAGATTACAACCCATGAAGGTATAAGTTTACATGTATTTTACCTAGAAGGTGTGATGAGTTGATAGGATTTTGTACACATGTATTGTATTTATTAGAGTGACATGTGAAGAATACATTTTGTACACAAAAAGTAGGCATGCACTCAACCTACAATGGTCCATACACAACCTAATTATCCCGTAACATACAAAAATAACAAAATGCCAACACAAAGGATAATATTATCGACATTAATGTATTAAATCATAAATATCATAACATATAAAAGAACATAATGACAATATAGATGCTCTCAAACATCACATTATGTGAAAGGACATATAGATAATGCATTGGTGTACATACATTCTCGTAAAAAGGTAGAGGAGGATGGACTCACCCATACCCACATGAAAGCACACATGAATAATACATTTTCTTGGACAAATATCCGTGTACCAAACCATAATGGTCCAACTATAGATGACAACCCATGAAGGTATAAGTTTACATGTATTTTACCTAGAAGGTGTGATGAGTTGATAGGATTTTGTACACATGTATTGTATTTATTAGAGTGACATGTGAAGAATAAATTTTGTACACAAAAAGTAGGCATGCACTCAACCTACAATGGTCCATGCACAACCTAATTATCCCGTAACATACAAAAAATAACAAAATGCCAACACAAAGGATAAGATTATCGACATTAATGTATTAAATCAAAAATATCATAACATATAAAATAACATAATGACAATATAGATGCTCTCAAACATCACATTATGTGAAAGGACATATAGATAATGCATTGGTGTACATACATTCTCGTAATAAGGTAGAGGAGGATGGACTCACCCATACCCACATGAAAGCACACATGAATAATACATTTTCTTGGACAAATATCCGTGCACCAAACCATAATGGTCCAACTATAGATGATAACCCATGAAGGTATAAGTTTACATGTATTTTTTTTTTTTTAATGTTGTACTCAATCCAACCGTCATGTTTACACAAAGACTATCTAGTATCGACGCTCATACGAAGGGGACATAAATTGGTTTGTTCCCAACAGTTGTAAATAATTTCAAAATTATGCTTTTCAACGTGTATCCCGCGGGGTGGGGATATGTGGTCGTTAGGAATGGATATTACCTTACATCTGAGTTTAGTGAGATAACTTATCCGCGCTTGAAGGAATTGTGTGGATAAGTTTGGACAGGCAACGTGTGTTCGCCGAGTACTGATTAAACTGGAACAGTGCTACTCCTCCCTATAAAACGCCGTCGTCATTTTTCATTTATCTTCACAAATAAACACTGTCCTGTTATTGTTTTCTTATTGACATTTGCTAAGAATGGCACCCAACTCCCCCTCTCGCCGCCATGCTACTCATCCTCCTCGCCGTCTCTGTTGTGTGTTTGGGCACTACAGAAAACAATATTACCTCACGAAAGCCCCACATTGTTCAGATTATCAAGTCCATGAAGCACCGCCATTTCACTTCTCATCACCACTGGTATGCTTCAATGCTTGACACCGTCTCGCAATCAGATGAGAAGTTGTTGTTGTATACATATGATATAGTCTTGCACGACTTTTCATCGATGCTGAGAAAAGTAGAAGCCGAAGCCATGGAGAGACTGGAGGGGTGCTTGGCTGTTATCCCTTGTTCCCTTGAAAAAATAGACACAACGCGGTCACCCGACTTCCGATGACTTGCGTCCTCCTCTGGGTTATGGTCGGAATACTCTACTTATGGCGAAGATGTTATCATGGGGATGATCGACACGGGGTATGGCCCTAGAGCAAAAGCTTCAATGATCAAGGACTTGGATCTCCTCAGTCAAGATGGAAGGGTGAATGTGAAAGCGGGTGGATGTTCGATTCCTCAGACTGCAACAATAAAATCATCGGAGCACGGTACTTCTTCAAAGCCTACCAACAGTTTCAAAACATCACGCTTAACGAAACCTCTCCACGAGACACCAATGGCCACGACACACACACATCCTCTATTGTTGCGGGAGCTGCGGTGCCAGATTCTAACTACCTGGGTGTTGCAAACGGAATCGCGACAGGGATGGCCACTCAAGCCAGGCTGGCCATCTACAAAACCTGCTGGGCCGAAGGTTGCTATGACGCGGACACTATTGCTGCCATGGAACAAGCCATTTCCGATGGCGTCGATATCATTTCAATCTCAATTAGCTCCAGCGACATGCCCTTCTACTTGAGTCCTAGAGCCATTGCAACATATGGGGCCATAAAAATGGTGTTTTTGTTTCAGCCTTGGCGGGCAATAGAAGACCTTCTTCGTCGACTCTGTGTAACAAAGCGCCCTGGATTATAACTGTGGGTGCCGCTTCCGTTGACAGGGATTACCCTGCTTCTCTTGTACTTGGCAATGGACAAGTATTTACAGGGTCGTCTATGTACAGTGCTGCGTTTCAATTTTTGGCACCTTTGGTTTAGGAATCTACCAATGAGCGCTCAAGGCGTTGCCTCACAGGAAGCCTCGATCCTAGGGCTGTTATGGGCAAAATCATCTTGTGCGATGGGATGAGGCAAGTGTCAGAGGTGGCGAGAGCAGGTGGTGTTGGAATGATTGTTGCAAATGAAAAGCTCAGAGGAGCAGACTAGCAAGTTACCGATCGATACAATCTGTCGTCTATCGACGTAAGTTATACCGCGGGAGAAGAAATCAAAGCCTACATCGACAGCACGGGGAATAATGCCACTGCCGCCCTGAACATCACCTCTACAACTGTTGTGGGAAACCAAATAACGGCTCCCATTGTGGCTGCATTTTCTTCAAGGGGAAAGAGTGAAGGGTATCCTCACATTCTGAAGCCCGATTTGATCGCTCCTGGAATGCTCATATTAGGAGCCATTGGAAGTGGTTACCAGCTCCTATCAGGGACTTCAATGGCTTGTCCTCACGTGAGTGGCATTGCGGCACTCTTAAAATCCATACATCCCACGTGCACCCCCGACGCCATCAATTCCGCTCTCTTGACATCTTCTTACACTCTTGATAACGCAGGGCAACCCATTAGGGATTCATACGTGGATCCACTCGCTGCTGTTAATCCTGGCCTTGTCTATGATATAGAACCACAAGACTACATCGACTTCCTCTGCAATGGACTCAACTATACCCGCCAAAAATCGTTACACTCAACATGATTACGATTCCTGCACCAAATCCACCTCCACTTTGGAAGCTGGGGATCTCAACTACCCTCATTTTCTGTGCACTTCCACTCTAATCGGAGCAGCAGTTTAGACGAAGAGGAGAAGAGTCTGTTGGGTACGGGCGATTATGTATCAGTGAGTGTGAAGACTCCTCCTGGCGTAAATTAGCGTGAACAAACACATTACGCTATCATACCAATTGTAACGAGAGTTTACATATACAATGACTTTCAGAAACACACTCACAGATCATTATGTCGCTGCAAAAACGAACAGTTTGGAGAGATAGCTTGGATTCTATCAGATGGACGCGCGTTATTGCCCAGTTTTTAATATGGGTACAAAATCTCCTGGATCCCTAAATATTTATATCGTCTAATCCTATCACTATCTATCGTATAATTAGTACCTATGCAAGCCCTGTTTCATTATGTATCATGTTGAAATTGCATTCTAAATAATACAGATGGTTATTGTATCATAACCATTGTTTGTTTAGCTTAAAATGCATCACATTATCACATTTAGTGTGACACCAATTATGTTATGCAAAGCATTTCATACAACCATGTCACTTTTTAATTTGGTTTGTTTTTAATAAAACATTCGTGTAATAACAAGTATATTTAATTGTCAAATATTTGATCACACCTCGCCACAAGTTTATGTTCATCAAAGCTTCAAATATTTTCTGGTTATTGATGATAATATTTTTTAAAATAAAAGCACACTTTTATATTGATATAATAATGAAAAGTACAAGTGTGGATAAACACCAAAAAAATGGGTGGAGGAGGACATGAGAAGACATCACACCTGCCACAAGAGCCACAACAACCAAAACCAGCGAAAATATTGAAAAATACCAACACAAGGACGAGATGGAGGAGGAGGATGAGAAAACATGTGAAATACGGAAATACAGATAACTTTTTTTTTTTTTTGACTTGCTTGACACAACACGACACAACATGTCGTCACAAGGTTACAACCAACACTAGGAACCACTTGTTACGGGGGAGACCACAAGGTCAGCACGGAAACGTTCACACCTATCAAGGACAATGTACTCTTCTTTTGACAAGACAACATGGAAGTCCAATCCACATGACACACTCACAGCTAGGGCATCCCATGAGGAAATTTCTTGTTAAATTTTCTTGTTTACTAAAGTGTCTCTTAATTCTTAACTTACGTTCTTATAAAATTTCATGTAATGATTCACACAATTCTTTTCACAAGGGAGAACTTCTTTCTTTTCTTTTCAATGGTTGACTAAATAACTTAAGGCCAAGCTTTCTAAACTAGGATCATCAATTTGATGTCCAAATCTTTCTTATTCATTTGATTTTAGAACATTTTCCATTTCTTACAAGGTTAATTAATCTTATTCAAGCCACTAACACATGTTCCACAACTCTATTGCACAGGTGAAGGCATAAGCTCCGATTGAGTGAGAAAGTACCGCTTAGGGTTCATAACAATAGCCTTCTTGTTTAAGGATTAAATTTTGACCTTGCTTAAGGAATATCACCATGAATCAAGGCATGGGTTAACAGAACAGGACAACAAAATTTAGCTTCAGGGTCACATTGTTTACTATCAATCTTTCATTGAGGTTAAGAGTTTATCGAGATTGGTTAAATGTTCCATCTAGACTTTACTTAATTAAGTTTGACAAAGGAGAACATTTCAAACGATATAGAAATATTTATGGTTTTATTAATCAATTTCCCTCCTACTTATTAAACCCTATCATCTTCTAAAATCTAACCATTGATTTCACCATGAGATCATTTAAGGTTTCACCATAAAAGGATAATGCTTATTAGTTTAATTTTAATAAGGACTATCCAGCTCACTTCATAAGTAGATACATCTACATAATATATTCATATATATAACAAACTCACTTTATAGTGCTTAAGCCTTAGGAGGATTTACAACTCAACATTTTAACTCAAGAGCAAAGTTTAACAGTACTCGTTTGCGGAAACAAAACAAGGTTATATCAATTCATTCCAACATGATGCACAAATCAAAGGGACATACCATCTCTATTGAACCATGACTAGGGAGCAAGAGAGTAATAACATGGGACATGCCCCGCTACTATACTAAGGGTTAAAATTCACTAGAATATCCCATAACCAAGCGGTAATCAAATTTCATCTTTCACATGATCACCAAAAAGCCAAAGTTTCAACAGATTACAACAACAATACTCTACAATACATTTACTAGCATCGACCCTTCTTCTAAAATGTCAAAGGCCCTTTCCAAATTTTATAACATAATACACATTCGTACAAAGGAACATCATAACCAAGATTGATGTAATAATCTACAAGTCTTTCCATCATCTAACCACGTAAGCCATCTCGCAACAATTAATAACCGAGTCGGTTCGAGAACTGAGCAAGATAAGACTACACAAAACCACCATAACTATTATCTAACAATATCATGAAAAGAAAGCACTTTATTACAAGATTTTGGGTCAAACCTCTAAACACTACGAGCACATCAAGTTATAATAAGGTCTATAACATGTCAATCAAAGAAGGAGAAGACCTTGTACTTCAGTCAGGAGAAAATGCAACGAAAGTAACAATCACATGAGAATGGCCCTTGGCCCTATAAGGAGAAAACAAACAATCTAGCAGAAACAGAATTCCCATCAAGTAAGTAATTAAACAATAATTACAAGATTGAGATTTGATATAAATAGACCATCCATCTAGAATTTTATCAAGAGATACCAACGCATAGGCTAAAATAATATATTTCTAAAAATACAAAAGTTGATCGGCCCAAGAAAGGGGAAACACGGGTTCCAAAATTTTAACACAAAAAGTCATGTATAAATGAGTTTCAAACCGGAAATCAATTAGAGTAAACACACAACATAAGTTTTGAAGCTAAGGCATAGTATACTAGTTTCGACCATTAACTACAAGGAGATCTACCAATCATCCAGGAAGGGTCAAAGTCTCACAAGCTAGTAGCAAACACACGAGAGAAGAAGGGGGTTTCGTCCAACAAGAGTATACAATAATGTCATCAACAATTTTATAACACTAAAGGTTTGCAAACTTCCACAACAATTCTAATGTTTGATTAATTTAAAATAAATTATCCATTTCCCGAAACAACCATACTTTAAGGCAACCCTTGGTAACACAGTCAACCGTCACACAAAGATACAAACATAACTTCTAAGTGACATTATCAAAACAAAACCTTCCGTTATGAATTCATAAGATTATCACGCGAAAGCTGAGTTTTTCCCGAAGGTCAATCACATTTAAGGAAATCTCCATCACAAACTATTACAGTAATTACGTGCATAAAAACTGACCAATATTAATTAATAGCGTTAACATTACAAGGGAGAAGATAATGCCAGTTAGAAAAAAAAAGAGAGAGCGCCATCAGCAATAATTCTGAGAGGGGGATTAGACCAAAACTATTCCAGTGTCAACGAGGTACCAGATTCGCACAAAGAACCTCGAGCTTAGTTGATCCGTAAGGCTAGTTATGGTTCAAGTTGCCAGGGATGGTCAAGGTACTTCCTGAGGATGGCCTTAAAAGTCTAGAAACAAGATGAAAGATAGTATAAGAATCTACACCCGCGAGGCGGAAAACACACTGCACACAACCTTTTCATTCAAAAAGTTTAATACCGAAACTCAAGCTGGTTAGCCCCAAGCCTTGATTACACAATCCTACAACCTTTCTTTCTCGATGCCAAAAGGTTATCAAAGGGACTTGCGAAGGAGCTAACAAAACATCAAAAGACAACTTGGGTGCTAGGGAGGAGCTTCATAGTTATCGTAACTTACTTCCATGATATCGAAAATACTAGTTAATCAACATAACAACTTGCAACTCAATCGCAGAGAAGAATTAATACATAAACAAATAGATGAAGGTCTATCATTCGAGTAAGAGAAACATAACATTCAAAGGAGAGGGCACACGCATCCTTTCGACCCACATTCTATCAACGATAAAAGCTAAAACAAGAAGACACAAGCAGAAAGGGAAATCTCCCATCATGACATCCAACTGACAAATCAATGCAAGGAAAAGTGGTTCGATTTCACAATATTTTTAAATAAAATAACAGTGGAAAGGTGTAGAAATATCTTGCCTGTTTCTCCAGCTTCAACAGGTCGTACAAACTCCACATGGGCCAGCATAAAAACAATAGCATGAGACAAGGATGTGAGTACTGCTCTTTGGCAATGTCAATGGGCCAAATGTGATAACTGGATCGACTGATGGGGCAGAAAAATTAACCATTGAGTCCTTTCGCAAATCCACCTCACACCACCTCGTAGTGTCAGCTAGAATCCCATAAGCTTCCCCATTTGGAAAAACAGCCAACACCCATGGGTGGGACTGATATAGAGATGTCGTACTATCACCATAACCCCAAGCATCAGTGTTCCACGTAAAGACACGCTTTCTGTTGCTCAGGGGAACCACTACCTTCTCCAATGCCATATAAAGAAGAGCCATGAGGAGTTCAATGGTGACAACTTGTTGGCCATGCACGCACTCACAAGATGGAAAATAATCTGGCACCCCGACATCCAATCTTAGGTTGGTAGAATAGATGAACATACTTCAGCTTGTAATAGAGGAGATATGTTGTACATAATGTCGCTTGGGCTGCATATGTCTCAAAATATTTCGCTATTGACTTTACTAATAACTATTTTCATATTATTGTCAACCGCAACGAAAGACAACTGAATCACCAAACAATTGCATTGATGCTGCTGTTAGACATACTTCAACGATCTACCATTACTTTTGAGGACTGACTGTTCAGCCAAAGCTTTACTATGCCCAACAGGGGTCAACATGATCCTCCAGAGAAAATATCGCAATGCTTCATTGCCATTAACAATCTCCTTTCCCGCATACACAACATTATATGTGCTTGTATATATAAGTCTCCTCACACCATACTTAACGCAGGCATCCAATACAAGGCAAGTTCCATGATTTGAAGCTCGGATACAAGACATAATGATTACATCATGCTCCTGGCTCTGAAAGGCATCAACCGTAGTGATATATAAACCTTTCTTTCTTCAGATTTGAGGACAACATCAAACTCTCGGTGCAAACATTACAGCTGCAGCTTGAAGGTGTGATAATTCCACAGAAACCTTTATGCCTGCCAGCTTAGAGACTCGATGAAGATGCTCATATAATTTGCAAAGCAAAAAGTGCTTCATGAATATTCCGATATGAAACAGATCCATACCTATGAGGTCCTCTTCCATGGGTTACATCGTAGAACAAGCAAGAAATCAATAGAGAATCTTAGTAAATAAATTTCATCGGTGTCTGCTAAAGAACACTCTCACATCACATAAGGTCGATTTTGATCAAAAATATCTTGAAGGAGAATCCCGAACTCGAGAAGATGTTCAATCGAACCGAATGCAAACATAGTTTGACAACTCGCCTGCTGGAAGCGCTCAAAATGCCTCTACTACTATCACCACTGCACATGCATTTGCCATGGCTAATCACAAAGCGGGCAAGTTGCTTGTGGATCCTGACAGAACATGATCTCGCAAAGACCCAAGGGAAAAGGAGGACACTCTTCCATGTTACACTAGCTTGTGAGCTTCATCTAAACCACCATATCTAACCCATGGCTAGGCGCTGGAAAACTTTTGGTCGTAAATAAGAAACACGAGAATGAAACTCATTTCTCGGCCTCATTGCAAAACTTGCCTATGAGGTTTGATCGAGCTTCTTCCATGTTAATTTCATCCTGGATAGAAGTGACTTTCCAAAATGAAAAAAGACATAGTGGACTAAAAACTTTTTATCTCAAAATTTCTTCTACTACTACACTGTAAGATTTGCAACAATGATCATGGTGGTCGCGTGCAATTAGAACATGAGGATCAACACCAACGGTTCCTTGAGCTCGCCAGCAGCTGGACTCGCACTCACTCTCTCTGGAGGCCACTAATTTTTGAGATAAGTTTATTTCTCTACCCTATAGGCTTGCTGCATAACATACAAAAAACTTCCTCACGGCACTTTCTAGGAGGTTTTCGGTTCTCGCGCTCGCTCGGAACTAAAACGCTGCACAACATGATTTTGAGGATCCAAACCCTCTCACGCAACACCTTGAAGTGAGGATCTTCTTTTCACCATTAAAAATCACCATTGAACGTGAAGCAATTCATCATGAATTGACAAGCATTTGATGGAGTGAAAAAAAGCATACGAAGGTTTTGGAGACAACAGGAGACAACTACAATCAAGTCAACAATTTAATGTCTCCATGAGCATCTCTGCAGCGGTAAAGAAGGAGATCCAAAAAAAAAAAAGATTTGCCAAAGAAAATGGGAGGCCTCCATCAACTCCATCTTTCCCACCAAACAGAAATATAAATTTCCACCATTTCACACCATAAAATTTGGCTCCATTATTTTATCTGGGGTCTCCACGCAATGCTGGAAAAGAAAAAATAATGAAGGGGGCATTACATTCTCCTCCCTTAAGAAAGCATCATCCTCGATGCGACATTACACAAGAGGAAAGGAAATGGTTTGCAACAAGGAAGAGATAGATAGGAGAAACACACCTATGGTTTAAAATTTTAGGTGATTAAAGCACGGCCACAAGGTAGCCTTAGGAACATTTGGTAGAAATTTTAACTTTCAATGTTCCGTGAAGATTGGAAGTTCTTTCTTGTTCATCATTTCATTAGTCTCTTTCCATTATTATTATTCTTAGTTTAGTTTCTTTTAAAATTTCATCATTGAAGAGTTTTGATTTATTCTTATTGTGGGTGCCCAACATGAAATCGCTAACACAACACCCTATCGAGTTCACAAGACACTACTGATTCACAAGCACACAAGTATATACTTCAAGATTGTATTACACCACAAAAGGTTACTCAAATACGGAAATGGAATAGGCACACTCCACATAACATAACATAGTACTCGGCACACATCAATGACTCGACATACCAAAATACTTAACCAAAAAAGACTACTACAATCCACTAGACATTTCCTCAATTTGCATCAATGAAAAACTCACATAACACCAAACAAACTACATGTGTACATAGTGTCCACAAGGGATCAATGACATGTCCACAACATCACAACACATATCCATCGACATGAGTAACACATACATCAAAAGACCACTACCAAACATCACAATAACTCAACATATATCCCAAACATCAATCAACATCAAATATCATAAGCCTCCTCAAACTCTTAAAGTCTCTTATGCCTCCCTCAAACTCTTATGCCTCCTCAAGTCTCTTATGCCTCCCTCCTCTTATGCCTCCCTCTCTTATGCCTCCCTCAAACTCTTATGCCTCCCTCAAGTCTCTTATGCCTCCCTCAAACTCTTATGCCTCCCTCAAACTCTTATGCCTCCCTCAAGGAGGCCGGTTGTCCCTATGGTCCAAGACACATAGAGTTCGAACACTCCTAACCCAAGTGACATAATAACGCGTGGTTCAACAACCCGCTAGTTATATGTACCCCTTGGGGCGTACCCCCATACAACGAAGCGGGTCCATAGGTCCAACCAATCCATGGTGCATCCCATGACCCTATTCCACACATCACGACATTAGAACCAGCACAACAATCCAATCAAAGTGCCAAGTGGCAAAGTACAAGCCTTGGGCAAGGCGGTAAGAATTCCAAATTTAAAAGAAGACCCCAAATCAAGCTAAAATAAATGGCCAAATAGCCAAAGTTAGTATCAAAATCCCCATGTTAGTGCCACAAACCAAGGAAATGCCCAAAATTGTAAAGCATTGCAATCAAGAAAAGATGCTGGTCCTTGCAAAATAAAGTAAAAGCTCAATTTACGAATAAAATCAACTTATAATAATGTCACATTACGATAACTGTGTGGCCTTATCTAGCCACCAAAGGGGTACTCAACGAGTTGCTAGCACTCGGAACATCGAGCCTCAGCTCGTAAAATACATATCAATAATACAACTGTCATCACCTCCATCTGAATCATCCCGCCACCCCTTCGACAAGGCTAAACATAGTCATAGATACACTAAGGTTGCATACATACAACCACATAGGGAGAGAGGAAAGAATCACATGTTATCTACTAAACCGAGTTTTAGCTCGAGTTATTGACCCATGGTACACCATTCCTCACTCTCAACATACACTTCTACCGATTTCCCTCAGGATCGGTTAGCGTAAGGTTCACAACATAACATACAACAACATCACTAACACCATGGTGGTACACACATAGCTACCATAACGTCTCACGTATGGTATGTATACAGGGTAGATCACAATCATACATCCACAGGGTGTAATACATCACTTTACCACATTCTGCACCCAAAGTGCAATCACCATACGATAGGGTTCATACACTCACCGTATGACCCAAAATCACAACATGAAGCATTACATATTTTCACAGTCATACATACGATGAACATAGTACATCACAACATAACATCCATTGCAACATAACAAGGTGGTACACACATTTCTTTAGAACATGGTAAAAACATCATGATACAACTCATTTCTTTTAACATCAACTAGTCATACAACACATTGATACACCCACATATCACAATATGCCACAATGCTCCAACACTACGTCATCCACATTAGAATTCTTTTCACACATCACAAACAATAATTCACACGTGAATTCTTCCTAGAATCCACAAGAAGGAGAGAGAATACTCCCATCCCCAAACATATCAACATGATCACAAACACGCACAAGGTGACATACCCATAATGTGCGTTCACAATATCACAATTACGACAATAATCACATCACGTTTAAAGCACATTACTCTTCCAATATCTACCACCATCATGCAACATCATCATCATCATCGCAGTATCATCATGTAACACCACCACCACCATGTAACATCATCATATAACACCAATCCGGCCCATAGGTTCGAGAGCATGAACCTACGCTCTGATACCAAAGTGTAACACACCAAAAATACCAACACAAGGACAACACAGTGAAATACAGGATAACTTTTTTTTTTTGACTTGCTTTGACACAACATGACACAACATGTCGTCACAAGGTTACAACCAACACTAGGAACCACTTGTTATGGGGGAGACCACAAGGTCAGCACGGAAACGTTCACACCTATCAAGGACAATGTACTCTTCTTTTGACAAGACAACATGGAAGTCCAATCCACATGACACACTCACAGCTAGGGCATCCCATGAGGAAATTTCTTGTTAAATTTTCTTGTTTACTAAAGTGTCTCTTAATTCTTAACTTACGTTCTTATAAAATTTCATGTAATGATTCACACAATTCTTTTCACAAGGGAGAACTTCTTTCTTTTCAACGGTTGACTAAATAGCTTAAGGCCAAGCTTTCTAAACTAGGATCATCAATTTGATGTCCAAATCTTTCTTATTCATTTGATTTTAGAACATTTTCCATTTCTTACAAGGTTAATTAATCTTATTCAAGCCACTAACACATGTTCCACAACTCTATTGCACAGGTGAAGGCATAAGCTCCGATTGAGTGAAAAGTACCGCTTAGGGTTCATAACAATAGCCTTCTTGTTTAAGGATTAAATTTTGACCTTGCTTAAGAAATATCACCATGAATCAAGGCAAGGGTTAACAGAACAGGACAACAAAATTTAGCTTCAGGGTCACATTGTTTACTATCAGTCTTTCATTGAGGTTAAGAGTTTATCAAGATTGGTTAAATGTTCCATCTAGACTTTACTTAATTAAGTTTGACAAAGGAGAACATTTCAAACGATATAGAAATATTTATGGTTTTATTAATCAATTTCCCTCCTACTTATTAAACCCTATCATCTTCTAAAATCTAACCAATGATTTCACCATGAGATCATTTAAGGTTTCACCATAAAAGGATAATGCTTATTAGTTTAATTTTAATAAGTTACTATCACTCACTTCAAATATAGTAGATACTTACAAACTCATAACTTTTATCAGGATTATCCAGCTCACTTTATAGTGCTTACAAACTCATTGCTACTAAGCCTTAGGAGGATTTACAACTCAACATTTTAACTCAAGAGCAAAGTTTAACAGTACTCGTTTGCGGAAACAAAACAAGGTTATATCAATTTATTCCAACATGATGCACAAATCAAAGGGACATACCATCTCTATTGAACCATGACTAGGGAGCAAGAGAGTAATAACATGGGACATGCCCCGCTACTATACTAAGGGTTAAAATTCACTAGAATATCCCATAACCAAGCGGTAATCAAATTTCATCTTTCACATGATAACCAAACAAGCCAAAGTTTCAACAGTTACAACAACAATACTCTACAATACATTTACTAGGCACTGACCCTTCTTCTAAAATGTCCAAAGGCCCTTCCAAATTTTATAACATAATACACATTCGTACAAAGGAACATCATAACCAAGATTGATGCAATAATCTACAAGTCTTTCCATCATCTAACCACGTAAGCCATCTGCAACAATTAATAACCTGAGTCAGTTCGCGAGAACTGAGCAAGATAAGACTACACAAAACCACCATAACTATTATCTAACAATATCATGAAAAGAAAGCACTTTATTACAAGATTTTGGGTCAAACCTCTAAACACTACGAGCACATCAAGTTATAATAAGGTCTATAACATGTCAATCAAAGAAGGAGAAGACCTTGTACTTCAGTCAGGAGAAAATGCAACGAAAGTAACAATCACATGAGAATGGCCCTTGGCCCTATAAGAGAGAGAAAACAAACAATCTAGCAAAAAACAAAATTCCCATCAAGTAAGTAATTAAACAATAATTACAAGATTGAGATTTGATATAAATAGACCATCCATCTAGAATTTTATCAGAGATACTAACGCATAGGCTAAAATAATATATTTCTAAAAATACAAAAGTTGATCGGCCCAAGAAAGGGGAAACACGGGTTCCAAAATTTTAACACAAAAAGTCATGTATAAATGAGTTTCAAACCGGAAATCAATTAGAGTAAACACACAACATAAGTTTCGAAGCTAAGGCATAGTATACTAGTTTTGACCATTAACTACAAGGAGATCTACCAATCATCCAGGAAGGGTCAAAGTCTCACAAGCTAGTAGCAAACACGCGAGAGAAGAAGGGGGGTTTCGTCCAACAAGAGTATACAATAATGTCATCAACAATTTTATAACACTAAAGGTTTGCAAACTTCCACAACAATTCTAATGTTTGATTAATTTAAAATAAATTATCCATTTCCCGAAACAACCATATTTTAAGGCAACCCTTGGTAACACAGTCAACCGTCACACAAAGATACAAACATAACTTCTAAGTGACTTTATCAAAACAAAACCTTCCGCTATGAATTCATAAGATTATCACACGAAAGCTGAGTTTTTCCCGAAGGTCAATCACATTTAAGGAAATCTCCATCACAACCTATTACAGTAATTACGTGCATAAAAACTGACCAATATTAATTAATAGCGTTAACATTACAAGGAGAAAATAATGCCAGTTAGAAAAAAAAAATAGGAGAGCGCCATCAGCAATAATTCTGAGAGGGGATTAGACCAAAACTATTCCAGTGTCAACGAGGTACCAGATTCGCACAAAGAACCTCGAGCTTAGTTGATCCGTAAGGCTAGTTATGGTTCAAGTTGCCAGGGATGGTCAAGGTACTTCCTGAGGATGGCCTTAAAAGTCTAGAAACAAGATGAAAGATAGTATAAGAGTCTACACCCGCGAGGCGGAAAACACACTGCACACAACCTTTTCATTCAAAAAGTTTAATACCGAAACTCAAGCTGGTTAGCCCCAAGCCTTGATTACACAATCCTACAACCTTTCTTTCTCGATGCCAAAAGGTTATCAAAGGGACTTGCGAAGGAGCTAACAAAACGTCAAAAGACAACTTGGGTGCTAGGGAGGAGCTTCACAGTTATCGTAACTTACTTCCATGATATCGAAAATACTAGTTAATCAACATAACAACTTGCAACTCAATCGCAGAGAAGAATTAATACATAAACAAATAGACGAAGGTCTATCATTCGAGTAAGAGAAACATAACATTCAAAGGAGAGGGCACACGCATCCTTTCGACCCACATTCTATCAACGATAAAAGCTAAAACAAGAAGACACAAGCAGAAAGGGAAATCTCCCATCATGACATCCAACTGACAAATCAATGCAAGGAAAAGTGGTTCGATTTCACAATATTTTTAAATAAAATAATAGTGGAAAGGTGTAGAAATATCTTGCCTGTTTCTCCAGCTTCAACAGGTCGTACAAACTCCACATGGGCCAGCATAAAAACAATAGCATGAGACAAGGATGTGAGTACTGCTGCTGGCAATGTCAATGGGCCAAATGTGATAACTGGATAGACTGATGGGGCAGAAAATTTAACAGTTGAGTCCTTTCGCAAATCCACCTCACACCGCCTCGTAGTGTCAGCTAGAATCCCATAAGCTTCCCCATTTGGAAAAACAGCCAACACCCATGGGTGGGACTGATATAGAGATGTCGTACTATCACCATAACCCCAAGCATCAGTGTTCCACGTAAAGACACGCTTTCCTGTTCGCTCGAGGGAACCACTACCTTCTCCAGTGCCATATAAAGAAGAGCCATGAGGGAGTTCAATGGTGACAACTTGTTGGCCATGCACGCACTCACAAGATGGAAAATAATCTGGCACCCCCGACATCCAATCTTAGGTTGGTAGAATAGATGAACATACTTCAGCTTGTAATAGAGGAGATATGTTGTACATAATGTCGCTTGGGCTGCATATGTCTCAAAATATTTCGCTATTGACTTTACTAATAACTATTTTCATATTATTGTCAACCGCAACGAAAGACAACTGAATCACCAAACAATTGCATTGATGCTGCTGTTAGACATACTTCAACGATCTACCATTACTTTTGAGGACTAACTGTTCAGCCAAAGCTTTACTATGCCAATAGGGGTCAACATGATCCTCCAGAGAAAATATCGCAATGCTTCATTGCCATTAACAATCTCCTTTCCGCATACACAACATTATATGTGCTTGTATATATAAGTCTCCTCACACCATACTTAACGCAGGCATCCAATACAAGGCAAGTTCCATGATTTGAAGCTCGGATACAAGACATAATGATTACATCACGCTCCTGGCTCTGAAAGGCATCAACCGTAGTGATATATAAACCTTTCTTTCTTCAGATTTGAGGACAACATCAAACTCTCGGTGCAAACATTACAGTTGCAGCTTGAAGGTGTGATAATTCCAACAGCACCCTTTATGCCTGCCAACATAGTGACTCGTTGAAGATGCTCATATAATTGCAAAGCAAAATGTGCTTCATGAATATTCTGATATGAAACAGATCCACGCCTATGGGATTCTCTCCCATGAGTTACATCGAACAGCAAGTGAGGTTTCAATAGAGAATCTCTGTAAATAAATTTCATCAGGTCTGCTGGAACACTCTCACTGTCACAAGGTCGATTTTGATAAAAATATCTTGAAGGAGAATCCCGAATTTGAAGATGCAGTCGACACTGAACCGAACGCAACATAGTTGGACAGCCTGCCTGTTGGAAGCGCTCAAAAATGCCTCTACTACTCTGCAACATGCCTGCTGCCTGGCTAATCACAGTTGCAGGACAGTGTTGTGGATCCCCGACAGAACATGTCTCGCAGCACCCAAGGGAAAAGGAGGTAACACGCCTGTTACACTAGCTTGTAGCTTCATCTATAACCACCATATCAAACCCATGGGCTAGGCGCTGGAATAACTTCTGGTCAGAACAAGAAACAAAAGTGAACGCACTCTCAGCCTCATTGCAAAACTTGCCTCAAGGTTTGATCGAGCTTCTTCCATGTTAATTTCACCACCTGGATAGAAGCGACTTCCAAAAAGAAAGGGCAAGACAGCTCAACTAAAACTTTACCTCGTTCTTCTACTACAGCTGCAAGATTTTGCAATAGCAGATCATGATTCTGGTCGCGCGCAACTGCGAACATCAGGATCAACACCACGGCTCCCTGGGCTCGCCCTGCAGCAGCTGCATAACACCAGACACCCCTCACGGCACTTTCCTAGGAGAATCTCAGTTCTGCGCTCCACTGAAGCTGCCTGCACAGCACGATTTTGAGGATCTACACCCACCCACGCAACACCAGGGAGACAGACCTTCATTTCACCATTAATGAAACCACTATCCAGAACACGCTGTAGCAATTTCATCTGTTTCAGCATTTGATGGAGTGCAAAACAAGCATACGCGGTTTGAACAGACATGACAGGAGACCACGTGAACAGCAGGAGAAGTCAACAATTTAATCAATGAGCATGTGCGGCCACCGAGTCTCTTGCGTGAGCAGGTAAAACAGAAAACAAAAGATTTGCAAAATAAGGAAATCAGTGGGTGCGGCCACCAACAGGGATTCCATCACGTCGCACAATAAAGTCTCCATCCTCCACCTTGATCAAAAATGAAGCTAACAGTTGGGGGCATTACAAAGCATGCACATAACATCTCACTAACCCGTTGCAGGGGGTCGGGAGAAATTGGCATATGTTCCCAACCATCGTCTTGATAGAGGGTTGGAGCATGTTGCCGGTCGGAGATATTGCCAAAGCCGGATGCGAAACATGTTTGGGAAGAGCACCTTGTAAGGAACTAAAAGCATGAGAAAAACAAGGCCAACCAAAGCCACTACCACTTTTGCTAGTGAAGAGGATCGGGAGGCCCCTGGGCCTAGAGCCCCTGCTGTCATGAGTGAGGAGAGGATCCCCCACTTGTCGCCACATATGATCAGCTTGGAAACACCACCATCATGAGAGACCTATCACTGAGAAGGAAGGAGGTTCGTTGTGTCCTAGAGTGTTTTCGTTTTGGTGCCTTGTCCATGAGGCAGAGACCGTTGTTGAGGCGGAGATCGATGTTGCAGAGGTGAAGGACGACGCGAAGGAAACGAAATCGGACAAGTGAGTACTTTGCACTTCCCAAATGGGCTTGGAGATCCTGCAAATGCTCCACCTCCAAGTGAACTTTCTCCTCCCGGACATGGATCCAAGCCAAACATGATAAATAATTCCAATTTTAGGAGACACGAGAAAATTCCATGCTAAGAGTAGTATGATAAAATTTATAGTCATTTCTAAGCTTCCAAATTTGAAACAAAATTTATGCATGAAAGACTTGTCAAAACTTGTTACATTTTGTAGGAAGTAAGGTGGAGTCCCCCAACAAGACAATTTTACAAGTGAAGGGTTCATGTCGAAAGATCTAGAAGAGAGAGTGAATCCATTTCCAAGTCCGCTTACACGAGAGACAAATACCAAAACAAATGCAAAAGAGACTCAAGTTATTGGCAAGTAGGAAACAAGGGGTCAACAACCACTAGCTCGCAGAAAATGTCTCACAAAAGGCAAACCTTGATATAAAATGCACCAGAGAAAATGAGCCTTTATAGGTTCAATGTGTGCCTTGAAATGATATGGAACTGTGCTTCTATACTACTGTGTGGGGATATAATTTTCCGATACTCGTTCAATTTTTCATAAGGAATGCGAGGAGGCACAAAGAGTTGATAACCTACTCTAAGTTTCGAGTATTTATTCAACTTTTCTTAAGGAACGTGAGTAGGCACCAAGAGTTGATAACCTATTCGAGGTTTATATGGAAATATAGCTTTATCACACTTAACCATGGTAGTCCACACATAAACTAACTATCAGCAAGCTTTCATGTTCATAATTTACCATAATAAAGAAAATAGCTAGACGTTGATAAAAATGTTCACAAGCATCACATTTCATTAAATGGCATGTGGATAATGTAATTTGTATGTCAATTTCTTAATACCGCAGCATAGAAATAGCAATGCAATAGTAAAAACACTCACAAAGATCACGTTCCAAGAAGAGATATTAAAAAAACAATAATTCATGAATATCATAGCATACAAAAAAACAATGTGGAGACACATGAAATCTTCGACAAACATTGTATTCCTTGATGTCACATTTGAATAATGCATTTTTGTATATGAATTCTTGTATTGAGATATAGGGGAATGGATTCGCATATCAGATTGCACCTAATCATGATGTGGTCGAGTACCCATTCCACCTATGTACTAATGTTCATATGCATAAAAACATCGAGCAATGAAAAATATTAATGTCTTTGACACTAAGGTCTATAGGGATTGCAATGCATAAAGCCACACGTGGATAATGTAGTTTCTACATCAATTCATAATACGAAACAAGAGGGCAAAGAACGCATCCAATGGACTATAGTGGTCCTTAAAAACTAGAAGGTGTGATGAATTGATAGGATTTTGTACACATGTATTGTATTTTTAGAGTGACATGTGAAGAATACATTTTGTACACAAAAAGTAGGCATGCACTCAACCTACAATGGTCCATACACAACCTAATTATCCCGTAATATACAAAAATAAAAAAATGCCAACACAAAGGATAAGATTATCGACATTAATGTATTGAATCATAAATATCATAACATATAAAAGAACATAATGACAATATAGATGCTCTCGAACATCACATTATGTGAAAGGACATATAGATAATGCATTGTTGTACATACATTCTCGTAATAAGGTAGAGGAGGATGGACTCACCCATACCCACATGAAAGCACGCATGAATAATGCATTTTCTTGGACAAATATCCGTGCACCAAACCATAATGGTCCACCTATAGATTACAACCCATGAAGGTATAAGTTTACATGTATTTTACCTAGAAGGTGTGATGAGTTGATAGGATTTTGTACACATGTATTGTATTTATTAGAGTGACATGTGAAGAATACATTTTGTACACAAAAGTAGGCATGAACTCAACCTACAATGGTCCATACACAACCTAATTATCCCGTAACATACAAAAAATAATAAAATGCCAACACAAAGGATAAGATTATCGACATTAATGTATTGAATCATAAATATCATAACATATAAAAGAACATAATGACAATATAGATGCTCTCGAACATCACATTATGTGAAAGGACATATAGATAATGCATTGTTGTACATACATTCTCGTAATAAGGTAGAGGAGGATGGACTCACCCATACCCACATGAAAGCACGCATGAATAATGCATTTTCTTGGACAAATATCCGTGCACCAAACCATAATGGTCCACCTATAGATTACAACCCATGAAGGTATAAGTTTACATGTATTTTACCTAGAAGGTGTGATGAGTTGATAGGATTTTGTACACATGTATTGTATTTATTAGAGTGACATGTGAAGAATACATTTGTACACAAAAAGTAGGCATGCACTTAACCTACAATGGTCCATACACAACCTAATTATCCCGTAACATACAAAAAATAACAAAATGCCAACACAAAGGATAAGATTATCGACATTAATGTATTGAATCATAAATATCATAACATATAAAAGAACATAATGACAATATAGATGCTCTCGAACATCACATTATGTGAAAGGACATATAGATAATGCATTGTTGTACATACATTCTTGTAATAAGGTAGAGGAGGATGGACTCACCCATACCACATGAAATCACGCATGAATAATGCATTTTCTTGGACAAATATCCGTGCACCAAACCATAATGGTCCACCTATAGATTACAACCCATGAAGCTATAAGTTTACATGTATTTTACCTAGAAGGTGTGATGAGTTGATAGGATTTTGTACACATGTATTGTATTTATTAGAGTGACATGTGAAGAATACATTTTGTACACAAAAAGTAGGCATGCACTCAACTCTACAATGGTCCATGCACAACCTAATTATCCCGTAACATACAAAAAATAACAAAATGCCAACACAAAGGATAAGATTATCGACATTAATGTATTAAATCATAAATATCATAACATATAAAAGAACATAATGACAATATAGATGCTCTCAAACATCACATTATGTGAAAGGACATATAGATAATGCATTGGTGTACATACATTCTCGTAATAAGGTAGAGGAGGATGGACTCACCTATACCCACATGAAAGCACACATGAATAATACATTTTCTTGGACAAATATCCGTGCACCAAACCATAATGGTCCAACTATAGATGACAACCCATGAAGGTATAAGTTTACATGTATTTTATTTTTTTAATGTTGTACTCAATCCAATTGTCATGTTTACACAAAGACTATCTAGTATCGACGCTCATACGAAGGGGACATAAATTTGTTTGTTCGCATGTGAGTTGTAAATAATTTCAAAATTATGCTTTTCGACGTGTATCCCCGGGATGGGGATATGTGGTTGTTAGGAATGGATGTTACCTTACATCCGAGTTTAGTGAGATAACTTTTCCGCGCTCGAAGGAATTGTGTGGATAAGATTGTACAGAAACGTGTGTTCACCGAGTACCGATTAAACCGGAATAGTGCTACTTTACTCCCTATAAAATGTCGTCGTCATTTTTCATTTATCTTCACAAATAAACACCGTCCCTGTTATTTTTCTTTCTTATTGCCGTTTTTCTAAGAATGGCGCCCAAGTCCCCTCTCGCCACCATGCTACTCATCCTCCTCGCCGTCTCTATTGTGTGTCTAGCACTACGAGAAAAGGATATTACCTCACAAAGCCCCACATTGTTCAGATTATCAAGTCCATGAAGCCCCACCATTTCACTTCTCATCACCACTTTGGTATGCTTCAATGCTTGACACCGTCTCGCAATCGATGAGAAGTTGTTGTTGTATACATATGATATAGTCTTACATGATTTTCAGCGATCTTTGAGCAAAGTATAAGCCGAAGCCATGGAGAGACCGGAGGGGTGCTTGGCTATTATCCCTGTTCCCTTGAAAAACTAGACTCAACGCAGTCACCGACTTCCTGGGACTTGCCTCCTCGCCTCAGGTTATGGTCGGAATACTCTACTTATGGCGAGATGTTATCGTGGGGATGATCGACACCTTTGGTGTATGGCCCGAGAGAAAAGCTTCATTAATCAAGGACTTGGACCTCCTCGGTCAAGATGGAAGGGTGAATGTGAAAGCGGGTGGATGTTCGATTCCTCAGATCGCAACAATAAAATCATCGAGCACGGTACTTCTTCAAAGCCTACCAATAGTTTCAAAACATCACGCTTAACAAAACCTCTCCCCAAGACACCCAATAGCCACGGCACACACCCATCCTCTATTGCTGCTGCGGGAGTTGCGGTGCGATTCCAACTACCCGGGTGTTGCAAACGGAATCGCGACAGGATGGCCCCTCCACCAGTGGCCATCTACAAAACATCTTGGCCGAAGGTTCTTTATGACGCGGACACTATTGCTGCCATGGAACAAGCTATTTCCGATGGCGTCGGTATCATTTCAATCTCAATTAGCTCCAGCGACGTGCCCTTCTACTTGAGTCCTAGAGCCATTGCAACATATGGGGCCATAAAAATGGTGTTTTTGTTTCAGCCTCGGTGGGCAATAGAGGACATAACATCTCACTAACCCGTTAGGGGGTCGGGAGAAGTTGGCATATGTTCCCAACCATCGTCTTGATAGAGGGTTGGAGCATGTTGCCGGTTAGGAGATATTGCCCAAAGCCGACGAAACATGTCTCGGGAAGAGCACCTTATAAGGAACTAAAAGCATGAGAACAACAAGGCCAACCAAAGCCACTACCACTTTTGCTAGTGAGAGGATCGGGAGGCCCCAGCCAGAGCCACCGCCGTCATGAGTGAGGAGAGGATCCCCCACTTGTCGCCACATATGATCAGCTTGGAAACACCACCATCATGAGAGACACATCCTTTGAGAGGGGAGGAGCTTTTTGTGTCCTAGAGTGTTTTCGTTTCAGTGCCTTGTCCATGAGGCGTAAACCGTTATTGAGGTGGAGATCGATCTTTGCAGAGGTGAAGGACGACGCGAAGGAAACGAAACCCGACAAGTGAGTACTTTGCACTTCCCAAATGGGCTTGGAGATCCTGCAAATGCTCCACCTCCAAGCGGACTTTCTCCTCCTAGACCTGGATCTGAAGCAAGACATGAGAAATAATTCCAATTTTAGCAGACACAGAAAATTCCATGCTAAGAATAGTTTGATTAAATATATAATCATTTCTAATCTTCCAAACTTGAAACAAAATTTATGCATGAAAGACTTGTCAAAACTTGTTACATTTTGCAGAAGTAAGGTCGAGTCTCCCAACAAGACAATTTTACAAGTTAAGGGTTCATGTCGAAAGATCTAGAAGAGAGAGTGAATCCATTTCCAAGTCCGCTTACACGAGAGACAAATACCAAAACAAATGCAAAAGAGACTCAAATTATTGGCAAGTAGGAAACAAGGGGTCAACAACCACTAGCTGCAGAAAATGTCTCACAAAAGGCAAACCTTGATATAAAATGCACCAGAGAAAATGAGCCTTTATAGGTTCAATGTGTGCCTTGAAATGATATGGAACTGTGCTTCTATACTCTGTGTAGGGATTTAATTTTCCGATACTCGCTCAATTTTTCATAAGGAATGCGAGGAGGCACAAAGAGTTGATAACCTACTCTAAGTTTCGAGTATTTATTCAACTTTTCTTAAGGAACGTGAGTAGGCACCAAGAGTTGATAACCTATTCGAGCTTATATGGAAATAGAGCTTTATCACGCTTAACCATGGTAGTCCACACATAAACCAACTATCGAAAGCTATCATGTTCATAATTTACCATAATAAAGAAAATAGCTAGATGTTGATAAAAATGTTCACAAGCATCACATTTCATTAAATGGCATGTGGATAATGTAATTTGTATGTCAATTTCTTAATACCGAGCATAGAAATAGCAATGCAATAGTAAAAACACTCACAAAGATCACGTTCCAAGAAGAGATATTAAAAAAACAATAATTCATGAATATCATAGATACAAAAAAACAATGTGGAGACACATGAAAAATCTTGACAAACATTGTATTCCTTGATGTCACATTTGAATAATGCATTTTTGTATATGAATTCTTGTATTGAGATATAGGGGAATGGAATGGACCTAATCATGATGTGGGTCGTACCCATTCAAACTATGTACTAATGTTCACCTAATCATGATGTTGGTAAGGTCTACCCATTCCACGTGGATAATGTATGTACATCAATTAATGTTCATATGCATAAAAACATCGAGCAACTTACAAAAATATTAATGATAGGACACACATGTATTGTCTATGAAGATGCATTTTGTAACAAAAACAATGCACCAAAAATAACCTAATTATCCCGTAACATACAAAAAATAACAAAATGCCAACACAAAGGATAAGATTATCGACATTAATGTATTGAATCATAAATATCATAACATATAAAAGAACATAATGACAGTATAGATGCTCTCGAACATCACATTATGTGAAAGGACATATAGATAATGCATTGTTGTACATACATTCTCGTAATAAGGTAGAGGAGGATGGACTCACCCATACCCACATGAAAGCACGCATGAATAATGCATTTTCTTGGACAAATATCCGTGCACCAAACCATAATGGTCCACCTATAGATTACAACCCATGAAGGTATAAGTTTACATGTATTTTACCTAGAAGGTGTGATGAGTTGATAGGATTTTGTACACATGTATTGTATTTATTAGAGTGACATGTGAAGAATACATTTTGTACACAAAAAGTAGGCATGCACTCAACCTACAATGGTCCATGCACAACCTAATTATCCCGTAACATACAAAAAATAACAAAATGCCAACACAAAGGATAAGATTATCGACATTAATGTATTAAATCATAAATATCATAACATATAAAAGAACATAATGACAATATAGATGCTCTCAAACATCACATTATGTGAAAGGACATATAGATAATGCATTGATGTACATACATTCTCGTAATAAGGTAGAGGAGGATGGACTCACCCATACCCACATGAAAGCACACATGAATAATACATTTTCTTGGACAAATATCCGTGCACCAAACCATAATGGTCCAACTATAGATGACAACCCATGAAGGTATAAGTTTACATGTATTTTATTTTTTTAATGTTGTACTCAATCCAACCGTCATGTTTACACAAAGACTATCTAGTATCGACGCTCATACGAAGGGGACATAAATTGGTTTGTTCCCAACAGTTGTAAATAATTTCAAAATTATGCTTTTCAACGTGTATCCCGTGGGGTGGGGATATGTGGTCGTTAGGAATGGATGTTACCTTACATCCGAGTTTAGTGAGATAACTTATCCACGCTTGAAGGAATTGTGTGGATAAGTTTGGACAGGCAACATGTGTTCACCGAGTACTGATTAAACTGGAACAGTGCTACTCCTCCCTATAAAACGCCGTCGTCATTTTTCATTTATCTTCACAAATAAACATTGTCCTGTTATTGTTTTCTTATTGCCGTTTGCTAAGAATGGCGCCCAACTCCCCCTCTCGCCGCCATGCTACTCATCCACCTCGCCGTCTCTGTTGTGTGTTTGGGCACTGCAGAAAACGATATTACCTCACGAAAGCCCCACATTGTTCAGATTATCAAGTCCATGAAGCCCGCCATTTCACTTCTCATCACCACTGGTATGCTTCAATGCTTGACACCGTCTCGCAATCAGATGAGAAGTTGTTGTTGTATACATATGATATAGTCTTGCACGGCTTTTCAGCGATGTTGAGCAAAGTAGAAGCCGAAGCCATGGAGAGACTGGAGTGGTGCTTGGCTGTTATCCCTTGTTCCCTTGAAAAAATAGGCACAACGCGGTCACCTGACTTCCTGGGACTTGCCTCCTCCTCTGGGTTATGGTCGGAATACTCTACTTATGGCGAAGATGTTATCGTGGGGATGATCGACACGGGGGTATGGCCCGAGAGCAAAAGCTTCAATGATCAAGGACTTGGACCTCCTCAGTCAAGATGGAAGGGTGAATGTGAAAGCGGGTGGATGTTCGATTCCTCAGACTGCAACAATAAAATCATCGGAGCACGGTACTTCTTCAAAGCCTACCAACAGTTTCAAAACATCACGCTTAACGAAACCTCTCCCCGAGACACCAATGGCCACGGCACACACACATCCTCTATTGCTGCGGGAGCTGCGGTGCAAGATTCCAACTACCTGGGTGTTGCAAACGGAATCGCGACAGGGATGGCCCCTCAAGCCAGGCTAGCCATCTACAAAACCTGTTGGGCCGAAGGTTGCTATGACGCGGACACTATTGCTGCCATGGAACAAGCCATTTCCGATGGTGTCGATATCATTTCAATCTCAATTAGCTCCAGCGACGTGCCCTTCTACCTGAGTCCTAGAGCCATTGCAACATATGGGGCCATAAAAATGGTGTTTTTGTTTCAGCCTCGGCGGGCAATACAGGACCTTCTTCGTCGACTCTGAGTAACACAGAGCCCTGGTTTATAACTGTGGGTGCCGCTTCCGTTGACAGGGATTACCCTGCTTCTCTTGTGCTTGGCAATGGACAAGTATTTACAGGGTCGTCTATGTACAGTGCTGCGTTTCAATTTTTGGTACCTTTGGTTTATGAATCTACCAATGAGCACTCAAGGCGTTGCCTCACAGGAAGCCTCGATCCTAGGGCTGTTATGGGCAAAATCGTCTTGTGCGATGGGACGAGGCAAGTGTCAGAGGTGGCGAGAGAAGGTGGTGTTGGAATGATTGTTGCAAATGAAAAGCTCAGAGGAGCAGACCAGCAAGTTACCGATCGATACAATCTGCCGTCTATCGACGTCAGTTATACCGCGGGAGAAGAAATCAAAGCCTACATCGACAGCACGGGAATAATGCCACTGCCGCCCTGAACATCACCGCTACAACTGTTGTGGGAAACCAAATAACGGCTCCCATTGTGGCTGCATTTTCTTCAAGGGGAAAGAGTGAAGGGTATCCTCACATTCTGAAGCCCGATTTGATCGCTCCTAGAATGCTCATATTAGGAGCCGTTGGAAGTGGTTACCAGCTCCTATCGGGGACTTCAATGGCCTGTCCTCACGTCAGCGGCATTGCGGCGCTGATAAAATCAATTCATCCTACGTGGAGCCCCGCCGCCATTAAATCTGCTCTCATGACGTCTTCTTACACTCTTGATAACGCAGGGTAACCCATCAGGGATTCATACACAATGGAGGCAGCCAACCCATTCGCCATGGGTGCAGGCCACGTGGATCCACTCGCTGCTGTTAATCCTGGCCTTGTCTATGATATAGAACCACAAGACTACATCGACTTCCTCTGCAATCTCAACTATACCCACCAACAAATCGCTACACTCACACACGATTACGATTCCTGCACCAAATCCACCTCCACTTTGGAAGCCGGGGATCTCAACTACCCCTCATTTTCTGTGCTCTTCCACTCCAACGGAGCAGCAGTTCAGACGAAGAGGAGAAGAGTCAAGTATGTGGGTACGGGCGATATGGTGTTCCGAGTGAGTGTGAAGACTCCTCCTGGCATGCAAATTAGCATGAACCCAAACACATTACGCTTCAACCAAATGTACCGAGAGGCCACATATACCGTGACTTTCCGAAACACACTCACAGATCATTCTGTCGCTGAAAAAAACGAACAGTTTGGAGAGATAGCTTGGATTCCTATCAGATGGACGCACTTTGTTCGTAGCCTAGTTGCAGTAATATGGGTACAAAATCTCCTGGATCCCTAAATATTTATATCGTCTAATCCTATCACTATCTATCGTATAATTTAGTACCTATGTAAGCCCTGTTTCATTATGTATCATGTTGAAATTGCATTCTAAATAATACAGATGGCCGGTATCATACCCGTTGTTTGTATAGCTTAAAATGCATCACATTATCGCATTTAGTGTGACACCAATTATGTTATGCAATAGCGTTTCATACAACCATGTCACTTTTTAATTTGGTTTGTTTTTTATAAAACATTTGTTTAATAACAAGTATATTTAATCTGTCGAATATTTGATCATTTTAATGTCCATCGCCGTTTATGTTCATCAAAGCTTCAAATATTTTCTGGTTATTGATGATAACCATTTTTTAAAATAAAAGCACACTTTTATATTGATATAATAATGAAAAGTACACTCATGGATAAACACCAAAAAAATGGGTGGATTGGACACACCTCGAAGACATCACACCCGCCACAAGAGCCACAACAACCAAAACCAGATGAAAATATTGCAATAAGTCACAAGCATGATAGATCAAGTTGTAGAAGCAAACATGTCGGATGGAGGAGGAGGATGAGAAAGCGGCATGCACATAACATCTCACTAACTCCGTGTTGCGGGGGTCAAGAGAAGTTGGCATATGTTCCCAACCATCATCTTTATAGAGGGATGGAGCATGTTGCCGGTCGGAGATATTGCCAAAGCCGATGCGTAAACATGTCCTGGAAGAGCACCTGTAAGGAACTAAAAGCATGAGAACAACAAGGCCAACCAAAGCCACTACCACTTTTGCTAGTGAGAGGATCGGGAGGCCCCGGCCAGAGCCACCGCCGTCATGAGTGAGGAGAGGATCCCCCACTTGTCGCCACATATGATCAGCTTGGAAACACCACCATCATGAGAGACCTGTCACTGAGAGGAGGAGCTTCGTTGTGTCCTAGAGTGTTTTCGTTTTCAGGTGCCTTGTCCATGAGGCGGAGACCGTTGTTGAGGTGGAGATCGATGCCGCAGAGGTGAAGGACGACGCGAAGGAAACGAAACCCGACAAGTGAGTACTTTGCACTTCCCAAATGGGCTTGGAGATCTTGCAAATGCTCCACCTCCAAGTGGACTTTCTCCTCCTAGACATGGATCTGAAGCCAAACATGATAAATAATTCCAATTTTAGGAGACACAGAAAATTCCATGCTAAGAGTAGTATGATAAAATTTATAGTCATTTCTAATCTTCCAAATTTGAAACAAAATTTATGCATGAAAGACTTGTCAAAACTTGTTAAATTTTGTAGGAAGTAAGGTCGAGTCCCCCAACAAGACAATTTTCCAAGTGAAGGGTTCATGTCGAAAGATCTAGAAGAGAGAGTGAATCCATTTCCAAGTCTCGCTTACAAGAGAGACAAATACCAAAACAAATGCAAAAGAGACTCAAGTTATTGGCAAGTAGGAAACAAGGGGTCAACAACCACTAACTATAGAAAATGTCCATGTCAAAGGAAAACCTTGATATAAAATGCACCAGAGAAAATGAGCCTTTATAGGTTCAATGTGTGCCTTCGAAATGATATGGAACCTGTGCTTCCATACTCTGTGTGGGGACTTAATTTTCCAATACTCGTTCAATTTTTCATAAGGAATGCTGTAATGCCCCCCCCCCCGCGCAAACCTACCTTGTCTCGGTCAGCATGCTCTATCTCCCTCTTGGCGTGGAGGGTGGAGTTAGTAAAGTCTAGGCGTGATTGTCCTTTTTTGGTTTGAATGCCAAGTGGGTGGGCCAGTTGGCCGCCTGTCTCTTCCAGCCACTTTTCAACCACTCAGACCTGTATTTTTTTATGACCTCCTCTACTTCTTTGACTTCCGGATGCATTTGTCTGCCGCGTCTTGGGGAAAGGAAACCCCTGTTTTGGGGAGTCTGTGGTTTGGTTTTTGTCTTGTTTTTTTGTTCGAGCTTTCTTCCTTCTTGTGCGCATGGGTGTAGGGGAGCTTCAGGCTGGGGGAGAAGGCACGTTTTTCCCCTCTTTCTTTGGTTGCTGCGAGGTGTGTCCTGGTCATGTGTTCGAGACGCAGGGGTGTGTAAGGGACTGGGTGTGAGGACCATTGCTTACAGCTCTGCGGGGTTCCTTCTTAGCGGCTGCCGCAACAGATTTGAGCACAAATTCTGAGAGTTATAGAAGCCATCGTGAGCACCTCCAACAATCAATTCGCCTCGACTATGTTGTTTTTCTGCTCAGTTAACCGCACCCTCAAATTTGGGATTCTCCTTCAAGATGTTTTCATCAAAATCGATTAAGTGACAAAGTGAGAGTGTTACAGAGACCCGATGAATTTTATTACGAAAATCTCATAGGTGTGGATCTGTTCATTTCAAGTATTTCCGAGCGTGATTTGCTTTGCTATTATGTGAGTTTCCTCAACAAGTTACTAAGTCGTGTGAGGCATAAGGGTTTCGTTGATTTTTCACACCTTACAAGCTACGGTGTTGTAATGTTTGCACCGAGAGTTTGATGTTGTCCCCAAATCGATGAAGGATAGAAGAATTAAAAAGAAACTAGATGTAGTTGGTTTAAAGGCAATAAAATGGTGCATGCTTTTGTGTAAGGGGAGATCACACCCACGGGCAGGAGATCTATGCAATGTTGGAGAGAACGTCTTGGGAGATGAAGGTAGTAGCAGGATATTTGTCGATTGAGCATGTGCTTTGAGTGAACAGGCTTTCTCGGAAATGAAGGTGTGCAATGGTTCAAGATATGTAAAGTGTTTACAAGGAGTGTGTGTAGTAAGGAGAATGTGTAACACCTTCAACCCACCCTCTCTACATGATCTTTGTGAGATTAAGATTAAGATTGGCACCGGATGGCATTGGCATTGTATGATTGTAATTGAAGTGTTGGAAATGTGTTTTTTTATTCAATCTACTTTTATCCCAATGAAAATGTTCTTATGGAGATTATTGGTGCTTTTGCTAAGTAAGTGAAGCAGTCAGAAGCAATGGGCTGCACATTTGCACTATAACAAGGTGCATCATATGGGACTTGCAGCGATAAGAAGGAATCAAACTTTATTTTTTCACTTTCAAAAAGTATTCTTTTCGAGTGTTAAGAAGACCAGATCTGTGCTATTTACTTCATCAAATCTGATGTATGGTATGCATGCATCTCGGGATGAAAAGCAAGAAGAAGAGTAGGTGGAGATTGGGAAAAGCAGGAGAGTGCTGCTTGAAGGAAATGGAAAGCTACTTGGAAAGAGCAAGAAATGTGAGAAAAAAAACGCAGAAATCCAATGCTAGGAGACTATGAGAGAGCGTCTCTTGATATTTCCTTTCTCCAACTTTGTCATTTTGTATGGTCTTTTTCTCTGGATTAATTGGGTTGTCTTGTGGCCAAGGGCATTGTGCTTTTATTCATCACGAGACTTTTTCAAGGAATACTTGGTTGATAACATGTCTTGATGACCTCATAGGACTCGCCAAGCGAGGGAAGATGGAAGACAATCTCCTCGAGTTGTTTCAGTGCGAAGCGTACTACGAGGCGGTGAGGTGGTTTTGTGAAAGGACTCAACCTGTTAAATTTTCTGCGCCATCTATCTATCCAGTTATCACTTTTGGCCCTTTGACATCGCCAAAGCAAAGTACTCACATCCTTGTCTCATGCTAGTGTTTTAGGTGGCTCGTGTGGAGTCCGACGACTGTTGAAGCTGGAGAAACAGCAAGATAGACTAACCATATACATAATATGCTAGTATCTAATAACCTCTTGAAATGAAACTTTATCTTTCTAGAAATTGGTTTAAATGTGATTTTGTGGTTTTGCGTTTAGTACATGGTTACAGTTTGTTACTTCGGATTTGCCTCGTTGGTTGTTCTTGTTGACGTGATCAACCCATTTATATATATAAAACAAACAAAGGTTCTCGATTATGCTTTGATTGATCACATGGAAAATATATATATGTATATATAATTTTAAAAGTTACTTCCTTCCGCAAAAATGTCATTGTTTCTTTTGTGAACTGGGTATGTAATTGCCCTTAACGCTCGTTAAAGCGTTGACTAGTATTGGTTTCCTGTTATGTTGTTGCCCTAGAGGAAAACATACCGTTAAATTATTATTATTATTTTTATGATAAGCATGATTATGCACTTCGTGTATTGTGCAAAGTATTAGGGCTTTTGGAAATTATAAGTTCAATATATATGCTTGTTAAGAAGGAAGTTTTGGGCCGAAAATATGTCCTGGGTTGATAGAAGGGCATAAATTATTGATAGAACCCCATTTTGATTCTACTCTTTCGATGAGTAAAATTTGATAAAATTAATGACCTTTATGGTGTTAAGATATGGTATGTTGATGATTCCTTGTGTGATCGATTTAATCATGTATCGACATAATGCCTTGATGGAGTAAGGTAATATCTTTCACGGTTCGTGAAAGTTAAGGTTTTCATCAACTACTTAAGGTAACATGAAGTTCCTTAATTTAGTCAAACTTGTTTTGTACTTCCTTCTTGATGAGTGACCTTTCATTGCAAATTTAGAATGATTGTGATGGAAGGTCGTGAATATATTTTGTTGTCAAAAAGGGAAAAGAAGCTTGGGAATAGTTTGTTTTTGTGTCGAACGTAATAATTGTAATAACATCGTTATAGAAGTTCATTATTGGAGGATATCTATCTTTGATGGTATATTATGTGTTTAATCACTGCATAGGTTACTATAAACTTAGTGATGAGATGTAATTTAAGGAGAGTTGAGAGACCTTTTCCTTTGTATACATCGTTTATGGTATTAGGAAGTGAGTTGACGTCGGAAAATTTCAACCAAGTCTAAATTCATAGTTATGTTCCTCTAGTAACGGGATGATTATAAATCTAAGGTATTATGAAAATTGCAAGGATGTGTTTAGAATGCTAGATTTCCTACTCAACTTGGGTATTAATGAGGCTTGTTGCTATTCCAGTCCTGGTCATGTTCAGTAGGTAGGCTGTTAGGCAATGCCTATTCCAGACATTCTTACCGTCCTTTCCACTTATCCTTATTAGCTATGAAGTCACTTATTACCTAGGATATAATGGTTGTGGGTTTGAATATAATATTTTCATCCTTTAAACCTTTTTGATTACATGATGGAACTTTTTTTTCCCCTCGTTGTTCGTTTACAGCCTATTAGGCCTATGTCCCTACGGAACGATTCCAAAACTATATTCTTTTTGGCAGCTAAGATCGGGCCTGGTTTTTATCTTTTGACTTCACCTTGAGAATGTGGATTGATGGGTTACACTTTAGATTTCAATCACGTAATCTACGGGATTACATGATTGAAATCCTAATACTCTCAACTCTTGTGTCTAATCATTTAAATTTCATAGTCTTGCATTTTTGGTTGTCAAACTTTTGTAGTTTTAGAGGTATTTGCATAACTAAAACTTATGGTTTTCTTCTTAATTGATATGTTGAAAATTATATCTTGTTTCAAAAGGTTGTTGGAGATTAGTACTTTGATCCATTTCCTGAAATAGAATGTTTCCTTTCATGGTATTGTTAGCTAGTAGCTTATTGTTGCTATGTATAGTCTTATCTTGCTCAGTTCTCGCGAACTGACTCAGGTTATTAATTGTTGCAGATGGCTTACATGGTTATATGATGGAAAGACTTGTAGATTATTGCATCAATCTTGGTTATGATGTTCCTTTGTACGAATGTGTATTATGTTATAAAATTTGGAAAGAGCCTTTGGACATTTTAGAAGAAGGGTCAGTGCCTAGTAAATGTATTGTAGAGTATTGTTGTTGTAACTGTTGAAACTTTGGTTTGTTTGGTTTTCATGTGAAAGATGAAATTTGATTACCGCTTGGTTAGGGGATATTCTAGTGAATTTTAACCCTTAGTATAGTAGTGGGGCTTGTCCCATGTTATTACTCTCTTGCTCCCTAGTCATGGTTCAATAGAGATAGTATGTCCCTTTGATTTGTGCATCAAGTTGGAAAAGAATTGATATAACCTTGTTTTGTTTCCGCAAACGAGTACTGTTAAACTTTTCTCTTGAGTTAAAATGTTGAGTTGTAAATCCTTCTAAGGCTTAGTAGCAATGAGTTTGTAAGTACTATAAAGTGAGCTGGATAATCCTGATAAAAGTTAAACTAAAAATCTATGTATATGAACATATTAATGTAGATGTGATCTACTTGATAACCTTTAAGACCTGGAACAATCAAGAGGAAACTATCTTTTGTAACGAAATATGATAACTTATTATTATTATTTTTTTATTCGAGCCAAGCTAATAAACATTATCCTTTTGGGTGAAATCTTAAATGACCTCATGGTGAAAGCAATGGTTAGATTTTAGAAGATGATAGGATTTAATAAGTAGGAGGGAAATCGATTAATTAAACCTTAAGTCTCTCTCTATCGTTTGGAATGTTCTCCTTTGTCAAATTTAATGAAGTAAAGTCTAGATGGAACATTTAACCAATCTTGATAAACTCTTAACCTCAATAAAAGACTGATAGTAAACAATGTGACCCTGAAGCTAAATTCTGTTGTCCTGTTCTGTTAACCCATGCCTTGATTCATGGTGATATTCTTAAGCAAGGTCAAAATTTAATCCTTAAACAAGAAGGCTATTGTTTTGAACCCTAAGCGGTACTTCCCTCAATCGGAACTTATGCCTTCACCTGTGTAACAGAGGTGTGGAACTTGTGTTAGTGGCTTGAATAGATTAATTAACCTTGTAAGAAATGGAAAATGTTCTAAAATCAAATGAATAAGAAAGATTTGGACATCAAATTGATGTTCCTAGTTTAGAAAGCTTGGCCCTAAGCTATTTAGTCAATAGTTGAAAATAAAGAAGTTCTCCCTTGTGAAAAGAATTGTGTGAATCATTACATGAAATTTTATAAGAACGTAAGTTAAGAATTAAGAGACACTTTAGTAAAAAGAAATTTCTCATGGGTTGCCCTAGGTGTGTGTGTGTGTCATGTAGATTGGACTTCCATGTTGTCTTGTCAAAAGAAGAGTACATTTTCCTTGATAGGTGTGAACGTTTCCGTGATGACCTTGTGGTCTCCCCATAACAAGTGGTTCCTAGTGTTGGTTGTAACTCTTGTGACGACATGTTGTGTCGTGTTGAGTCAAAGCAAGTCAAAAAATAAAAAGTTATCCTATATTTCACCGTGTTGTCCTTGTTGGTATTTTTGGTGTGTTACACTTTGGTATCAGAGCGTAGGTTCATGCTCTCGAACCTATGGGCCGGATTGGTGTTGTATGGTGATGTTGCATGGTGGTGGTGGTGTTACATGATGATACTGATGATGATGATGATGTTGCATGATGATGATTTATATTGGAAGAGTAATGTGCTTTAAGCGTGATGTGATTATTGTCGTAATTGTGATATTGTGAACGCACGTGATGTGTATGTCACTCAGTGCGTATTTGTCATCATGTTGATGTGTTGGGGATGAGAGTATTCTCTCTCCTTCTTGTGGATTCTATGAAGAGTTCACGTGTGAATTACTGTTTGTGGCGTGTGAAAAGAATTATAATGTGGATGACATAGTGTTGGAACATTGTGACATATTGTGATATGTAAGTGTATCAATGTGTTGTATGACTAGATTGATGTTAAAAGAAATGAGTTGTATCATGATGTTTTTACCATGTTTTGAAGAAATGTGTGTACTACCTTGTTATGAAGCAATTATTGTTATGTTGTGATGTTATTATGTTCATCGTATATATGAGTTGTGTAATATGTAATGCTTCATGTCGTGAATTAGGGTCATACGGTGAGTGTATGAACCCTATCGTATTGTGATTGCACTTTGGGTGCAGAAAGTGGTAAAGTGATGTATTACACCCTGTGGATGTATGATTGTGATCTACCCTGTATGCATACCATACATGAGACGTTATGGTAGCTATGTGTGTACCACCATGGTGTTAGTGATGTAGTTACATGTTATGTTGTGAGCCTTACACTAACCGACCCTGAGGGAGATCGGTAGAAGTGTATGTTGAGAGTGAGGAATGGTGTACCATGGGTCAATAACTCGATTCAAAACTCGGTTTAGTAGATTACATGTGACTCTTTCCTCTCTCCCTATGTGGTTGTATGTATGCAACCTTAGTGTATCTATGACTATGTTTAGCCTTGTCGAAGGGTGGTGGGATTGATATATATTTTATGAGCTGAGGCTCGATGTTCCGAGTGCCAGCAACTCATTGAGTACCCCTTTGGTGGCCAAATAAGGCCACACAGTTATCGTAATGTGACATTATTATAAGTTGATTTTATTCGTAAATTGAGATTTTTATTTTATTTTGCAAGGACCAGCATCTTTTCTTGATTGCAATGCTTTACAGTTTTGGGCATTTCCTTGGTTGTGGCACTAACATGGGGATTTTGATACTAACTTTGGCTATTTGGCCATTTATTTTAGCTTGATTTGGGGTCTTCTTTTAAATTTGGAATTTTACCGCCTTGCCCAAGGCTTGTACTTTGCCACTGGCACTTTGACTAGATTGTTGTGCTGGTTCTAATGTCGTGATGTGTGGAATAGGGTCATGGGATGCACCATGGATTGGTTGAACCTATGGACCCGCTTCGTCAGACAAGTACGCCCTAAGGGGTACATATAACTAGTGGTTGAACCACGCGTTATTATGTCACTTGGGTTAGGAGTGTCCAAACTCTATGTGTCTTGGACCATAGGGACAACCGGCCTCCTTGAGGGAGGCATAAGAGTTTGAGGGAGGCATAAGAGACTTGAGGGAGGCATAAGAGTTTGAGGGAGGCATAAGAGTTTGAGGGAGGCATAAGAGACTTGAGGGAGGCATAAGAGTTTGAGGGAGGCATAAGAGACTTGAGGGAGGCATAAGAGTTTGAGGGAGGCATAAGAGACTTGAGGGAGGCATAAGAGTTTGAGGGAGGCTTATGATATTTGTCTGTATGGTTGATGTTTCAGGATATATGTTGAGTTATTGTGATGTTTGGTAGTGGTCTTTTGATGTATGTGTTACTCATGTCAGATGGTTATGTGTTGTGATGTTGTGGACATGTCATTGATTCCCTTGTGGACACTATGTACCTGTAGCATGGTTTGGTGTTATGTGAGTCTTTCATTGATGCAAATTGAGGAAATGTCTAGTGGATTGTAGTACTCTTTTGGTTAAGTATTTGGTATGTCAGTCATTGATGTGTGACGTGTACTATGTGGACTGTGCCTAATCCATTCCGTATTTGAGTAACCTTTTGTGGTGTAATACAATCTTGAAGTATATACTTGTGTGCTTGTGAATCTGTAGTGTCTTTTGAACCTAATAGGGTGTTGTGTTAGCAGTTCATGTTGGGCACCCACAATAAAGAATAAACCAAAACTCTTCAATGATGAAATTTTAAAAGAAATTAAACTAAGAATAGTGCTAATGAAAAGAGACTAATGAAATGATGAACAAGAAAGAACTGCCAATCTTCACAGAACATTGAAAGTTAAAAATTCTACCAAATGTTCCTAAGGCTACCTTGTGACCGTGCTTTAATCAACTAAAATTTTAAAACCATAAAGTGTACTTTCTCCTTTACCTGTTTTTGGTTATGTGCCATTTCCTTTCCTCTATGTAATGTTGCATCGAGGACGATGCTTTCTTAAGGGGAGGAGAATGTAATGCCCCCCCCAACCTACCTTGTCTCGGTCAGCATGCTCTATCTCCCTCTTGGCGTGGAGGGTGGAGTTAGTAAAGTCTAGGCGTGATTGGTCTTTTTTTTGGTTTGAATGCCAAGTGGGGGCGGGGGTTGGCCGCCTGTCTCTTCCATCCACTTTTCAACCCCTCAGACCTGTATTTTTTTATGACCTCCTCTACTTCTTTGACTTCCGGATGCATTTGTCCGCCGCGTCTGGGGAAAGGAAACCCTTGTTTTCGGGAGTCTGTGGTTTGGTTTTTGTCTGGTTTTTTTGTTTGAGCTTTCTTCCTTCTTGTCCACGTGGGTGTAGGTGAGCTTCAGACTGGGGAGAAGGTGCATTTTTCCCCTCTTTCTTTGGTTTCGCGAGGTGTGTCCTGGTTGTGTGTTCGAGACGCAGGGGGTGTGTAAGGGATCAGGCACGAGGACCATTGCTTGCATGCTCCGTGGGGTTCCTTCGTAACGGCTGCAGCAATGGGGTTTCAGACAGTTGCAGAGTAGAAGCCATCGTGAGTGCCTCCAACAATCAAAGTCGTTTGACTATGTTGTTTTCTGCTGATTAACCGCACCCTCAAATTTGGGATTCTCCTTCAAGATGTTTTCATCAAAATCGATTAAGTGACAAAGTGAGAGTGTTGCAGAGACCCGATAAATTTTATTACGTAAAATCTCATAGGCGTGGATCTGTTCATTTTAGTATTTCTGAAGCACAATTTTCTTTGCTATTATGTGAGTTTCCTCAACAAGTTACTGTCGACATGGCATAAGGGTTTGTTGGATTTTTCACACCTTACAAGCTACAAATTGTAATGTTTGCACCGAGAGTTTGATGTTGTCCCCAAATCAATGAAGGATAGAAGAATTAAAAAGAAACTGGATGTAGTTGGTTTAAATGCAATAAAATCATGCATGCTTTTGTGTAAGGGACAGATCACACCCACGGGCGGGAGATCTATGTAATGTTGGAGAGAACGTCTTGGGAGATGAAGGTAGCAGGATATTTGTCGATTCGAGCATGTGCTTTGAGTGAACAGGCTTTCTCGGAAATGAAGGTCTCCAATGGTGAAGATATATGTAAAGTGTTTACAAGGAGTTGTGTGTAGTAAGGAGAATGTGTAACACCTTCAACCCACCCTCTCTACATGATGCTTTGTGAGATTAAGATTAAGATGGCACCGGATTGCATTGGCATTGTATGATTGTAATTGAAGTGTTGGAAATGTGTTTTTTTTTTATTCAATCTACTTTTATCCCAATGACAATGTTCTTATGGAGATTATTGGTGCTGCTAAGTGAAGCGGTCAGAATAATGGGCTGCACATTTGCACTATAACAAGGTGCATCATATGGGAATTGTAGCGATAAGAAGGAATCGACTTTATTTTTTCACTTTCAAAAAGTATTCTTTTCTCGAGTGTTAAGAAGACCTGATTGTGCTATTTACTTCATCAAATCTGATGTATGGTATGCATCTCTGGGATGAAAAGCAAGAAGAAGAGTAGGTGGAGATTGGGAAAAGCAGGAGAGTGCTGCTTGAAGGAAATGGAAAGCTACTTGGGCAGAGCAAGAAATGTGAGAAAAAACCTGCAGTAAATCCAATGCTAGGAGACTATGAGGAGAGCGTCTCTTGATATTTCCTTTCTCCAACTTTGTCATTCTGTATGGTCTTTTTCTATGGATTAATTGGGTTGTCTTGTGGCCAAGGGCATTGTGCTTTTATTCATGAGACTTTTTCAAGGAATACTTGGTTGATAAATCTTGATGACCTCATAGGATCTTTGCCAAGCGAGGAAGATGGAAGACAATCTCCTCGAGTTGTTTCCAGTGCGTGAAGCGTACTACGAGGCGGTGTGAGGTGGTTTTGTGAAAGGAATCAACTGTTAAATTTTCTGCCCCATCTGTCTATCCAGCTTATCACTTTTGGCCCTTTGACATCGCCTAATGCAGCAGTACTCACATCCTTATCTCATGCTAGTGTTTTAGGTGGCTCGTGTGGAGTCCACATCACGACTGTTGAAGCTGGAGAAACAGTGCAAGATAGACTAACCATATACATAATATGCTAGTATCTAATAACCTCTTGAAATGAAACTTTATCTTTCTAGAAATTGGTTTAAATCGTGATTTTGTGGTTTTGCGTTCGCATACATGGTTAACAGTTTGTTACTTCTGGATTTGCCTCTGTTGGTTGTTCTTGTTGACGTGATCAACCCATTTATATATATATTAAACAAACAAAGGTTCTCAGTTATGCTTTGATTGATCACATGGAAAATATATATATGTATATATAATTTTAAAAGTTACTTCCTTCTGCAAAAATGTCACTGTTTCTTTTGTGAACTTGGGTATGTAATCGCCCCTAGAACGTTGCAGCGTTGACTAGTATTGGTTTCCTGTTATGTTGTTGCCCTAGAGGAAAACATACAGTTAAATTATTATTATTATTTTTATGATAAGCATGATTATGCACTTCGTGTATTGTGCAAAGTATTAGGGCTTTGGAAATTATAAGTTCAATATATATGCTTGTTAAGAAGGAAGCTTTGGGCGAAAATATGTCCCGGGTTGATAGAAGGGCATAAATTATTGATAGAACCCCATTTTGATTCTACTCTTTCGATGAGTAAAATTTGATAAAATTAATGACCTTTATGGTGTTAAGATATGGTATGTTGATGATTCCTTGTGTGATCGATTTAATCATGTATCGACATAATGCCTTGATGGAGTAGGTAATATCTTTCACGGTTCGTGAAAGTTAAGGTTTTCATCAACGCTTAAGGTAACATGAAGTTCCTTAATTTAGTCAAACTTGTTTTGTACTTCCTTCTTGATGAGTGACCTTTCATTCCAAATTTAGAATGATTGTGATGGAAGGTCGTGAATATATTTTGTTGTCAAAAAGGGAAAAGAAGCTTGGGAATAGTTTTTTTTGTGTCGAATGTAATAATTGTAATAACATCATTATAGAAGTTCATTATTGGAGGATATCTATCTTTGATGGTATATTATGTGTTTAATCACTACATAGGTTACTATAAACTTAGTGATGAGATGTAATTTAAGGAGAGTTGAGAGACCTTTTCCTTTGTATACATCGTTTATGGTATTAGGAAGTGAGTTGACGTCGGAAAATTTCAACCAAGTCTAGATTCATAGTTATGTTCCTCTAGAACGGGATGATTATAAATCTAAGGTATTATGAAAATTGCAAGGATGTGTTTAGAATGCTAGATTTCCTACTCAACTTGGGTATTAATGAGGCTTGTCGCTATTCCATTCCCTGGTCATGTTCAGTAGGTAGGCTGTTAGGCAATGCCTATTCCAGACATTCTTACCGTCCTTTCCACTTATCCTTATTAGCTATGAAGTCACTTATTACCTAGGATATAATGGTTGTGGGTTTGAATATAAGATTTTCATCCTTTAAACCTTTTTGATTACATGATGGAACTTTGTTTTTCCCCTCGTTGTTCGTTTATAGCCTATTAGGCCTATGTCCCTACGGAACGATTCCAAAACTATATTCTTTTTGGCAGCTAAGATCGGGCCTGGTTTTTATCTTTTGACTTCACCTTGAGAATGTGGATTGATGGGTTACACTTTAGATTTCAATCACGTAATCTACGGGATTACATGATTGAAATCCTAATACTCTCAACTCTTGTGTCTAATCATTTAAATTTCATAGTCTTGCATTTTTGGTTGTCAAACTTTTGTAGTTTTAGAGGTATTTGCATAACTAAAACTTATGGTTTTCTTCTTAATTGATATGTTGAAAATTATATCTTGTTTCAAAAGGTTGTTGGAGATTAGTACTTTGATCCATTTCATGAAATAGAATGTTTCCTTTCATGGTATTGTTAGCTAGTTGCTTATTGTTGCTATGTATAGTCTTATCTTGCTCATTTCTCGCGAACCCGACTCAAAGTTAGTAATTATTGCAGATGGCTTACGTGGTTAAGATGATGGAAAGACTTGTAGATTATCGCATCAATATTGGTTATGATGTTCCTTTCATTACGAATGTGTATTATGTTATAAAATTTGGAAAGAGCCTTTGGACATTTTAGAAGAAGGGTCGAGTGCCTAGTAAATGTATTCAGAGAGTATTATTGTTGTAATCTATTGAAACTTTGGTTTGTTTGGTTTTCATGTGAAAGATGAAATTTGATTACCACTTGGTTAGGGGATATTCTAGTGAATTTTAACCCTTAGTATAGTAGTGGGGCTTGTCCCATGTTATTACTCTCTTCCTCCCTAGTCATGGTTCAATAGAGATAGTATGTCCCTTTGATTTGTGCATCAAGTTGGAAAAGAATTGATATAACCTTGTTTTGTTTCCGCAAACGAGTACTGTTAAACTTTGCTCTTGAGTTAAAATGTTGAGTTGTAAATCCTTCTAAGGCTTAGTAGCAATGAGTTTGTAAGTACTATAAAGTGAGCTGGATAATCCTAATAAAAGTTAAACTAAAAATCTATGTATATGAACATATTAATGTAGATGTGATCTACTTGATAACCTTTGAGACCTGGAACAATCAAGAGGAAACTATCTTTTGTAACGAAATATGATAACTTATTATTATTATTTTTTATTCGAGCCAAGCTAATAAACATTATCCTTTTGGGTGAAATCTTAAATGACCTCATGGTGAAAGCAATGGTTAGATTTTAGAAGATGATAGGATTTTATAAGTAGGAGGGAAATCGATTAATTAAACCTTAAGTCTCTCTTTATCGTTTGGAATGTTCTCCTTTGTCAAATTTAATGAAGTAAAGTCTAGATGGAACATTTAACCAATCTTGATAAACTCTTAACCTCAATAAAAGACTGATAGTAAACAATGTGACCCTGAAGCTAAATTTTGTTGTCCTGTTCTATTAACCCATGCCTTGATTCATGGTGATATTCTTAAGCAAGGTCAAAATTTAATCCTTAAACAAGAAGGCTATTGTTTTGAACCCTAAGCGGTACTTCCCTCACTCGAGAACTTATGCCTTCACCGTGTAACAGAGGTGTGGAACTTGTGTTAGTGGCTTGAATAGATTAATTAACCTTGTAAGAAATGGAAAATGTTCTAAAATCAAGTGAATAAGAAAGATTTGGACATCAAATTGATCTTCCCAGTTTAGAAAGCTTGGCCTTAAGCTATTTAGTCAATAGTTGAAAATAAAGAAGTTCTCCTTGTGAAAAGAATTGTGTGAATCATTACATGAAATTTTATAAGAACTTAAGTTAAGAATTAAGAGACACATTAGTAAAATTTAACAAGAAATTTCTCATGGGTTGCCATAGCTGTGTGTGTGTCATGTAGATTGGACTTCCATGTTGTCTTGTCAAAAGAAGAGTACATTGTACTTGATAGGTGTGAATGTTTCCGTGTTGACCTTGTGGTCTCCCCCATAACAAGTGGTTCCTAGTGTTGGTTTTAACCTTGTGACGACATGTTGTGTCGTGTTGAGTCAAAGCAAGTAAAAAAAAAAAGTTATCATGTATTTCACTGTGTTGTCCTTGTGTTGGTATTTTTGGTGTGTTACACTTTGGTATCAGAACGTAGGTTCATACTCTTGAACCTATGGGCCGGATTGGTGTTGTATGCTGATGTTGCATGGTGGTGGTGGTGTTACATGATGATACTGATGATGATGATGATGTTGCATGATGATGATTATATTGGAAGAGTAATGTGCTTTAAGCGTGATGTGATTATTGTCGTAATTGTGATATTGTGAACGCACATGATGTGTATGTCACTCAGTGCGTATTTTTCATCATGTTGATGTGTTGGGGATGAGAGTATTCTCTCTCCTTCTTGTGGATTCTATGAAGAGTTCACGTGTGAATTACTGTTTGTGGCGTGTGAAAAGAATTATAATGTGGATGACATAGTGTTGGAACATTGTGACATATTGTGATATATAAGTGTATCAATGTGTTGTATGACTAGATTGATATTAAAAGAAATGAGTGTATCATGATGTTTTTACCATGTTTGAAGAAATGTGTGTACTACCTTGTTATGAAGCAATTATTGTTATGTTGTGATGTTATTATGTTCATCGTATATATGAGTTGTGTAATATGTAATGCTTCATGTCGTGAATTAGGGTCATACGGTGAGTGTATGAACCCTATCATATTGTGATTGCACTTTGGGTGCGAGAAAGTGGTAAAGTGATGTATTACGCCTGTCCTGTTCAGATGTATGATTGTGATCTACCCTGTATGCATACCATATGTGACATGTTATGGTAGCTATGTGTGTACCACCATGGTGTTAGTGATGTAGTTACATGTTATGTTGTGAGCCTTACACTAACCAACCCCGAGGGATATCGGTAGAAGTGTATGTTGAGAGTGAGGAATGGTGTACCATGGGTCAATAACTCGATTCAAAACTCGGTTTAGTAGATTACATGTGAATCTTTCCTCTCTCCCTATGTGGTTGTATGTATGCAACCTTAGTGTATCTATGACTATGTTTAGCCTTGTCGAAGGGTGGCGGGATTGATATATATTTTACGAGCTGAGGCTCGATGTTCCGAGTGCCAGCAACTCGTTGAGTACCCCTTTGGTGGCCAGATAAGGCCACACAGTTATCGTAATGTGACATTATTATAAGTTGATTTTATTCGTAAATTGAGCTTTTTATTTTATTTTGCAAGGACCAAGATCTTTCTTGATTGCAATGCTTTACAATTTTGGGCATTTCCTTGGTGTGGCACTAACATTGGGATTTTGATACTAACTTTGGCTATTTGGCCATTTATTTTAGCTTGATTTTGGGTCTTCTTTTAAATTTGGAATTTTTACCGCCTTGCCCAAGGCTTGTACTTTGCCACTTGGCACTTTGACTGGATTGTTGTGTTGGTTCTAATGTCGTGATGTGTGGAATAGGGTCATGGGATGCACCATGGATTGGTTGGACCTATGGACCCGCTTCGTTGTATGGGGGTACGCCCCAAGGGGTACATATAACTAGCGGGTTGTTGAACCACGCGTTATTATGTCACTTGGGTTAGGAGTGTCCAAACTCTATGTGTCTTGGACCATAGGGACAACCTGGCCTCCTTGAGGGAGGCATAAGAGTTTGAGGGAGGCATAAGAGTTTGAGGGAGGCATAAGAGACTTGAGGGAGGCATAAGAGTTTGAGGGAGGCATAAGAGACTTGAGGGAGGCATAAGAGTTTGAGGGAGGCTTATGATATTTTCCTGTATTGTTGATGTTTCAGGATATATGTTGAGTTATTGTGATGTTTGGTAGTGGTCTTTTGATGTATGTGTTACTCATGTCAGATGGTTATGTGTTGTGATGTTGTGCACATGTCATTGATTCCCTTGTGGACACTATGTACCTGTAGCATGGTTTGGTGTTATGTGAGTCTTTCATTCATGTAGATTGAGGAAATGTCTAGTGGATGTAGTAATCTTGTTTTGGTTAAGTATTTTGGTATGTCAGTCATTGATGTGTGACGTGTACTATGTGGTCTGTGCCTAATCCATTCCGTATTTGAGTAACCTTTTGTGGTGTAATACAATCTTGAAGTATATACTTGTGTGCTTGTGAATCTGTAGTGTCTTTTGAACCTAATAGGGTGTTGTGTTAGCAGTTCATGTTGGGCACCCACAATAAAGAATAAACCAAAACTCTTCAATGATGAAATTTTAAAAGGAATTAAACTAAGAATAGTGCTAATGAAAAGAGACTAATGAAATGATGAACAAGAAAGAACTGCCAATCTTCACAGAACATTGAAAGTTAAAAATTCTATGAAATGTTCCTAAGACTACCTTGTGGATCGTGCTTTAATCAACTAAAATTTTAAAACCATAAAGTGTACTTTCTCCTCTACCTGTTTTTGGTTATGTGCCATTTCCTTTCCTCTATGTAATGTCGAATCGAGGACGATGCTTTCTTAAGGGGAGGAGAATGTAATGCCCCCCCCAACCTACCTTGTCTCGGTCAGGATGCTCTATCTCCCTCTTGGCGTGGAGGGTGGAGTTAGTAAAGTCTAGGCGTGATTGGTCCTTTTTTGGTTTGAATGCCAAGTGGGTGGGGCAGTTGGCCGCCTGTCTCTTCCAGCCACTTTTCAACCACTTAGACCTGTATTTTTTTATGACCTCCTCTACTTATTTGACTTAGGATGCATTTGTCACGCGCGTCTTGGGAAAGGAAACCCCCTGTTTTTGGGAGTCTATGGTTTGGTTTTTTTGGTTTTTGTTCGAGCTTTCTTCCTTCTTGTGCGCGTTGGTATAGGGGAGCTTCAGGCTGGGGAAGAAGGCGCATTTTTCCCCTCTTTCTTTGGTTTCTGCGAGGTGTGTCCTGGTCGTGTGTTCGAGACGTAGGGGTGTGTAAGGGACTGGGCGCGAGGACCATTGTTTACAGCTCTGCGGGGTTCCTTCTGTAGCGGCCTGCAACAGTTTCAGACAGGTTACAGAGTTGTAGAAGCCATCGTGAGCACCTCCAACAAGCAGGTCGTCCGACTATGTTGTTTTCTGTTTAGTTTGACTGCACCCTCAAATTCGGGATTCTCCTTCAAGATATTTTCATCAAAATCGATTAAGTGACAGTGAGAGTGTTACCAGGAGACCCGATGAATTTTATTACAGAAAATCTCATAGGCGTGGATCTGTTCATTTCAGTATTTCCTGAAGCGCGATTTGCTTTGCTATTATGTGAGTTTCCTCAACAAGTCACTAAGCTGGCAGGCATAAGGGTTTCTGTTGGATTTTTCACACCTTACAAGCTACACTGTAATGTTTGCACCGAGAGTTTGATGCTGTCCCCAAATCGATGAAGGATAGAAGAATTAAAAAGAAACTGGATGTAGTTGGTTTAAAGGCAATAAAATGGTGCATGCTTTTGTGTAAGGGACAGATCACACCCACGGGTAGGAGATCTATGCAATGTTGGAGAGAACGTCTTGGGAGATGAAGGTAGCAGGATATTTATCGATTTGAGCATGTCTTTGAGTGAACAGGCTTTTCTCGGAAATGAAGGTCTGTAATGGTTGAAGATATGTAAAGTGTTTGCGAGGAGTTGTGTGTAGTAAGGAGAATGTGTAACACCTTCAACCCACCCTCTCTACATGATGCTGTGAGATTAAGATTAAGATTGGCACCGGATGGCATTGGCATTGTATGATTGTAATTGAAGTGTTGGAAATGTGTTTTTTTTTATTCAATCTACTTTTATCGCAATGACAATGTTCTTATGGAGATTATTGGTGCTTCTTAAGTGAAGAAGGCTGTCAGTAAGCAATGGGCTGCACATTTGCACTATAACAAGGTGCATCATATGGGACTTGCAGCGATAAGAAGGAATCCGACTTTACTTTTTCACTTTCAAAAAGTATTCTTTTTCGAGTGTTAAGAAGACGGGATCGTGCTATTTACTTCATCAAATCTGATGTATGGTATGCATCTCTGGGATGAAAAAAAAAAAAGCAAGAAGAAGAGTAGGTGGAGATTGGGAAAAGCAGGAGAGTACTGCTTGAAGGAAATGGAAAGCTACTTGGGCAGAGCAGGAAATGTGAGAAAGAACCTGCAGTAAATCCAATGCTAGGAGACTACGAGGAGAGCATCTCTTGATATTTCTTTTCTCCAACTTTGTCATTCTGTATGGTCCTTTTCTCTGGATTAATTGGGTTGTCTTGTGGCCAAGGGCATTGTGCTTTTATTCATCATAGACTTTTTCAAGGAATACTTGGTTGATAATGATCTTGATGACCTCATAGGAATCTTGAAGAGAGGGAAGATGGAAGACAATCTCCTCGAGTTGTTTCCAGCGAAGAAGCGTACTACGAGGCGGTGTGAGGTGGTTTTGTGAAAGGACTCAACTGTTAAATTTTCTGCCCCATCTGTCTATCCAGTTATCACTTTTGGCCCTTTGACATCGCGGCACAGAGTACTCACATCCTTGTCTCATGCTAGTGTTTTATCTTTGGCTCGTGTGGAGTCTGACGACATTGAAGCTGGAGAAACAGCAAGATAGACTAACCATATACATAATATGCTAGTATCTAATAACCTCTTGAAATGAAACTTTTTCTTTCTAGAAATTGGTTTAAATCTGTGATTTTGTGGATTTGCGTTCAGTACATGGTTAACAGTTTGTTACTTCTGGATTTGCCTCTGTTGGTTGTTCTTGTTGACGTGATCAACCCATTTATATATATATAAAACAAACAAAGGTTCTCAGTGTATGCTTTGATTGATCACATGGAAATATATATATATGTATATATAATTTTAAAGTTACTTCCTTCTGCAAAAATGTCGTTGTTTCTTTTGTGAACCTGGGTATGTAATCGCCCCTAGAACGTTGCAGCGTTGACTAGTATTGGTTTCCTGTTATGTTGTTGCCCTAGAGGAAAACATACAGTTAAATTATTATTATTATTTTTATGATAAGCATGATTATGCACTTCGTGTATTGTGCAAAGTATTAGGGCTTTTGGAAATTATAAGTTCAATATATATGCTTGTTAAGAAGGAAGTTTTGGGCCAAAAATATGTCCTGGGTTGATAGAAGGGCATAAATTATTGATAGAACCCCATTTTGATTCTACTCTTTCGATGAGTAAAATTTGATAAAATTAATGACCTTTATGGTGTTAAGATATGGTATGTTGATGATTCCTTGTGTGATCGATTTAATCATGTATCGACATAATGCCTTGATGGAGTAAGGTAATATCTTTCACGGTTCGTGAAAGTTAAGGTTTTCATCAACTGCTTAAGGTAACATGAAGTTCCTTAATTTAGTCAAACTTGTTTTGTACTTCCTTCTTGATGAGTGACCTTTCATTGCAAATTTAGAATGATTGTGATGGAAGGTCGTGAATATATTTTGTTGTCAAAAAGGGAAAAGAAGCTTTGGAATAGTTTGTTTTTGTGTCGAACGTAATAATTGTAATAACATCGTTATAGAAGTTCATTATTGGAGGATATCTATCTTTGATGGTATATTATGTGTTTAATCACTGCATAGGTTACTATAAACTTAGTGATGAGATGTAATTTAAGGAGAGTTGAGAGACCTTTTCCTTTGTATACATCGTTTATGGTATTAGGAAGTGAGTTGACGTCGGAAAATTTCAACCAAGTCTAGATTCATAGTTATGTTCCTCTAGAACGGGAGGATTATAAATCTAAGGTATTATGAAAATTGCAAGGATGTGTTTAGAATGCTAGATTGCCTACTCAACTTGGGTATTAATGAGGCTTGTCGCTATTCCGGCCCTGGTCATGTTCAGTAGGTAGGCTGTTAGGCAATGCCTATTCCGGACATTCTTACCGTCCTTTCCACTTATCCTTATTAGCTATGAAGTCACTTATTACCTAGGATATAATGGTTGTGGGTTTGAATATAAGATTTTCATCCTTTAAACCTTTTTATTACATGATGGAACTTTTTTTTCCCTCGTTGTTCGTTTACAGCCTATTAGGCCTATGTCCCTACGGAATGATTCCAAAACTATATTCTTTTTGGCAGCTAAGATCGGGCCTGGTTTTTATCTTTTGACTTCACCTTGAGAATGTGGATTGATGGGTTACACTTTAGATTTCAATCACGTAATCTACGGGATTATATGATTGAAATCCTAATACTCTCAACTCTTGTGTCTAATCATTTAAATTTCATAGTCTTGCGTTTTTGGTTGTCAAACTTTTGTAGTTTTAGAGGTATTTGCATAACTAAAACTTATGGTTTTCTTCTTAATTGATATGTTGAAAATTATATCTTGTTTCAAAAGGTTGTTGGAGATTAGTACTTTGATCCATTTCCTGAAATAGAATGTTTCCTTTCATGGTATTGTTAGCTAGTAGCTTATTGTTGCTATGTATAGTCTTATCTTGCTCAGTTCTCGTGAACTGACTCAGGTTATTAATTGTTGCAGATGGCTTACGTGGTTAGATGATGGAAAGACTTGTAGATTATTGCATCAATCTTGGTTATGATGTTCCTTTGTACGAATGTGTATTATGTTATAAAATTTGGAAAGAGCCTTTGGACATTTTAGAAGAAGAATTCAAGTGCACTAGTAAATGTATTCAGAGTATTGTTGTTGCCAGAATCGTTCAAACTTGGTTTGTTTGGTTTTCATGTGAAAGATGAAATTTGATTACCACTTGGTTAGGGGATATTCTAGTGAATTTTAACCCTTAGTATAGTAGTGGGGCTTGTCCCATGTTATTACTCTCTTGCTCCCTAGTCATGGTTCAATAGAGATAGTATGTCCCTTTGATTTGTGCATCAAGTTGGAAAAGAATTGATATAACCTTGTTTTGTTTCTACAAACGAGTATTGTTAAACTTTGCTCTTGAGTTAAAATGTTGAGTTGTAAATCCTTCTAAGGCTTAGTAGCAATGAGTTTGTAAGTACTATAAAGTGAGCTGGATAATCCTGATAAAAGTTAAACTAAAAATCTATGTATATGAACATATTAATGTAGATGTGATCTACTTGATAACCTTTGAGACCTGGAACAATCAAGAGGAAACTATCTTTTGTAACGAAATATGATAACTTATTATTATTATTTTTTTATTCGAGCCAAGCTAATAAACATTATCCTTTTTGGGTGAAATCTTAAATGACCTCATGGTGAAAGCAATGGTTAGATTTTAGAAGATGATAGGATTTTATAAGTAGGAGGGAAATCGATTAATTAAACCTTAAGTCTCTCTCTATCATTTGGAATGTTCTCCTTTGTCAAATTTAATGAAGTAAAGTCTAGATGGAACATTTAACCAATCTTGATAAACTCTTAACCTCAATAAAAGATTGATAGTAAACAATGTGACCCTGAAGCTAAATTCCGTTGTCCTGTTCTGTTAACCCATGCCTTGATTCATGGTGATATTCTTAAGCAAGGTCAAAATTTAATCCTTAAACAAGAAGGCTATTGTTTTGAACCCTAAGCGGTACTTCCCTCAATCGGAACTTATGCCTTCACCTGTGTAACAGAGGTGTGGAACTTGTGTTAGTGGCTTGAATAGATTAATTAACCTTGTAAGAAATGGAAAATGTTCTAAAATCAAATGAATAAGAAAGATTTGGACATCAAATTGATGTTCCCAGTTTAGAAAGCTTGGCCTTAAGCTATTTAGTCAATAGTTGAAAATAAAGAAGTTCTCCCTTGTGAAAAGAATTGTGTGAATCATTACATGAAATTTTATAAGAACGTAAGTTAAGAATTAAGAGACACTTTAGTAAACAAGAAAATTTAACAAGAAATTTCTCATGGGTTGCCCTAGCTGTGTGTGTGTCATGTGGATTGGACTTCCATGTTGTCTTGTCAAAAGAAGAGTACATTGTCCTTGATAGGTGTGAACGTTTCCGTGTTGACCTTGTGGTCTCCCCCATAACAAGTGGTTCCTAGTGTTAGTTGAACCTTGTGACGACATGTTGTGTCGTGTTGAGTCAAAGCAAGTCAAAAAAAAAAGTTATCCCTGTATTTCATTGTGTTGTCCTTGTGTTGGTATTTTTTGTGTGTTACACCATAGTAAAAACACTCACAAAGATCACGTTCCAAGAAGACATATTAAAACAAAACAATAATTCATGAATATCTTAGCATACAAAAACAATGTGGACACACATGAAATAATCGACAAACATTGTATTCCTTGATGTCACATTTGAATAATGCATTTTTGTATATGAATTCTTGTATTGAGATATAGGGAATGGATTCACATGATTGCACCTAATCATGATGTTGGTGAGTACCATTCCACCTATGTACTAATGTTCATATGCATAAAAACATCAAGCAACGAAAAATATTAATGTGCGACACTAAGGTCTATAGGGATTGCAATGCATAAAGCCACACGTGGATAATGTAGTTTCTACATCAATTCATAATACGAAACAAGAGGGCAAAGAACGCATCCAACAGGACTATCGTGGTCCTTACAAAAACTAGAAGGTGTGATGAATTGATAGGATTTTGTACACATGTATTGTATTTATTAGAGTGACATGTGAAGAATACATTTTGCACACAAAAAGTAGGTATGAAGTCAACCTACAATGGTCCATACACAACCTAATTATCCCGTAACATACAAAAAATAACAAAATGCCAACACAAACGATAAGATTATCAACATTAATGTATTGAATCATAAATATCATAACATATAAAAGAACATAATGACAATATAGATGCTCTCGAACATCACATTATGTGAAAGGACATATAGATAATGCATTGTTGTACATACATTCTCGTAATAAGGTAGAGGAGGATGGACTCACCCATACCCACATGAAAGCATGCATGAATAATGCATTTTCTTGGACAAATATCCGTGCACCAAACCATAATGGTCCACCTATAGATTACAACCCATGAAGGTATAAGTTTACATGTATTTTACATAGAAGGTGTGATGAGTTGATAGGATTTTGTACACATGTATTGTATTTATTAGAGCGACATGTGAAGAATACATTTTGTACACAAAAGTAGGCATGCACTCAACCTACAATCGTCCATGCACAACCTAATTATCCTGTAACATACAAAAAATAACAAAATGCCAACACAAAGGATAAGATTATAGACATTAATGTATTAAATCATAAATATCATAACATATAAAAGAACATAATGACAATATAGATGCTCTCAAACATCACATTATGTGAAAGGACGTATAGATAATGCATTGGTGTACATACATTCTCGTAATAAGGAAGAGGAGGATGGACTCACCCATACCCACATGAAAGCACACATGAATAATACATTTTCTTGGACAAATATCCGTGCACCAAACCATAATGGTCCAACTATAGATGACAACCCATGAAGGTATAAGTTTACATGTATTTTATTTTTTTAATGTTGTACTCAATCCAACCGTCATGTTTACACATAGACTATCTAGTTCGACGCTCATATGAAGGGGACATAAACTGGTTTGTTCCCAAGAGTTGTAAATAATTTCAAAATTATGCTTTTCAACATGTATCCGCGGGGTGGGGATATGTGGTCGTTAGGAATGGATGTTACCTTACATCCGAGTTTAGTGAGATAACTTATCCGCGCTTGAAGGAAATTGTGTGGATAAGTTTGGACAGGCAACGCGATGTGTTCACCGAGTCGATTAAAGCTGGATGCAGTGGTACTCCTCCCTATAAAACGTTGTCGTCATTTTTCATTTATCTTCACAAATAAACACTTTGTTTTGTTATTGTTTATTTATTGCCAGCTAAGAATGGCACCCAAGTCCCCCTCTTGCTGCCATGCTTCTCATCCTCCTCGCCGTCTCTGTTGTGTGTTTGGGCACTGCAGAAACGATATTACCTCACGAAAGCCCCACATTGTTGATTATCAATTCCATGAAGCCCCGCCATTTCACTTCTCATCACCACTGGTATGCTTACAATGCTTGACACCGTCTCGCAATCGAGATGAGAAGTTGTTGTTGTATACATATGATATAGTCTTGCATGGCTTTTAGCGATCTTGAGCAAAGTAGAAGCTAAAGCCATTGAGAGAGCTGCAGGGTGCTTGGCTGTTATCCCTTGTTCCCTTGAAAAAATAGACACAACTTGGTCACCCGACTTCTTGGGACTTGCCTCCTCCTCTGGGTTATGGTCGGAATACTCTACTTATGGTGAATATGTTATCGTGGGGATGATCGACACGAGGGTATGGCACGAGAGCAAAAGCTTCAATGATCAAGGACTTGGACCTCCTCAGTCAAGATGGAAGGGTGAATGAAAGCGGGTGGATGTTCAATTCATCGATGCAACAATAAAATCATTGAGCATGGTACTTCTTCAAATCCTACCAACAGTTTCAAAACATCACGCTTAACGAAACCTCTCCCGAGACACCAATGGCCACGCACACACACATCCTCTATTGCTGCGGGAGCTGCGGTGCGATTTCCAACTACCGGGTGTTGAAAATGGAATCACCGACAGGATGGCCCCTCAAGCCGAGCTAGCCATCTACAAAACTTTGGGCGAATGTTGCTATGACGCGGACAACTTTACTTTTGCCATGGAACAAGCTATTTCCGATGGCGTCGATATCATTTCAATCTCAATTAGCTCCGAGTGAAGTGCCCTTATACCGAGTCCTAGAGCCATTGAACATATGGGGCCATAAAAATGGTGTTTTTGTTTCAGCCTCGGCGGGTAATCGTTACCTTCTTCGTTGAACGAGTAACACGGCGCCCTGGATTATAAATGTGGGTGCGATTCCGTTTGGGATTACCACTGCTTCTCTTGTGCTTGGCAATGGACAAGTATTTATAGGAGTCGTCATGTACATGCTGCGTTTCAATTTTTGGCACCTTTGGTTTACGAATCCGCAATGAGCACTCATGTAATCAACAGAAGCCTCGATCCTGAAGGGTCATGTTGGAAATATGCATGTGATGCATATTTAATTCCAACTATAGCTTTTTTAGGAAAGCTAATTTTAGCTTTAGTCTTGCTTTAGTTTGCTTTAGTTAAGTTAGCTTTATCTTATTTTTATCATTAGATTTAATTCAAATAAATCTGTTTTAAATCATGCATAGCATCTTAAACCATTTTAAAGCATGAGTTTAAATTTAGAATGCTCAGTTGAAGAGCTGTTAGTGGGTGAGTTATTCTATTTAAATAACAGCAATTGTAATTGCTTTGTATGCACACACAAAGGTGTGAAATCTGCATAAGCAAGGAAGGATGTGTATTAAAAGCACACAGCTGCATGCACAATTGTAAAGAGCTGAAGCTCGAGTATGATGAAGCTTTTATTATGGAGATTATGCACACAGCAGTGTTGGTTTGAATATTCATATGTTTATGCAAGTTATTTAAGTATTCTGTTTATTTCTTTTATGTTGTTTGTTGTATAAGACTGCAGATTTTCTACAAATTGGTATCAGAGCAAGGTTATTCCAGCAACTTATTAAATTGGTAGCAAGCTATGGCTTCTACATCCGGAATGCAGACACCGCAATTTAATGGAAAGAATTCGAATGCTTTGGTCGTTGACCATGAAGGCGCTATTCAGATCTCAAGACGTGTGGGAGATTGTTGAAGATGGGTACACAGAGCCCGCAAATGCAGCAGCATATATTGCACTTTCTCAAGCAGAGAAAGATACTTTGAAGGAGTTACGAAAGAAGGATGGCAAAGCTCTTTTCTATATTCATCAGGCAATGCATGAAAGCATTCTTCCAAGAGTGGCAGCAGCTAGTCAAGCAAAGACTGCATGGGATACTTTACAAGTTGCATATCAAGGTAAGGAGAAAGTAAAAACCGCCAAGCTACAGTTACTTCGTAGAGATTTTGAGAATTTAGCAATGAAAGATTCAGATTCTGTAGAATCATTTTTTACTTATGTAGTTGGCTTAGTCAATCAAATCAAATCTCATGGTGAGACTCTTGAGGACAGAAGGATTATTGAAAAATTGCTTAGAAGTTTGCCTATGAAATTTGATCCTTTAGTTGTTGCTATTGAAGAAACTAAGGATCTGAGTCATTTTCTATTGATGAGTTGCATGCATCACTAATCAATCATGAACAGAGGATGAATAGATCACATGCAAGTGTAGATCAGGCTTTTGCATCTCAGATAAAGCAGGTAGTCGTGGCAAAAGAAGAGGAAGTTTCAGCCCAAGAGGCAGAGGAAGAAGTCCATCCAGAGGACGTGGCAGCGGTTCATCAAACTCAAGTGGAAGAGGACATAATCAAGAACAGAGTTATGGTCAGAGACAAGATAAGTCTCATGTTCAGTGTCATTATTGCAAGAAGTATGGGCACTATGCTTATGATTGCAAAAAAGCAATATGATCAAGAGAGACAAAATCAAAATCAGGTGGAAGTTCTATTTCTAAACCTATGTTTATTGCAGATGCACAAGGATTGCTGAAGCAATACCTTCTTTATCCCCTATTGAATGTAATTTGTCAAAAGAGAGTCCATGTGATGTATGGTATTTAGATTGGTTGCAAAGTAATCACATGACAGGTAATCTAGATTTGTTTTCTAGTTTGGATGATTCAGTTAAGAGTGATGTAACTCTTGGAAATAACAATATTGTGTCTGTGAAAGGAAAAGGCACGGTTAGTATTCTAACAAGACAGGGGGAGCAAACAAGTATGCAAGATGTTTACTATGTTGCAGGTTTGAAACATAACCTTATGAGTATTGGACAACTGGTACAGAAAGGATACCGAGTCTATATGGAAGACAATGAGTGCGTGATTGTGGACAAAGCTCCTAGCACTCAGTTGATTGCAAAAGTGAAGATGAGCAGCAATAGGATGTTTCCATTGATTTTGAAACCTGGAAAGAAGAAGAAATCAGATCTGTTTGCAGCAAAGTCATGTGTTAAGCCAAATCCGTCTTTTGTTGAGTCATGCACTCAAACAGATGAGTCCTGCGCTAATGAAAATCAAGTCTGCGCTGAAGGAACACAATCAGCTTTTCATTCAGTTATGAAGGATGAAACATGGCTTTGGCATCTAAGGTATGGACATTTGAATTTTGGAGGTTTGAATTTATTATATAGAAAAAATATGGTTAAAGGTTTGCCATTGATTCAGAAACCTGAAAGGGTATGTGAAGGTTGTATTTTGGGAAAGCAACACAGAGATTCATTTCCAGTTGGAAAAACAGCAAGAGCAAGTGCACCACTTGAGATTGTACATTCAGATTTATGTGGACCTATGCAGACAGCTTCTATTGGAGGTTGTATTTATTTTATGACATTCATTGATGATTACACAAGGAAGACATGGGTTTATTTCCTGAGAAATAAATCAAATGCCTTTGATACATTTCAGCAGTTCAAGGCATTAGTGGAGAAGCAAAGTGGATACTACATCAAAGTTCTCAGAACGGACAGAGGAGGTGAGTATGTTTCTAATGAGTTTATGAATTTTTGCAGATATCATGGTATACACAAGCAGTTTACTACCAGGTATACACCACAATAGAACGGTGTGGCAGAGAGGAAAAATAGAACCATCATGGAGATGGCGAGAAGCATGTTGAAGGCAAAACATCTTCCAAATGAGTATTGGGCAGAAGCAGTAGCAACTTCTGTTTATATTTTGAACAGGTGTCCAACGAAACTTGTTAGGAACATGGTTCCTCAACAAGCATGGACTAATAGGAAACACAGTGTTTCACATTTCAGAGTTTTTGGTTGTGTAGCATATGCACATGTACCTGATGAACTAAGGAAGAAGTTAGACAACAAAGGAGAAAAATGTATTTTTGTTGGGTATTCAGAGAATACAAAAGCATACAAGTTGTACAATCCAGTCACTGGAAAGGTTGTGATCAGCAGGGATGTACAGTTTATTGAGAATGAAGCATGGGATGGAAGTATAGAGAAAACAGTGAGTATAGCAACATCTATTCCACATGATGATATGACAGATGAAACTTTAGAGGAACAAGCTACTGTATCTACAAATCTTGGACATGCACCACAAGTTGTAGCACAAGCTACACCTCCATCTACAATTCGGAGGTCTCCAAGATTTCAGCCATCTTCAGCCATGCAAGAGACACCACAGGGAACACGGAGGCTTACTCCATCACCAGGAAAGTAGTCCTGCATTGAATACTCCTGTGCAGTGGAAAACAAGAAGTCTAAGTGAGATTTATAATGTTGATACAACTAATTCATTTTCAGTTTTTGCATTATTTTCTCAAGCTGCAGATCCAGTATATTACGAAGATGCTATAAAGAATGAAGTTTGGGAAAAAGCCATGGATGATGAGATTGATGCTATAGAGAAGAATCAGACATGGGAGCTAATGGATCTTCCAAAAGGAAAGGACGTGATAGGAGTCAAGTGGGTCTACAAGACAAAATACAATGCTGATGGAAAAGTACAAAAGCACAAAGCAAGGCTGGTTGCAAGAGGTTTTACGCAGCAATATGGAGTTGACTACAACGAAACATTTGCACCAAGAAAGTACGTTTGGATACGAGAAGAATGGTTTTAGCAAACGGCTCAAAACAAATGGCCTATTTATCAGATGGATGTTAAATCAGCATTCTTAAATGGATTCCTTGAAGAGGAAGTTTATGTAAATCAGCCAGAAGGTTATGAGATTGAAGGTCATGAAGGAAAAGTATACAGATTGAAGAAAGCACTCTATGGTCTCAAGCAAGCACCTAGAGCTTGGTACAGCAGAATAGATTCTTATTTGATTGAGAATGGTTTCAGTAGGAGCAGCAGTGAGCCTACCTTATACACCAAGATAAATGAGCAAGGTAAAATTTTAATTGTTTGTTTATATGTAGATGATTTGATCATTACTGGAAATCTATCTACAGAGTCATTCAAATCAGCCATGAAGAAGGAGTTTGAGATGACAGATCTTGGTCTTATGCATTACTTTTTGGGTATTGAAGTTCAACAATCAGAAGGTAAAGTTTTTATCTCACAAGCAAAGTATGCAAGTGACGTTTTGAAAAGGTTTAACATGTTGAATTGTAAGCCACACCACACATTACGCAGAGGTTTGAAGTTGAGCAAAGAGGATGAAGGATCATTTGTGGATCCAACATTGTTTAAAAAGTTGGTTGGAAGTCTTATGTATTTGACGGCCACAAGGCCTGATATCATGTATGGTGTAAGCCTCATATCAAGGTTCATGGAATCTCCAAAAGATTCACATTGGCAAGCTGGAAAAAGAATTTTGAGGTATGTACGTGGAACAAGAAATTATGGAATTCTTTATTCAAGTTCAGATGAGTTCAAACTCATTTGTGTTTCTGAGATAGTGACAATCTTTGGAAGTATAGATGATAGGAAAAGCACATCCGGCTATACTTTTCACTTTGGAACAAGAGTGGTTTCATGGGCATCAAAGAAGCAGCCCATTGTCACGTTATCTTCAGCAGGTTGACAGTATGTAGCAGCAACGGGAGCAAAGCATGTCAAGCTGTTTGGATGGGAAGAGTGTTGATGATTTACAACGAAACAAGTGGAAGCTACATGATTTTTGACAACAACTCAGCCATAGCGTTGTCCAAAAATCATGTTTTTCACAAGAGGAGCAAGCATATAGACAGAAGGTATCATTTCATCGGGTCAGTAAACAACAAGGAAATTCATCTTGAATTTTGTAGATCCGAAGATCGGTTTGGCAGACATTTTACAAAAGCTTTAGCAAAAGAAGTTTTTGAATATTTGAGAGATTGTTTGGGAGTATGTGATCCTGCACATGGCAGATCTGAAAAAGCAAACACAACTCTAGAAGAGTGAAAGCTACAGTTTGAAATTAAGGGGGAGTGTTGGAAATATGCATGTGATGCATATTTAATTCCAACTATAGCTTTTTTAGGAAAGCTAATTTTAGCTTTAGTCTTGCTTTAGTTAAGTTAGCTTTATCTTATTTTTATCATTAGATTTAATTCAAATAAATCTGTTTTAAATCATGCATAGCATGCAACTGTTTTAAAGCATGAGTTTAAATTTAGAATGCTCAGTTGAAGAGCTGTTAGTGGGTGAGTTATTCTATTTAAATAACAGCAATTGTAATTGCTTTGGATGCACACACAAAGGTGTGAAATCTGCACAAGCAAGGAAGGATGTGTATTAAAAGCACACAGCTGCATGCACAATTGTAAAGAGCTGAAGCTCTGAGTATGATGAAGCTTTTATTAATGGAGATTATGCTGCAGAGTGCTGGTTTGAATATTCATATGTTTATGCAAGCTATTTAAGTATTTGTTTATTTCTTTTATGTTGTTTGTTGTATAAGACTGCAGATTTTCTCTACAAGGGCTGTTATGCGCAAAATCATCTTGTGCGATGGGACGAGGCAAGTTTGAGAGGTGGTGAGAGCAAGTGGTGTTGGAATGATTGTTGCAAATGAAAAGCTCAGAGGAGTAGACCAGCAAGTTACCGATCGATACAATCTGCGAGTCTATCGACGTCGGTTATACCACGGGAGAAGAAATCAAAGCCTACATCGACAACACGGGGAATAATGCCACTGCCGCCCTGAACATCACCGCTACAACTGTTGTGGGAAACCAAATAACAGCTCCCATTGTGGCTGCATTTTCTTCAAGGGGAAAGAGTGAAGGGTATCCTCACATTCTGAAGCCCGATTTGATCGCTCCTGGAATGCTCATATTAGGAGCAGTTGGAAGTGGTTACCAGCTCCTATCGGGGACTTCAATGGCTTTTCCACACGGGACTGGCATTGCGGCGCTCTTAAAATCCATAAATCCCATGTGGACCCCGCCGCCATCAATTCCGCTCTCTTGACATCTTCTTACACTCTTGATAACGCAGGGCAACCCATCAGGGATTCATACACAATGGAGGCAGCCAACCCATTCGCCATGGGTGCAGGCCACGTGGATCCACTCGCTGCTGTTAATCCTGGCCTTGTCTATGATATAGAACCACAAGACTACATCGACTTCCTCTTCAATCTCAACTATACCCGCCAACAAATCGCTACACTCACACACGATTATGATTCCTGCACCAAATCCACCTCCACTTTGGAAGCCGGGGATCTCAACTACCCCTCATTTTCTGTGCTCTTCCACTCCAACGGAGCAGCAGTTCAGACGAAGAGGAGAAGAGTCAAGTATGTGGGTACGGGTGATATGGTGTTCCGAGTGAGTGTGAAGACTCCTCCTAGCGTGCAAATTAGCGTGAACCCAAACACATTACGCTTCAACCAAATGTACCGAGAGGTCACATATACCATGACTTTCCGAAACACACTCATAGATCATTCTGTCGCTGCAAAAAACGAACAGTTTGGAGAGATATCTTGGATTCCTATCAGATGGACGCGCGTTGTTCGTAGCCCAGTTGCAGTAATATGGGTACAAAATCTCCTGGATCCCTAAATATTTATATCGTCTAATCCTATCACTATCTACCGTATAATTTAGTACCTATGTAAGCCCTGTTTCATTATGTATCATGTTGAAATTGCATTCTAAATAATACAGATGGCCGGTATCATACCCGTTGTTTGTATAGCTTAAAATGCATCACATTATCGCATTTAGTTTGACACCAATTATGTTATGCAATAGCGTTTCATACAACCATGTCACTTTTTAATTTGGTTTGTTTTTATAAAACATTCGTGTAATAACAAGTATATTTAATTGTCAAATATTTGATCATTTTAATGTCTGTCGCCGTTTATGTTCATCAAAGCTTCAAATATTTTGTGGTTTTTGATGATAACCATTTTATAAAATAAAAGCACACTTTTATATTGATATAATAATGAAAAGTAAATCATGCGGATAAACACCAAAAGAATGGGTGGATTGGACACACCTCGGAAGACATCACACACGCCACAAGAGCCACAACAACCAAAACCAAACGAAAATATTGCAATAAGTCACAAGCATGATAGATCAAGTTGTAGAAGCAAACATGTCGGATGGAGGAGGAGGATGAGAAAGCGGCATGCACATAACACCTCACTAACCCGTTGCGGGGGTCGGGAGAAGTTGGCATATGTTCCCAACCATCGTCTTGATAGAGGGTTGGAGCATGTTGCGGTCGAGATATTGCCAAAGCCGAGACGCGAAACATGTGGGAAGAGCGCCTTGTAAGGAACTAAAAGCATGAGAACAACAAGGCCAACCAAAGCCACTACCACTTTTGCTAGTGAGAGGATCGGGAGGCCCCCATCAGAGAGCCACCGCCGTCATGAGTGAGGAGAGGATCCCCACTTGTCGCCACATATGATCAGCTTGGAAACACCACCATCATGAGAGACCGTCACCGAGAGGGGAGGAGCTTCATTGTGTCCTAGAGTGTTTTCATTTTTAGGTGCCTTGTCCATGAGGCAGAGAGACCGTTGTTGAGGTGGAGATCGATGTTGCAGAGGTGAAGGACGACGCTTGAAGGAAACAAAACCCGACAAGTGAGTACTTTGCACTTCCCAAATGGGCTTGGAGATCCTGCAAATGCTCCACCTCCAAGTGGACTTTCTCCTTCTCGCACATGGATCGAAGCCGGATATGATAAATAATTCCAATTTTAGGAGACACAAAAATTCCATGCTAAGAGTAGTATGATAAAATTTATAGTCATTTCTAATCTTCCAAATTTCAAACAAAGTTTATGCATGAAAGACTTGTCAAAACGTGTTACATTTTGCAGGAAGTAAGGTCGAGTCCCCCAACAAGACAATTTTACAAGTGAAGGGTTCATGTCGAAAGATCTAGAAGAGAGAGTGAATCCATTTCCAAGTCCGCTTACACGAGAGACAAATACCAAAACAAATGCAAAAGAGACTCAAGTTATTGGAAAGTAGGAAACAAGGGGTCAACAACCACTAACTACAAAAAATGTCTGTCAAAAGGAAAACCTTGATATAAAATGCACCAGAGAAAATGAGCCTTTAATATAGGTTCAATGTGTGCCTTTGAAATGATATGGAACCCGTGCTTCCATACTCTATGTGGGGACTTAATTTTCCGATACTCGCTCAATTTTTCATAAGGAATGTGAGGAGGCACAAAGAGTTGATAACCTACTCTAAGTTTCGAGTATTTATTCAACTTTTCTTAAGGAACGTGAGTAGGCACCAAGAGTTGATAACCTATTCGAGGTTTATATGGAAATAGAGCTTTATCACACTTAACCATGGTAGTCCATACATAAACCAACTATCAACAAGCTTTCATGTTCATAATTTACCATAATAAAGAAAATAGCTAGATGTTGATAAAAATGTTCACAAGCATCACATTTCATTAAATGGCATGTGGATAATGTAATTTGTATGTCAATTTCTTAATACCGCCGCATAGAAATAGCAATGCAATAGTAAAAACACTCACAAAGATCACGCCCAAGAAGAGATATTAAAAAGAAAACAATAATTCATGAATATCTTAGCATACAAAAAAACAATGTGGAGACACATGAAATACTGACAAACACTGTATTCCTTGATGTCACATTTGAATAATGCATTTTTGTATATGAATTCTTGTATTGAGATATAGGGGAATGGATTCGCACAGATTGCACCTAATCATGATGTTGGTCAGTACCCATTCCACCTATGTACTAATGTTCATATGCATAAAAACATCGAGCAACGAAAAATATTAATGTGCTGACACTAAGGTCTATAGGGATTGCAATGCATAAAGCCACACGTGGATAATGTAGTTTCTACATCAATTCATAATACGAAACAAGAGGGCAAAGAACGCATCCAACAGACTATAGTGGTCCTTACAAAAACTAGAAGGTGTGATGAATTGATAGGATTTTGTACACATGTATTGTATTTATTAGAGTGACATGTGAAGAATACATTTTGTACACAAAAAGTAGGCATGCACTCAACCTACAATGGTCCATACACAACCTAATTATCCCGTAACATACAAAAATAACAAAATGCCAACACAAAGGATAAGATTATCGACATTAATGTATTGAATCATAAATATCATAACATATAAAAGAACATAATGACAATATAGATGCTCTCGAACATCACATTATGTGAAAGGACATATAGATAATGCATTGTTGTACATACATTCTCGTAATAAGGTAGAGGAGGATGGACTCACCCATACCCACATGAAAGCACGCATGAATAATGCATTTTCTTGGACAAATATCCGTGCACCAAACCATAATGGTCCACCTATAGATTACAACCCATGAAGGTATAAGTTTACATGTATTTTACCTAGAAGGTGTGATGACTTGATAGGATTTTGTACACATGTATTGTATTTATTAGAGTGACATGTGAAGAATACATTTTGTACACAAAAAGTAGGCATGCACTCAACCTACAATGGTCCATGCACAACCTAATTATCCCGTAACATACAAAAATAACAAAATGCCAACACAAAGGATAAGATTATCGACATTAATGTATTAAATCATAAATATCATAACATATAAAAGAACATAATGACAATATAGATGCTCTCAAACATCACATTATGTGAAAGGACATATAGATAATGCATTGGTGTACATACATTCTCGTAATAAGGTAGAGGAGGATGGACTCACCCATACCCACATGAAAGCACACATGAATAATACATTTTCTTGGACAAATATCCGTGCACCAAACCATAATGGTCCAACTATAGATGACAACCCATGAAGGTATAAGTCTACATGTATTTTATTTTTTTTAATTTTGTACTCAATCCAACCGTCATGTTTACACAAAGACTATCTAGTATCGACGCTCATACGAAGGGGACATAAATTAGTTTGTTCCCAAGAGTCGTAAATAATTTCAAAATTATGCTTTTCAACGTGTATCCCGTGGGGTGGGGATATGTGGTCGTTAGGAATGGATGTTACCTTACATCCGAGTTTAGTGAGATAACTTATCCGCGCTTGAAGGAATTGTGTGGATAAGTTTGGACAGGCAACGTGTGTTCACCGAGTACTGATTAAACTGGAACAGTGCTGCTCCTCCCTATAAAACGCCGTCGTCATTTTTCATTTATCTTCACAAATAAACATTGTCCTGTTATTGTTTTCTTATTGCCGTTTGCTAAGAATGGCGCCCAACGCCCCTCTCGCCGCCATGCTACTCATCCTCCTCGCCGTCTCTGTTGTGTCTTTGGGCACTGCAGAAGACGATATTACCTCACGAAAGCCCCACATTGTTCAGATTATCAAGTCCATGAAGCCCCGCCATTTCACTTCTCATCACCACTGGTATGCTTCAATGCTTGACACCGTCTCGCAATCAGATGAGAAGTTGTTGTTGTATACATATGATATAGTCTTGCACGGCTTTTCAGCGATGCTGAGCAAAGTAGAAGCCGAAGCCATGGAGAGACTGGAGGGGTGCTTGGCTGTTATCCCTTGTTCCCTTGAAAAAATAGACACAACGCGGTCACCCGACTTCCTGGGACTTGCCTCCTCCTCTGGGTTATGGTCGGAATACTCTACTTATGGCCAAGATGTTATCGTGGGGATGATCGACACAGGGGTATGGCCCGAGAGCAAAAGCTTCAATGATCAAGGACTTGGACCTCCTCAGTCAAGATGGAAGGGTGAATGTGAAAGCGGGTGGATGTTCAATTCCTCAGACTGCAATAATAAAATCATCGGAGCCCGGTACTTCTTCAGAGGCTACGAAAAGGTTCACAACATCACCCTTAACGAAACTTCTCCCCGAGACACCGATGGCCACGGCACACATACAGCCTCTATTGCTGCGGGAGCTGCGGTGCCAGATTCCAACTACCTGGGTGTTGCAAACGGAATCGCGACAGGGATGGCCCCTCAAGCCAGGCTGGCCATCTACAAAACCTGCTGGGCCGAAGGTTGCTATGACGCGGACACTGTTGCTGCCATGGAACAAGCCATTTCCGATGGCGTTGATATCATTTCAATCTCAATTAGCTCCAGCGACGTGCCCTTCTACCTGAGTCCTAGAGCCATTGCAACATATGGGGCCATAAAAATGGTGTTTTTGTTTCAGCCTCGGCGGGCAATACAGGACCTTCTTCGTCGACTCTGAGTAACACAGCGCCCTGGATTATAACTGTGGGTGCCGCTTCCGTTGACAGGGATTACCCTGCTTCTCTTGTGCTTGGCAATGGACAAGTATTTACAGGGTCGTCTATGTACAGTGCTGCGTTTCAATTTTTGGCACCTTTGGTTTACGAATCTACCAATGAGCACTCAAGGCGTTGCCTCGCAGGAAGCCTCGATCCTAGGGCTGTTATGGGCAAAATCGTCTTGTGCGATGGGACGAGGCAAGTGTCAGAGGTGGCGAGAGCAGGTGGTGTTGGAATGATTGTTGCAAATGAAAAGCTCCTAGGGGCAGATCAGCAAGTTACCGATCCGAACAATCTGCCGTCTATCGCCGTCAGTTATACCGCGGGAGAAGAAATCAAAGCCTACATCGACAGCACGGGGAATAATGCCACTGCCGCCCTGAACATCACCGCTACAACTGTTGTGGGAAACCAAATAACGGCTCCCATTGTGGCTGCATTTTCTTCAAGGGGAAAGAGTGAAGGGTATCCTCACATTCTGAAGCCCGATTTGATCGCTCCTGGAATGCTCATATTAGGAGCCGTTGGAAGTGGTTACCAGCTCCTATCGGGGACTTCAATGGCGTGTCCTCACGTGAGTGGCATTGCGGCGCTCTTAAAATCCATACATCCCACGTGGACCCCCGCCGCCATCAAGTCCGCTCTCTTGACATCTTCTTACACTCTTGATAACGCAGGGCAACCCATCAGGGATTCATACACAATGGAGGCAGCCAACCCATTTGCCATGGGTGCAGGCCACGTGGATCCGCTAGCTGCTGTTAATCCTGGCCTTGTCTATGATATGGAAGCAACAGATTACATCGACTTTCTCTGCAATCTCAACTATACCAGCCAACAAATCGCTATACTCACCAACGATTCTGATTCCTGCACCAAATCCAACTCGAGTTTGGAAGCCGGGGATCTCAACTACCCTCATTTTCTGTGCTCTTCCACTCCAACGGAGCAGCAGTTCAGACGAAGAGGAGAAGAGTCAAGTATGTGGGTACGGGCGATATGGTGTTCCGAGTGAGTGTGAAGACTCCTCCTGGCGTGCAAATTAGCGTGAACCCAAACACATTACGCTTCAACCAAATGTACCGAGAGGCCACATATACCGTGACTTTCCGAAACACACTCACAGATCATTCTGTCGCTGCAAAAACGAACAGTTTGGAGAGATAGCTTGGATTCCTATCAGATGGACGCACTTTGTTCGTAGCCCAGTTGCAGTAATATGGGTACAAAATCTCCTGGATCCCTAAATATTTATATCGTCTAATCCTATCACTATCTATCGTATAATTTAGTACCTATGTAAGCCCTGTTTCATTATGTATCATGTTGAAATTGCATTCTAAATAATACAGATGGCCGGTATCATACCCGTTGTTTGTATAGCTTAAAATGCATAACGTTATCGCATTTAGTGTGACACCAATTATGTTATGCGATAGTGTTTCATACAACCATGTCACTTTTTAATTTGGTTTGTTTTTATAAAACATTCATGTAATAACAAGTATATTTAATCTGTCGAATATTTGATCATTTTAATGTCCGTCAGCCGTTTATGTTCATCAAAGCTTCAAATATTTTCTGGTTATTGATGATAACCATTTTTTAAAATAAAAGCACACTTTTATATTGATATAATAATGAAAAGTACACTGCGGATAAACACCAAAAAAATGGGTGGATTGGACACACCTCAGAAGACATCACACCTGCCACAAGAGCCACAACAACCAAAACCAGACGAAAATATTGCAATAAGTCACAAGCATGATAGATCAAGTTGTAGAAGCAAACATGTCAGATGGAGGAGGAGGATGAGAAAGCGGCATGCACATAACATCTCACTAACCCATTGCAGGGGGGTCAAGAGAAGTTGGCATATGTTCCCAACCATCGTCTTGATAGAGGGTTGGAGCATGTTGCCGGTCAGGAGATATTGCCAAAGCCAGACGCAGAAACATGTCTGGGAAGAGCACCTTGTAAGGAACTAAAAGCATGAGAACAACAAGGCCAACCAAAGCCACTACCACTTTTGCTAGTGAGAGGATCAGGAGGCCCCAGGCCTAGAGCCACCGCCGTCATGAGTGAGGAGAGGATCCCCCCACTTGTCGCCACATATGATCAGCTTGGAAACACCACCATCATGAGAGACCTGTCACTGAGAGGGGAGGAGCTTCGTTGTGTCCTAGAGTGTTTTTGTTTTCAAGTGCCTTGTCCATGAGGCGAGGAGACCGTTGTTGAGGCGGAGATCGATCTTTGCAGAGGTGAAGGACGCGACATGAAGGAAACGAAACCCGACAAGTGAGTACTTTGCACTTCCCAAATGGGCTTGGAGATCCTGCAAATGCTCCACCTCCAAGTGGACTTTCTCCTCCTGGACATGGATCCGAAGCCAATCATGATAAATAATTCCAATTTTAGGAGACACAGAAAATTCCATGCTAAGAGTAGTATGATAAAATTTATAGTCATTTCTAATCTTCCAAATTTCAAACAAAATTTATGCATGAAAGACTTGTCAAAACTTGTTACATTTTGCAGGAAGTAAGGTCGAGTCCCCCAACAAGACAATTTTACAAGTGAAGGGTTCATGTCGAAAGATCTAGAAGAGAGAGTGAATCCATTTCCAAGTCCGCTTACACGAGAGACAAATACCAAAACAAATGCAAAAGAGACTCAAGTTATTGGCAATTAGGAAACAAGGGGTCAACAACCACTAACTGCAGAAAATGTCTGTCAAAACGCAAACCTTGATATAAAATGCACCAGAGAAAATGAGCCTTTATAGGTTCAATGTGTGCCTTTGAAATGATATGGAACCTGTGCTTCCATACTCTATGTGGGGACTTAATTTTCCGATACTCGTTCAATTTTTCATAAGGAATGCGAGGAGGCACAAAGAGTTGATAACCTACTCTAAGTTTCGAGTATTTATTCAACTTTTCTTAAGGAACGTGAGTAGGCACCAAGAGTTGATAACCTATTCGAGGTTTATATGGAAATAGAGCTTTATCACACTTAACCATGGTAGTCCACACATAAACCAACTATCAACAAGCTTTCATGTTCATAATTTACCATAATAAAGAAAATAGCTAGATGTTGATAAAAATGTTCACAAGCATCACATTTCATTAAATGGCATGTGGATAATGTAATTTGTATGTCAATTTCTTAATACCACCGCAACATAGAAATAGCAATGCAATAGTAAAAACACTCATAAAGATCACGTCCAAGAAGAGATATTAAAAAAACAATAATTCATGAATATCATAAAGCATACAAAAAAACAATGTGGAGAAACATGAAATACTCGACAAACATTGTATTCCTTGATGTCACATTTGAATAATGCATTTTTGTATATGAATTCTTGTATTGAGATATAGGGGAATGGATTTGCCACAGATTGCACCTAATCATGATGTTGGTGGTACCCATTCCACCTATGTACTAATGTTCATATGCATAAAAACATCGAGCAACGAAAAATATTAATGTGCCGACACTAAGGTCTATAGGGATTGCAATGCATAAAGCCACACGTGGATAATGTAGTTTCTACATCAATTCATAATACGAAACAAGAGGGCAAAGAACGCATCCAACAGACTATAGTGGTCCTTACAAAAACTAGAAGGTGTGATGAATTGATAGGATTTTGTACACATGTATTGTATTTATTAGAGTGACATGTGAAGAATACATTTTGTACACAAAAAGTAGGCATGCACTCAACCTACAATGGTCCATACACAACCTAATTATCCCGTAACATACAAAAAATAACAAAATGCCAACACAAAGGATAAGATTATCGACATTAATGTATTGAATCATAAATATCATAACATATAAAAGAACATAATGACAATATAGATGCTCTCGAACATCACATTATGTGAAAGGACATATAGATAATGCATTGTTGTACATACATTCTCGTAATAAGGTAGAGGAGGATGGACTCACCCATACCCACATGAAAGCACGCATGAATAATGTATTTTCTTGGACAAATATCCGTGCACCAAACCATAATGGTCCACCTATAGATTACAACCCATGAAGGTATAAGTTTACATGTATTTTACCGAGAAGGTGTGATGAGTTGATAGGATTTTGTACACATGTATTGTATTTATTAGAGTGACATGTGAAGAATACATTTTGTACACAAAAAGTAGGCATGCACTCAACCTACAATGGTCCATGCACAACCTAATTATCCCGTAACATACAAAAAATAACAAAATGCCAACACAAAGGATAAGATTATCGACATTAATGTATTAAATCATAAATATCATAACATATAAAAGAACATAATGACAATATAGATGCTCTCAAACATCACATTATGTGAAAGGACATATAGATAATGCATTGGTGTACATACATTCTCGTAATAATGTAGAGGAGGATGGACTCACCCATACCCACATGAAAGCACACATGAATAATACATTTTCTTGGACAATATCCATGCACTAAACCATAATGGTCCAACTATAGATGACAACCCATGAAGGTATAAGTTTACATGTATTTTATTTTTTTTAATGTTGTACTCAATCCAACCGTCATGTTTACACAAAGACTATCTAGTATCGACGCTCATACGAAGGGGAGATAAATTGGTTTGTTCCCAAGAGTTGTAAATAATTTCAAAATTATGCTTTTCAACGTGTATCCCGCGGGGTGGGGATATGTGGTCGTTAGGAATGGATGTTACCTTACATCCGAGTTTAGTGAGATAACTTATCCGCGCTTGAAGGAATTGTGTGGATAAGTTTGGATAGTGTTGGTCGTAAGATAGGACTTTACGAAGAGCAAGAATGTCGGGGGACAAGAAGTCCCTCCTCTTTAATGGGAGAGGTTCCCTTATTCGAGAAACAAACTTATTTACAAATGTACAAGACATGATTTGTTGGTTAAACTTGGATATCACGAAAGTGTTTTCTATGAAGATCATCAATTACAAATTACAAAAGGACTTGAGGAAAAAGAGTCAATGAGGAAAAGAGAGAAAGAGAGAAAGGCAACATGCAAAATTATAGATATCAGAGTAATTCTTTATGTATGCGAAAGTCACAGTGAATTGAAACAAGATCATTTGTATTGAATAAATAAGATGGAATTTAAAGACACAAAGTTCTGTAAATAACATCTGCTTAGAACACAAAGTTTCTTAACATAACAGATTCATTAATCAAGGACACAAAGTTCCTTCTTGGTTATACAAGATCACCGAGCTTGCAAAGTTGAAGAGTATGCAATCGGTAAGACTAACGAACTTCAGAGAAAATGATCTTCACAAAGAAAATAAACGAAAGCTTAGGAATAACAGAGATCAGATAGACAAAGAATGGAAAAGTCCTTTTGTATTGATTTCTTTGTAATCTATTTACACTTTCAGAAAATATGCCAAGTTCTTCCTTCCTTTTTTGAATGGCGTGAAGAAGGCCATTATATAACTTACAAATCAGTTACTCTTCGTAACCGTTTCTTTAACCAAGAACAGTTAAAGACCGCCTATCGCAGTACCTCAACCCGTTACAAAGAAAACGGCAAAAGAAATGGAAGAAGAGAAAAGAATGAGGAGAAGAAGACAGGTGGCCAGTCACTTGGAGGGACCCACTGACTTCAGAATCCGCTGCCTGAAATTCTTTTGACGCCTCAGCTATGTCTCAGAAGTCTCATTCTAAAGATGACAGCGTATGTCTTTGAAAACAGAGATGACCAGTGTCTTGAAAACTTCATCCTTCTGCCCGCTGTCCTTGGAATTTGGTCTTCAGATTGATAGTATCAGAGCCGCAACTTAAATTCATATTTAGTTTGAAAAACAACATATTCGGGTAGAGCGGGAAAAACTAAGTATGGATGGCATTTGGTTCGTTTGGGACATGTGAGACGCGAATGCGCGAAACACGTGGCTCGGCCGATTCGGGCGAAACAAGGAGAAGACGCACAAATGCATTTTGGGACATTTGGGATGAAAACGCGCGAAGTACGCGGTTCGGGTGCTTCGGCCGAAAATGGAACAACTTGCACTTTTTGACTTGGGACATTTGGGACATGAAAGAGCGAAGTACGCGGTTCGGGTGTTTCGGCCGAAAATGGAACAAAAGGCCCGTTTGAACTTGGGACATTTGGGACGAAAAGTTCCGAGTACGCGGTTCGGGCGGTTCGGCCGAAAATGGAACAGCTCGCACGGAAAGTTTGGGACACTTGGAACATAAAAGAGTGAAGTACGCGGTTCGGGGATTTCGGCCGATCGGGGAACAGAGCGCACTTTTGAACTTGGGACAGGCGGGACAAAAATGTCCGACAGGCCCGAAAATGGAACAACTTCGGGGATTTCGGCCGATCGGGGAACAGAGCGCACTTTTGAACTTGGGACAGGCGGGACAAAAATGTCCGACAGGCCCGAAATACATACAAAATGACCCAAAACATAGATTTTTTCAATTTCATGACTTTTCTCCTACTACCAGCTTGACAGAAAAGACACTTAAACTCGAAATTTCGAAAGTTCACCTTCTTCAGAGCAGGGGGAATTTTGAGTGTACAACAGCTGGCTCCTTTTGGGGATGACTTGACATGAATTCAAGGAATGAGGCAAGGCAAGAACTTAGACAAACTCAGGGGAAGTAGACCAGTACCTTATCCATTGGGCAACGGAGTCAAAAAGCAGATCAATACAGAGGACAACACACCAAAACAAAAAAGGAAGAAAAGCAAAAACATTGTACAG